>WBMV01001869.1:0-143830 GCA_013396655.1 Campylorhamphus procurvoides
CCCTCCTCCTTTCAGCAGATTTCTCTGCTTTCTTACCGTCCTTTTAAATAAAAATATTTCAGTTACTTCTGAGAAAAATAATAGGAATAAAGAAATTGTTGCACTGAATTTAAAAAGCTATTTAAGGGGGTTTTTCACTGTAATCCTTCAGTAAAAGCTTGAAATGTAAAGGTGCACCATGTGTTAACATGGGCCAGTTATTTCTCTCTAAGGTTCCCAGAGAACAGAAATGTTAACTTTGCAAGATAATTTTTTAGGCCACCACCAGCATTTTCTATGAAAATTCTGTCTTACTGGAGTATGCTGAGTGGGTGCACAACTGTGTGCTGGCCAAATGACACCCCCCCACACCCCCCTGCCTCCTCCCAGCTGGATGACTGGCCTTATACTGTCTGGTGCTGTTGCCACTGGGAAGGACATCCCCTACAATAGTCCTCTTCCATGGTGGGGCATCAGCCTGCCAGCAAATGTAAGAATAAATAGTTCTTGAGAAATGAGTGCTTCCACTACTGTTACTTGTGCAAAATGTAGATTAATGAACCGAGCTGTGGTTTGCAAAGAGCTGAACAGGCTGAGACTGACCAGAAGCCATGGGGCAGATGCAGAAGTGTGTTTTATTTGACTTCCCTTTCTAAACTCTGAAACTGAGTCTGAATTTAGGAGAAAAACTTGTTTCAACTCTCCATTGGCAGAATAACTTTTTTTTTTTTCTAATCTATGTCCACATAAGAGATCACAACTAATAGATGAGTTCAACCAGGAAAAATCTGAGCTGCAAATATACAATTCTCCTCTTTATTAAGGAACTATTTGGGGCCAGAATGATTATCTGGCAGAACTCCCATTCTTCTAGGCTGCATTTAAAGAACGTGAATATGAAGAAATCACAGAAAAAAGAAAACTGAAGTGAATATTGTAGTTGAAAAATGCAAATCATACTTTTATTATGCATTCTTTCACTGTGCTTTCACATACAATTCTGTTCTAAAAGAATCTGGATTATACTGTCTGTGGTACACATTTAGGTACATTTACTGGTTAGCTGCTATATCTCTTTCTAAACCAAGCTAGAGAATTAGATTTTCCTACTAAGTAGAATTAAATTTTCCTTTCAAAAGGAATTAATTTGCTTCAGTTCTCAAAAACACATCCCAGGAACCAACCCTCAGTCAAAACTGAGCTTGATGAAAAATAGAAAAACTCTGTTATTCCTGTAATTTTATGATCCAATTTAGTACTAAACTTTATTAAGAAATGTTTTGCTTTTATTATTTAATACAGTAACACTTTAGAAGTGTGCTGTACTTCCAGAGGTGGTTAAGAAATCTACTTGTGCACCTCATAAATAATTCTGGCAGGTAAGAGCCAAAGTGCTGCTCTTTCTATGTGCACCTATGTATAATTGTGTAGTGGACTTTCACAGGAACAACACGGCATTATTGAAGATTTGTCTGGAAAGATTTATCTTATTCTGTTAAAACAAGTCATTAAATTTATCTCTTTCAGTATCATAGGTCTTCATTGAGTCAAATAAACCATATTTTGTTTACCATCCTGGAAAGATATAAATGCTAAATACTCTTTAACTTTATTTTATGAGAGTGAATATTATATTCCTCTTTCCAGTGACCTTTTATTGCCTTGTGAATAAAAAAATAATTTACCAGACAGAAATAACAGCCAGAGGAAGGTGGGATTTATGAGCATGCCAACTCCACTAAAACCAAAGGATAAACATAGTAGTCTCAGAATGAAAATGGTGAATTATCTGGTACTTGGTCTTAAAACTTTAAAATAACTTTTCTCAGAAAATCAGAGCTTTACTCATGTCATCATGGCAGAAGCAAAACAGAGCAGGTTCTGGTTATTTTCCCCTTTTTTCTATTACTTGTATTAGATATATTCTATTTGTAAGGAATTAGAATACGAAAGAATTTTCCTTCCAGTCTATAATACATCTTTAAATATAAGAGCTGCAGACCATCTCTAAATTCAAATACAATAGATTTTTATATTATCCTAGCAGTGTTAAGTGTCTCTTAATTGAAAATAATTGTATAAAGTCTAGAACTTTTCAAAATAAGGCAAAATTCAAGTTTCCGTGCTGGAATCTGTTTTCTTTATAGGATCTCTGTTTTTGAAACACAGTCTGCTTTTAGAAGTAACTGTAAAATGGAAACTTCTTTTTTTCCCAGAGATCAGTTCTCAGAACTTTGACATGACACTGAAAAATTATTGAGGTGGCATCATGCTAAATTCTGTACTGACATTCAAACAGACTATAAAGTTCTTCTATACTTTAAAAACCAGATAATATTCTCAAAATATGGGGTTATTCTAGTTCAATAATCTCACTTTGCATCTTAACCCACTACCCATTTATAGTTTAAATCTGATTTTTCTTTCCTTTGAAATTCTCACTGAAGTCACCTATGCAGACAGATGAGACTCACAGGTACATAGCTCATTTTTTAATTTCAAATCTTCCTTCTTTTCTTAAATGAAAGAAGATTGCAAATGTTAGTTTCATTATTTTTAAAGTCATACCATGCTGCATCTGTATTGACAGATTAGGACAAACACTTAGCATTAATTTCATATACGTATGCTTGGAGATTTCTGGGATAGGAAACAGCTTTTCCATCTTAGGTACATTTTGCACTTTGATTCTCTTTCCTCTTGGTATTTAGTAGTCTCCAATTCTCTATCCTCCTCAGACCTTTGGAGAAGAAGAAGAGAGGCAGAAGGCAGAAAGGTGGGGGACAGCAAGACATCCCTTTGCTGGGCAGCAAACCCCCTGCATCAGGGCTCTTCAGGTTACAGACAGGACATGAGGGGGAAGAGGGAAAGGAGGGAGAGAAAGGAACTTAGGCAAATTTGAGGAAAATAGGTAGTTTCAAGGAACTCAGGAGAACAAAAGACAGTAAGGCAGGGTCTGACTACACTAGACCAGGGCAGGAAGCAGTGGTCAAGTCCTTTGTTAAATGGGATTCAGGATGAACTACTGTGAAAGGATGAGATGGCTCCTTCCTCCCAGGGAGTGAATGGTTGAAAGGGAAGCACATAGCAAAGCACTCTGTTCCTTATTTCTAGTTATCTCAAGCCTGGTGATGGTGCTCAGCTATCACTGACTGAGGAGACAAGCAAGCAAGGTTGCTGGAGTGGGTGACCTTCGTTCCCTGATACTTTCAAAGGAGCTTGTGGGGACTCCCATCATTTCTCCTTAGCGGCAGACAAGTGAAAGAGCAGCTTTGCGTATTACCTCTCCTGAAACCAGGCACATGCATCTCTGAGCACTACACAGAATGAGCTAGCCTTTCAGCTGCATAAAATAACAAAGTCAAAATCTGCAGTGAATTTGTCTTTTTGTTCATAAGATGAAATGAATATTCTACTGCCCCAAGATTTCATAGATTTTTATGTTAAATTAATAAAAAAAACTGTGAAGAAAATGTCCATTTTGCACCTGTAATAGAATTTTCTTGCATCAGCAGCAGCTGTGTCTGTTCCATGTAGGTGACAGGCTGACAAATGGAAAGATTATTTCTGTTCCTTCTTTCATTTGAGAGTCATAAATCTGAAAAAATGCGGAATAGATTTTTTTCATGCATCTTACAATGTTTTATAGGGAGATCCAAGATGGCAGAGAGGGCACAGTTCCAGAATATAAATTAAGGTTTGTACTGGTACCAAGAGCAGTCACTCAACACGATTTGACAGTATCTTTGTCAAATCGATGCACAATGCTTTGTTGGACTAGTGGTGTAAGTGGATATGTCTGATAAAATAAAACTCTTGTCCATGCCATTGACATGGATGCTTATTTAATAAGATCATTTTGATTCAGTTTTCATATTTATACTACTGCAAATCCTGCAGAGGTAGTTGTGTCAGTCATCTCTATGACCTCATATTCCATAGAGATGCAGATCTGCTCAGCTTTGTCTTTATGTTTGTGCTACTGTATTGATAGCAAATATGATGATAATTTATATTCACCTTGCATAGGCAGACATGAAGCTTTATCCTTTCTCGGTGGTGATACAAAGATCAAGCAAAGTGCATGTTGAGCTGTTGGTCAGCTCAGGTGCTCTTTGTTCACTCTGTACTGCTCCGGATCTGTCTGATTTGGGGGCAATAACTACAGCCTGGACCTACAGCTCCACAGGATTTTTGTTCTTGGTTTTTGATGCTGCAGTTCCAATACCAAATTTTCCTCAGACATGGAGTTACTAAATTTAAGAAAAATATAGATCCTTCAGATCCTATAGATCCACATATCTCTGGGAATTCAAATACAGTGGATTAAGTTGTACTTCTGTGGGTGAGCAACTAGAGCCAGGGAAAAAGTCACCTGGGCCACACTCATAGAGTCTTCAGGGGACAGTGGTGTCAGCAGAAACTGATCTCTTAGATCACTGACACAACCAGATTGCAAAATCCTTACTAAACCTGAAATGACTTGTCTCATATATAATTTTATTTAGCTGTTCTGATAACAGCCTAAACCATTTTTTAATGATAAATCTTTTCATAAGTTCTATAATTTCCTTCTTTTTATTCCTATACATATATACAAGCACAGGTAATATTTAGTCAATTGAAATATGAAGATTATATAGTCAGAGGACACTTTAATGCCAAATTTTAGTACACAAAGGGGTATATTACAATAAGGATTTTGGTTGTCTGATTACCTCGAGACAATCCTTTTGTTGATTGTGTAAAAATGAAAGCCTGGTGATGGAAGGTTCTGTTCTCTGAATGTGTGTTGACATCTCCATCACTATAAACCCTTCATATTTCTGGTAGCATAAGATATACTATTTGCTGCCTGAGCATTGATGAGTCAAATATTTTTTTGTATGGCATTTTTATAGTGGACAATTTACTTTTTTTTTTTAATAGACGTAGCAAAACTGGTATGTCTTTCTTACAGGTACTACTCCCACAGAACTAGGCATGTCCCAAATATCCTGAAACCTTTACCTTTCCTTCTTTTCATCTCCACAGGCAACAAAAATTGCCTTTTATGAGAGATCTGTATAAAGACTGACCTCTCACGTCTGAGGCTTTGAGCAGGATCCAGGGTTTGTGCTTAAGTTTTGCACACAGAGCGAGCCACAGTGCGTTTGAAAATATCAAACTATAAAATAACTGGTTTAACTTGAATGTAGAATGTCTGCTTTGGTATAGCTCCCTGGTCTTCTTTAATATATGAAAGAACAGCCTAAAGAGGAGAGGGCAAGCCTGTGCGAGTGGGATGGTGCCTTCAAATGTGACTAGTGGGAGGTACAAAACTCCCCATGTGCCTCCCCTCTGCCTCCTACTCCCTGTGTGCAACATCCATCTCCAGATGGAGTAAAACAGGGAAGAAGCAAAGAGGTCCCTCCATTCCTCCTCCATAGCGTGGCCGCCTTCATAGGATGATTCAGGAAATTATCCTTTTTCATGCATTCCACCCTCTGGCAAGCATCTTTCCTACAGAGGATGCCAGGAGCATTTCTACCTCCGGGAAGAAGATAAAATTGTAAATGACATTTAAGAGTTAACTATTTTTGGCCGTATTGCATAGGCTGAAAGTCCTATTTTCTTCTTCAGAAATTTGTTTTGTGTGATCTGACTGAGGCAAGTCAGGGAAAAAACACAGAGGATATTTCTACAAGTGCCACAGACCATCAGTCAGTAGCACAAGTGAGATTTAAATATAGTGAGAAACGGGAAATCAGAAAGGGCGGAGTGACTGTCACAGTCACGGTGGCAAGACTGCCACACATGCTGCTGCTTCTGTAACATCGTGCTGCAACTTGGATGTGTCCCACGGTGTGAACACCACCCCTGCACCAGGCCAGCACTGTGTCAAACTGAGCTGTGACAACATCCTCTCAGCAAGGGAGCAGGACTATTTCTTCCCTGACTTAAAAGAGAAGCATCTTTGTTGTGCTCTGTGGACAAGTGTGCTGGGGAAAGACGGCTCTCTGATTACATACAGTCTCTTGCAACCTGGTGTGCCTCTGAAAAGACACTGATGGGCTGTGGGTGGGCTCTACTGCTGGTCCCAAGTTCTTCTCAGTCAAAGGATTTTGGGCCATGGATATTCATGGTTCTTGTCTTTACACATTCCCAATTCTGGATACTTCATTGTTTTTTTTCATCTTTTTTGTTTGTTTGTGTTTTTGTTTGTTTTTTGGGTTTGGTTTTAGGTTTTTGTTTGTTTATTTGTTTGTTTGGGTTTTTTTAAGGAAGTGCCTTTCTGCTGGCTGGTACATCCGCTTTCAGTTTACATAACCTCTCCACTCACAGGCACCAGTTGCTCCTGCATGTTCTCTTCACTTAAGCCTAGCCTGCCAGGTAGCAATTCTGCACTGATGTCTCAGCTTGTGCCACGCCACCTCCTATGTTACTGGTAAAAAAAACCAGGCACACAAACCAGTAAAGAACAGATTTGTTTGAGGCTCATCTAAACTGCAGATTGTGCTTAATTTGTAGTCTAATTATAGCCTCTGAATTGCTTCTTGTGCGCCCAGGGTCTTACTTGAGAAGGAAGAATATGGCAGACAACAATGGGCAAGAATATCTTAGAAAGCCTTTGCTCTTTCATAACAATTTTTAAAAGAGCACTTCCCTATACTTCTGTTTACAAAGCTGTAAACAGCACTGAGGAATTTCCCCTCCTCCACCAAGGAGAATGCAAAGAGAACAGCTCTTGTCTCTTAGTGCTTCCTCTTGAGACTGCAGGCAGGATAGGTAATGTTAAACAATTTGGTACAGGCCCAAATGTCAGGGACAAAGATTGCTACATTAACGAACACACCTCTAGAAACAGAAATTCTGAAAAACATCCTGGGGTTTGCAGCAGGTGACCTGCTGCTCAATGCTGTGGCAAGAAACTACTAAGGTACATAAACAGGATGATCTCAAGTAAGAATGAGAAAACAGAGTGGCAGATTCAAAACAGCAACAACAAAACATTATTTTTTTAAATGCTCCATAACTAAATTACTAAACTAATTGGCATGCAATATTACTTTTTACTAGAGTATGTGGAGATCAGACAAGTGGAAATGACTTTAAGCTGAAAGAGGGTAGGTTTGGGTGAGATATTATGAAGAAATTCTTTACTGCGAAGGTGATGAGGCACTGGAACAGGCTGCCCAGAGAAGCTTTGGATGCCCCATCCCTGGAAGTGTTCAAGGCCAGGTTGCACGGGGCTTTGAACAGCTTGGCCTAGTGGAAGATGCTCCTGATCATGGCAGAGGGGTTGGAAATAGATGATCTTTAAGGTCCCTTCCAACTCAAACTTTTCTATGACTCTACAATTATGGAGACTAAAAGCTTATGCTAGTGAGACAAATTCTTGCTTCCCTGGAGCACTCTTGAGCACAGAGGTGTCTGTATTTGTCATACAGTGGAGGATGGTAAAGAAGTCCAGAAAATATCACTCACTTACTTTCTTTTTTAAACTTTGCCTGAATCATACATTACACATCTCTGTCAAATGGAAGACATTCATCTAGATGAACCTTGGGTCTAACCTACTACAGCTAGTCATATCTTGTTGTTCCTGCTGCCGATGTATTTACCATCTGATATATGATCAGTTCTCTAGTTCTGATATTCACAGTGCAAGTAGGAAACTGAAAATTTGAAGGCTGAAAGAGTATTTTTTAGCATTAGGAAACAAGTCAAATACTAAGGAACCCTGTTATATTTCCCTTAACATGGCAGGCCTAAGGAATAGTTTGCTTATAATTCCAAAGTATCTAACTGAGAGAAGCCAAACTCTTCAGCTGAAAGAAGTCATGCATGATGGTAGGATTCATCTGGCTAAATATAGATGTCTGTACCTGAGCTGGTCCATCTAGAAGCTCTGTATGTCAATACAGATCTAAGCAATAGTCTCAGTGGATTGTAAAGCACAATTCATCTCAGTCTGAAGTAGATGTCTAAAACAGGTTAGATGAATCACTCCCTTAAAGTTTCTATTTGCTCTACGGTCTGTGAAAGGCACCTAGTGTGACTGGCACAGTTGCAGACCACAACTGAAGTTGCCCAAAGTTGTTCAAGTTTTACTCTTAATGTCTACAAACCTATTTTCAGAGATTATTAAGAGTAGTAGAGTACATTAGCGTACAGTACTGCTGAATGTGATTAGCTACTGGGGCACATTGTGAAGGACTGAGACAGCTCTTCTTTCAAAGACTTTTAAAAAAAATAAGGTTACAGTTTCTTTCCTAGAAAAAATGCCCTATAAACATGGCAGTTGGCCTTGTGCCAGAAGATTCCCCTGACCCGTGTTGTACAGGAGATCAGACTATCAAATCATGATGATTCCTCCCAGTTTTAAAAATTTGTGCCTTCAATCACTGCTAATAAAGAGTGGCATGTTTTCAATGCCTTTCTAAGCGGCTCTTGATCAATACAGATGTGCCATTTACCTGCAGGGCTTCCCCCACAGTTGTTAGCTGCTGCTGCTGCTGCTGTTGTGCTTATGTCAAATGATGTAATGTTACAAACCAGCTTACGAGTCTCAGGCATTCTGACATTTTCCCATCAGTACCAAAGGGCAGATTTAGCAGTGGCTCAGAGGGTGGTAGACTTCCCCCTAAGAGCTCTATTCCATGCTGTGCAGCCAGAAATTAAGCTGCAATGTACAACAGCCTTTTCTATCAATATCATGGCAACATCCAGCCTGTGTAGCCAAGTTTATTCTTGTATCACTTGGTTTGCAGCTAAAATCGCCGAATTTAAACTAGGGGTTTAAGGAGGGTCGTTTCAAACTCAGTCTTTCCTGCCACTGACAGGTTTATCTATATTATGGGATGCCTTTATATCCATCATTGCCAGACAGAAAAGAAAGATAATGGTGTGAGCATGGCTATGGCATGAGTGTGTTCTGTACTACCCCTTTCACCAAGTATAATGGCAAGAAAACACATTAATTAATCTTAGTGTTCACAAATACAGTTTTACTTTGTATTACTGTCATTTGGGATGACTAACCAGGACTTGCACACAGTAGCTGTGTTCTTAGAGTAGCTGGTATGAAATCACATTGTGAGTCAATGCAGCAACAAAAGCACTTTTGACTGGTCTGAATACTTAATCAACGAAAACATTTTCTACTAATTTTGTCAACTCTATGACATGCATAATAGTTCTGACACTCTCTCTTCATTACTATTGGTGTTATTATAAATTTTGCATGTTTAGCTTCTTTTAAAGGACTGATCAATGGTGGCTTGGGGGAAGAGGATGTTGAAGAATATTATAAAACCAGAACAGTCTGTTTTTCATGGGCTGAACAGTGATCAGTATTGCTGGTAATAATCACTGCTGTCTCATCTGATTTGTTTTCATCTCACAAATGACCACAGCTGGCAAAGCTATACCTCAAAAGCTTAAATTCCTGGTTCCTAAAGCTGGATCTTCAGCTGCAGGTTCTCAGACATCTCTAAGGTACTATCAGCAAGCCCGGTCATAAATCACAGAGACTTGCTGTTTACCACTATGACTGATCTCCAAAAACAGGATCAATGCAGCTCATCCCTGAAACCTGAGAACAAGTGTATACGAATTTAAGAGAAAGTGGCACGAAAGACAGCATTAAAAAGAAGGTCAAACTTTAATTCACCTTGGTTCCCAGAAACATTGCTTTAAGCCTCCTGATGAGAATAATTTCACAGTCTGTGTGGATTGCATTACGCCTACCCTTAAACTGAGTCCTTTAAAGATAGTTACTGACTCATTTTTATTCTAAAAATCTTTACTGTGGTGACATCCCTTCTTATCCAATAAGGTAAATGCAGATGAATTAAATGTAGTCTTCAATGGTATTTTTGCTGCTATGAGGCTCACTCCAGTTTGGGGCAATGGAGGCGCATTGGTTGCTGTGTTCCAGGAGAGGGCTGGAGAAAAGCAAGCGCTCTGAAGCAGTGATACATGGAGCAGTCTAGCACAGGGAGCTGCCTTGTTATGGGGAGAAGGCAGAATCAAAGCTTCTGCCAATATAATTCCTTTCTCCTTGCACAAAGTAAAGTCATTACTCTGCAAAGAAAGATCGCTCTCCCTCTCACAATCTGGTCTTTTAAATCCAGCATCCAGCACTGAGGCACAGGAGGAGTTTTCACAGCCTTTGGCTTCTCTTTGCTGTGTGCCAGCTGAACCACAATTTGTTCCTTCCTGAATACATCCTGCAACTGAAGGAGCAGAAACTGAAGGAGCAGACTGTGCAATCGTCATACTCGTATAAGGTGAGATCAAAGATCTTCCAGCTTGCTGCCCTGTTTCTGAGAATGGACAGTGGCAGATGTTCTGGGAAAAAGGAGGAAAAGGGAACAATGACACTTTCCTGATGTCTTTGCCTCGGTGCCAGAGGTTTGTGCTTCATACATTTCCTCAGCTAGAGCCAAATTCTGCTCAACATTCAGAAAACTTTTGCAACTAATACTGTGTGTTGTTCTTCCTGGAGTTGATCCTCAAAGCAGTGATGCCACCGTAAATCCAGAGTTTGTACCATTCATCCGGTTGCAATACATTCTCCACCAGATGCAACAGAAGAAAGCTTGCTCCTGGCAGGTTGCCTCTTTTTCCCTGGCACAACTTGAAACAGGAATCTCAATAAATGGGTAGGCAAATCGTGCTCTCTGTCAGGACTCACTAACAGCATATTTATGTAACTTTGCTGACTTCCGTGGAAATGCACTACGTGTTCCCTGGACTCTGTGTTATGTTTAAACATATGAGCTAGAACAAAGGTTTTTGCACCTGTAACAATTTACCCATGGCTGGGTAGATGGCCAAAGGAAACATTCACAGCATATTTCGGTGCCAACTTGAGCATTCTGAAGTCTTCTGTAGCCAAGAGAAAGAGAAGGCATGCACTTCAGCTCTACAATTATCCCAGAGAGATCAGCAGCCTTGTCTGGTTGCTAAATTTGGAATACAAGAACAACTTTCCTATTACTCCAACATTTTCCAAATTTGTTTTAAAAATGAAACTGACTAGATCTCTGACAATCTGTGGTGGCCCAGCATCTTGCCCTGCAGCAGTTTCAACTCTGACAACAACAACAGAACTTTAAGGAATAAAAGCTGTGACTGGTTTTCTAGTTAACTTAATTTATTGTAATTATCTTTACTTAATTATACATACAGCTGTTCTGCACCCTCAACATAGCTCAGGGGACTGTTTAAAGTGCTTAAGTCTAAATGTCATGTTTTAGCACACTATAGAGCACAGTATTGTTCTTCTCAGGATCTGGTGGGAGGGAAGGGCATCTAGCAGCCCATCTTTCTTTCCCTTCACTTTCTTCATACATTCTCAGCACATCCTCCTCCCTCTCCCCTTTTTTTTCTTGGGTAAGAAAGAGATGCCTCTTCCTCTGCTGTACCTGACACTCACTCAGTGCACCGAAGGGTTTTTGGGCTCACCACCTTCACCCCTTCCTGGAACACACATTTGCTGTCTCCAATAAATTTCACCTGGTCTAGGAAAGGGGGCAGAATATGCCTCAAAGGACAGAGGATGAATATGTCTCAAAGACAATCTTAACCTTGAATTTTCGGCTGCCTTTACAACACTGGGATATAGAAGTATTCTTTTTTCCTTCTCGCAAATAGATGCTGGAAATATTTATGATACTGAATCCCATTTCACAAATCTTGTGAGGAGACCTTCTTTAAAGTAAAGCTTCATAAGTACTTTTTCTACCCAGTTCACAAAACATTGCTGTGCCCCTAAAAGTGGTTAATAAATTCTTTGTCTAAATGACCTCAGCACAAAAGGCAGCACAGTTTCAGCAAATCAAGCATTTACTCACGTAAACAATCAGCCGGATTATTTCACTAGGTTTGTATTGTTTATTGAAAGTGGTAATGACAATAGTTGAGACAGATAGGAATTTTAATCTGCTTTTCTATCAGATGAAACTATGTAAGGTCACCTTCACTGTGGTTCAGATACTGCATGTGCTTGTTACCTACACAGATAACTAGTGCTGTCTGATTTTGTTTGTATTGTCATTCCACTTAATTTATTTTAATTCCTTTCCCCTTATTAATCCAAGAGAGTTTTATATCTTTATCTTTACCACATCTTTCCAGTTTTGACAAACTTTTTCAAGCAAGGTGTAGAAGGTGATGGAACATCTTGGGGGTAATTACTCTTCAACTAATTTGAAGCAGTAATGATGATATTATAGATTTTTATGGAGCAAATGTTTTATGTTTTATTAATTGCACTTGTTCTTGCCTTTGGTATTTTTCCTGATGTCTAATAGCCTTCCAAGTTTACTGTCTTAACTACTCCTATGCTGTACATCTTGTACCTCAAAAGATAGGCTTTACGATAGCACTCTAAAGTCCAGATGCTGCCCTTTGGAGAAGGAAAGTATTTATGAAGAAAACTTAGTCAGAAGCATGTTCACTTCTCGTGATGGGGAATGTCTGGCAGATTGTGCCCTTTCACAAACTCCAGCATATAGATTCTGTTTGTCTAACACAATCACAGCTTGTACAACCACTCTAGCCAGGTATCTCAGAAATTCCTCTACCTTTTCTCCATATATATCTGCTTCTTCCTTCTCCCTTTCCTTACCTTCTTCCCTCACTGCCAAAAGCATGGGATTTTTGAGTGAATGACTGGGCAACATTGTTTTATGTTGGAAACATCACATTAAGGGTTTGAGGCAGACAGGGGGGCCTGGTGATGAGCCGAGGGATGTCCTGGAGTTGTCTTGGGGTAGAGTAAGGGTGGGACTGGGGCAGAGCTGGCATCTACCTGGGAAGGAAGCTGTTTGTCCCAAACTTCTGCAAGTCCTTATAGGATTTTGCAGATAAGGACTGGGCTGCCTATAAGGTGGAGACATCTAAGTTGGATTATGAAGAGATTTTTATAAAAATCATCAAACATCTATGTACCACTTAAAGCACTTGAATCTCCTTTCCAAGCCTTCAGGGCAATATTCAGAGGGGAACTTGTTGCTGTATCCTATGTTTTGTATAAATCATCCCTGTTCTCCACACATTGCAAGGGACAGAACATGTCAGCAGTCTCCACTCTCACATCACTCCTGTAGCTTAGGGAAGCACCATGTAAGAGACGGGAAAAAAACCTCAGAGCCTGTAGCTTCCACATGTTCCTTCAAGATGTTTGTGGCAGTGCACAAACTGGGTTTTTGTGTTCTTGTGACTATTTTGTCTTCTCAATGCTACTGGTTGGTGAGCTCGGAGCTATCAAGCTATAGCTTCTTAGGCAAACTAAGGCATATTTTAAAGGGAAGGTCAAAATATTCTTTCCTAATGAAGTGTTGGTTATTTCTTGTATACCTTGCAGAAAGAAAACATAGCTCTGCACAACAGATGGAGGCCCAGTTGCCCTGCTGTGCCCCCATGAGTCCCAGTTTTGCAAACAAACAAAACACATAGGCATATATATTCCCGACCTCTAATCACAACACTTGTCTACTGTTTAGAGAGGTTAGGAGGATGCCGGTTATACTGTTTGCCATGAGTTTGGTTAGTGTTTTGTGACAGACCAGAGTCCTGGAGCCAAATAGGACCAGCCTTAACTGCCAGAGGGTTTCTGGCACAGAAATTGTTGGGATTGTGTAACTGTTGTGGTGGTTCAGGAATATTTGTGGACTTCTGACTTTAGGGGCATCTTTTTGCAATTCCTTCTTTAAAAAGCTATTGAAAATTGCTTTTCTTTCTCACAGCTAAGTATGATTTTTCCCCCTGTCTCCTTTTACTATCCAGAGAAAGACAGATGTTTGTGAAGCTCAAGGGGTGGCATGTGTCTCACAAGGCAGTGTTAAACACAGTGCTCCTCTTCCACAAGGCAGTGTTAAACACAGTGCTCCTCTTCCACGGTTCTCAAAGCCCCCTGCTAAATATTTCAGCATCCTTGTCTTCATCTTCAGCTGGGGCTAGGTGAAATACAGGGAAGTCTTTAAGGGCAGGGTCAGCCCAGTGATTAACTGGCAAGCTGAAAATGGCACCGAGAAAGACAATCTCCTGTAAAGGAGGGCCAAATGAAACATTTGAGAGAGGAGCAGTTAACATTTCATGGAAGTCAAAGTCCTCTACCACCCAAGTGCAATGACTCAAATACTGAGAGAAAAGTACTGTGCATATTGCTTTACTGGAATTTGTCCTGGACCCTCAAATGTACTGTTTCCTTGGTGTCAGCACCAACTCTATTTCCTCCTTTCCAATATTCTTTAACATCCATGTGTCCAGGATTGGGGCAGGAGAAGCCCAGAGTCACATAAAATGCCAGAAATAGGAGCAAAAATTGTCACTGAAAGTAAAAGCAGCTCATTAGAGATGTATCAACTCACACTTGTAAATTTACACCTGACATTTGACTGTCATCTAATCCTCCTGGGCATCATTTTTGTATTTATTCACCATATTGCATCCTCTGATTCTTAAAGAGTAAGGCTGAAATTCACAAAGGAGCTGAGGGATAGGTGTTTATTCAAGAAACTCTTATTATGGCCTAAGATGTCAGGATCCAGCAATGCAATTCCCAGAGCAAATTGGAGGTTAGAATTAAATTCATGATGTCCAACATATCCAGCTGGTTGGTAGGGAGTAATGCAGGAATGCTGAGAGAACTGCTTTGGGATTTACAGTCCAGGAGCCCTTCCTGAACTTGGGTACATAGTTGTCCCTTGGATGTATGCAGCTATCTCAGTCTTTTCTTGGAGAAGGTGATGTTAAGGGAAGGAGATGCCTGAGAGGTGGCAGGCATTACCTATAATGACTCAGTGCACCAAAGCAGGTTGTGGAAAACTAGAGCTAATTTTGGCATTTTTATTTTATGTTTAGAATCATGTGTCCCATGTCTTTACTGATGATTCCCAATGCTTCCAAAACTGAGGAAAAAAACCCCAAAGAGCGCAATCCCGAAACCCCCAAATCCCCAATCCAAACAGTAAGGTACACAGCAATAATCCCTGGTAGATTTTTGTCATGATCCTTTTTTAGGAAAGAAAGGACTGGCACACTCTCAGAGGGTGAAACGAGAATGGTCATTTATTGAGGGGAAAGGGCTGCTTATATAGGCTCTGAGGGGAAGGTTCTGGAACATGGGCGGAGCATACCCATATAAGGGAAATGGGGGAGGGACAGAAACCATATAAGGGAATAGGTAGGAAGGGACTGCCATAAAAGGAAAGGGTGCATTGCACCAGCATCAGCCAATTGGCAACTGCGGTACAAATGGCCAATAGGGGATCAGGATAAAACAATCAATCAGAACAATCGTATAATAGAACCGTAATTATTCCTAATCTAATACAATGGATATCTGTCTAAGCTACCCGAACAATAAAAACTTTTGAAATTCATCAGGTCCTGGTTCATCTTGATGGTTCTTTTCTTTCCCACTAAGCGCAGGTCTCTTTTTGTTTCTTTTTCTTCTTTTTCTCTCATTCAGTGTAACTTGATGGGCATTCCCTGACAGCTTTTCAAATTGACTGTTATTCCAGACAGAAGTGTGTTACCCTAGAGTTGCAAAAACATAGTCATATGATTTTGTTACACTCGTTTGAGCTTAAATGGCTAAATCTATGTTGCCTTCCTGTAATACTTAAAAAAACCAAATAGATTTTAAAATCAGAAAGTAGACAGATATTAGAGGAAAGCTCTAAACCCAACGCACAAGTATCTAGCAGCTGCTTTCTTTAAGTGGACTTTACAAAACCTGTTGAGCAAACACAATGCTACCTAAATAATGCTGACTCTGCTTCTTCCTAAGAAGAAATAATTGAAAGGAATCAAATGATAAGTGAAATGAATGGTGCCCCATCAAAGCAAATGGTGATAAATAGAAACACCTTGGTGTTTCTAACTCTCACACTAATGTGAACTGGTCAGTATAATTTGTATATATATATATGTGTATATATTTTTTTTTTTACCTTCTGCACCCCGGTCCTTTGTGCTGAATCTGATTTTAAAGTGATAAATTAGTAACAGGGAGGTTGTCTAATGAGCAGCAATATATCAAAAAACCCCAAACAAGTCTAGGCTTCTAACAATCTCTGGGGTTTTTTTGGTGTTCGTTTTAGGAGAGAAAAGCATACTCAATCTGAAGCTGTAGTCCAAAATATATAAATATTTTATGTTATTTTCCATATAGATGCATGATAGGCACACAGATATGCATGTCATCTTCCAATATGTGTAAAAGTGTACAAGACTGGAAGGACAGTCTCTGCACATGATCAGTGGAAGAGTTTGCAGCTACGTGCCCGTGAGTGTTGAAACATACAACAATATATCTGCATTTCTGAAAATGAAGCCCTTCATGTTGTACTAGAAAAATAACCCACTGAAATCAATGAGAAAATCCTCATGTAATTCCATGAATATTCAATCAAATGCTTAATTTTCTTACTTTTAAGGTTGGATGCAGTTCCTCTAAGGAATATATTTAATCAAAGGCAAAACACCTTTTTAAGTGTCTTCATTATTCCATTCAAAAAGGCTTAATAAATAAAGATGAGAAAATAATTTTTGTCCTAAAAAGATCAAGAAATGTTGGCAATTTAAACCATAAAAACATCAGAAATCAAAATATTGAGAATTTTCATGAAGAAATAACATGGGTGAAATTGTAATTTCTATGATTTCAAATATTTCATTTTGCTTCCAACTTCTGTGCTTTAAGAAACTTAAATGTCTGCATAGAAGTAATTTTGAACTGAAAATCCAGCGCATTCTTTCCTTAGATTAGTAACATTGAAAGTTTTGTGCCATTTATGCAAATATTCTTTCCTTTTAGTGACCTAAATTATAGCCCTTTTCCCATATTTTGATATAAACATTTTTCAGCATGAAAGCTCTTTATCAGCTTATTCAGTTACAAATTCTTCAGATTCCCCACAACCAGGAAAAGCAGGAACATTTTTCCTTTTTTCCTGCTATTCATGGATGAATTTTCTTAAACTGTCTCTAATCTTGAACAATGTATCACATACAAATCTGGGCATGATTTTTGCTGCCAGTTGTCTGCTGAAGACAACCTGATCAACCTAATGATTTACCTCGGTGCTTTCAGCTCAGCATTTTGCTCACTATCAGAAACAGATGAAACAGAAGTTTGATATCTAGATTTTTTTCCCAAGGTCTATGAATATCTACATGAAAATCATTACAAGCAGAAGAAAAATATTATTTACTAAATTCTGACTCCGTGTGCTAGAAATGCTGCTCTGAAGTAAAACCTATTCTTGTTATAATATTGCAATTTTTATTTAGTTTTGCTGCTCTTCGGATGGTGGTGGAATTTTCCTGACTTTTTTACTCTATTTGGTGACCATGGGAGAACCCAACTCATTTTTCAGTTTCATCCTAGAGGACATGTATACTAGACAACCTTCCTCAAGCTAACTGCAAGGCTTTTCTTTGCCATCCCGTCAGCATAGTGCAAGGGCACTTGGTAGTGCCAGAGAGCATTTCTGGCAGATAATATGCAGCAGACAGCTGTGTAGGTAAACTTATGATGAGAACTTCAGAGAGGTGGAAGATAACCTCCTGTGGCTGCAGTGTACCATCTCATATATCTCACAGACTAAAAATAGGCTTTTGTGTTTATCTACAATTTCTATTTCTATTTTCTGTGGGCTTCTTATTAATAATGGAAAATAAGATAATTAAAAACAAAACCCAAAACAAAAAGCCTCTCTGTGTGCTTTGGCTCTCTTATAGCTGAGTTAGCAACTCTGGCTGCATGCTGAGATGACTGGGAGAGCTTCAGGCCCTTATTGCCAAGGTCTGCATTATATTTTTCCCTCGCTAGCAACAAGCAGCTTTTCCTTCTTTTAAAGCTTCTAGGTAATAATCTTGTTATTCCAAACTCATGAAAAGGGAAAGACATCCAAACAGATACTGGATGACAGCCTCAGTGAGTCCTGTGTTTAAGAAAACTCTGACTTTTTTTCAATTAAAAAAAAAGACTTAAAAAATTCCTTTGAAACTTTACTTACTGTATCCCATTTTCACCTTTACCTTCAACCTCACTTTTTGTGCTTCTCCCCAGTTACCACAGGTGCTGAGAGCCTTGCAGGACCCCTGGGAATCTGAGAAACACTGCCATTTTATTCCCAAAATCCTGAGTTTCATGCATTAAAGGTACCATAGCTGCTTTCAAAACTGGCTAAAATGCCTCTGATATTATCCATGGTCATACTGGAAATCGTTGGAGAAGCAGTGACATAAACCTAGACCTTTTGGTGTAACACAGTCTTGTGAGTGCTTGAGTGCAGCTTGTTGTCTGCCCGGATAGCATCAGATCTTAAAGATCAGCAATTGTTTTAAGGCTTTTTGTGGTTTTAGGAGGAGAGGGACCAAGAATATGGATTTATTCATATCTGAAAGGGGAATGACCTAAACTTTGGAGAGCACGAGGGAGCAGCCTACCACAAAGCAAGGACTTGGCAACACCCATGGAGTGTAACCAGTAAGGAAGTAACGAGCTCGGGTACCATAACTTGGTTTTTGCCATTGGGATACTGCAGTATTATACAGTGGGCCTGAAAAGTAAATATTTAATGTTTTTCAGTGTCTGAGAGAAATCATACAACAGATAAGCGGTGCAAGAATGTATATTAATCACTCTCTCCTATTTCAAACATTTTCTTCATACTTGCAGTTTGCCCTATGTAAATCTAGCTTATTCACATGGTTTTCATTAGCATTTCATATCTTCAAGAATCTACACATGAAATTATTTCCTTTTCTCCAGCTGTACCAGAGCAAAAGTTTGCATTCAATTAGTGCTAGAGCATTTGTGACTTAAAACTAAAGTGCTCTGTTTTGCTCAGTTGAGTCATCACTAAACAGTATGCAACATCCATCTTGTAACCAACTGTAGTCAGACCCTTTAATTAATGACTTGGGATTCTGCTTTGTCTTTTAAAAGGATAAAATCTAATTGCAGTTCAAATTGGGCTGTCTAATGAACATGACCACAAAGCAATTGATCAAAACTAATAGGGGGAATAGTTATGCCGACGTTAAGTAAACCTCTTGTTTGTTTTGCATAAGTAACCTAAGGAAGCATTGCAAACATTATTGATGCATTATTTGTTTCACTGGAATTTTAGTCAAATATTTTGTTGTGGTTCAAAGACAGAAACTCTAAACCCTATTTTTCTAGTAGTAGGAATATTGTTTTTTCATCTTCCATTTAGTACAGTATCACAAAGATGCTGTACTGAGAGTCTTTTGACATAGAAAATCTAATTTTAATTTAACACACATCAGAAAAGATGCTGGAGCTCAGTAAGGCAGCCCAATCTGCTCATCATACAACAACCAGAGCAACTAAGAACAGGTGAAGGGTGATAGTAGAAGGTGACTCTCTTCTGAGAGGCACAGAGATACCTGTTTGCCAACCTGATGCACACTCTAGAGAGGTGTGCTGCTTACCAGGTGTTTGCATCAGTGATGCCACCAAGAGACTACCAAGCCTCTTACAGTCCACTGTCTATTATCTACTGCTGGTGTTTCACGTGGGCACCAGTGATACAGACAGGAGCAGTCTGAGGTGTATCAAAGACTACAGAGCATTGGCAGGAGTGGTAAGGGACTCTGGAGTACAGATAGTTTTTTCAATCCTCCTGGTCAAAAGGAAGGGATTTGAAAGAGCCAGCTGAATCTTAAAAACAAGAAGTGGATACAGGACTGGTGCCACCGCCTGGGGTCCAGCTACTTCACACTGTGGGACTGGCATTGGAGCAGCCTTGCATTCATTGACCCTAGTCCTCATTGGGGTCTCCAACCACCCTGATATCTGCTGGAGGGACAACACAGCCAGGCATAAGCAACACTGAAGGTTCCTGGAATGTGTTGATGAAAATGTCTTTCTCCAGGTGATAGAGGAGGGCCATGAACCTGATCAGCTTCTCCTATGAAAACAGAGAGAGTTTGAGTTGTTTAGTCTGGAGAAGAGTAGGCTCCAGGAACACCTTGGAGCATCTTCCAGTATCTGAAGTGAGTCTACAAGAGAGCTGGTGAGGGATTTCTGACAAGGGCCTGTAGTGACAGAAGAAGGGATTTAAGCCGAAAGAGAGTAGGTTTAGATTAGAGGTTAGAAAGAAATTCTTTACTGTGAGGATGGTGAGGCACTGGAACAGGTTGTGCAGAGAAGTTGGGGCTGCCCCATCCTCGGAAGTGTTTCAGGCCAGGTTGCATGTGGATTTGAGCTACATGGTGTAATGACAAGTGTCCTTCTCCATGGCAGTGGTGGTTGGTCCCTCCCAATCCAAACTGTTCTATGATTCTATGACTATAACCTTCTTGCAGGGGTATCCCACGTGTTTAACTTCACGAATGAAAATAAAACAAACTGCAGTTTTCACCTATGGAATATTTTTGTTTTATTATTGAAAACAGGTCTTTTGTCCTAATTAGGTAGAGTTGGAGATCAAAAGATAAACTTTCCATTTTTTTCAGTAGTTCATAATGACTTGTAGGCAAGAATTAGGTCAGAGTATGAAATTCATGTTCCAAATGCACAGTAAATTTTTCAAATTTACATAATGTAGCAATATATCTTCAAAGTACTTTCCTCTTGATCTTTAGTTAGAGAAAATTTCTATTACCTGAGCAAGGGTTTAAAGATAAAGCTCTGTACAAAGATCATATAAGATTAACTTGTATAGCACAATTATTCAGATACATGACTCTCATATTTAAATACATTCAGATTCACAAACACAAGTCCAGGCTCCTTTTACATATTTTCTTTTTGTGACATGAGGCCAATTTCTTAAATATTAGACAATTCTCTCAGGTTCATTATTTATGAATTTTTTTATGGGAAGGTCAGTTTAAGATAATCATAAAATCTTTGAAATTAGAAAAATTTCTTGAATGGTTATGCTAGAGATAGGACACATTCCTTAGAACTAAGAAAAAAACTATAAAAAGAAACAACTTAAGATATAGAAAAGTTTACTAGCCTTAACATAGATGCTATGAATTGGAATCATTTCCACAAAATCACAGAATCATGGGAAGGCACCCCTGGAGACAGAGATAGACTAGTCCGACCTTCTGCTCAGAGCAGGGTTAATTACAGCAGGTTGCTCAGGGCCATGTCCAGTCGGATTTTGAATATCTCCAAGGATGAAGATGACATACCTCTATGAGCAACCTGTAGTGGCATTTGACCACCTGCAGAATAAAAAAGCCTTTTATCTTATGTTTAACCAGAATTTCTCGTATTTCTGTTTGTGCCTATTGCCCCTTGTCCTGTCACTGAGTGCCACTGGGAGGACTGTGGCTCAGTCTTCTTAACTTCTTTACTCCTTCCCTTCAGCTATTTATACATTTTGGTATTATCCCCCAGACCCTGCTCTTCTCCAGGTTGAATGGCCCCAGCTCTCTCAGCCTCTCTTCGTGTGTCAGATATTTCAGCCTCTCCACCATTGCTGTGGTCCTTCTCTGGATTCTCTGTAGCATGTCTATGTCTCTTGCACTGGGGAGCCCAGGACTAGACACTGCACTGCAGAAGTGTCTCACCAGGGCTGAGGAGTGAGGGAGGAGCATCTTCCTTTACCTGCTTCCAGTGCTTTTCCTGGCACAGCCTTGGACCCTGTGAGCAGATTTTGCCTAACTTTCAATATCTGTGAAATAAATACCCTAGATGCCCAAAGATGTCTTTGTAATCTATGGAGAGAAATAGGAACATCTATTGGAAGTAGGATGAATTGTATCTTTGAATTGTGTCTTTTTATTTATAGTAGAAGGAATTTAAACTACTCAAATTAGAAGTCTACCCCTAAATAAGAGACACTTGACTGCTAAATCACAACTTAGAATTTAAGAAGTTAAATCCAAGGAGGGAGTTTGCTCTGCCTAAACACTTTGCACCCATCTCTATCTAGCTGTATTTGGGAGTCAAAATAAATTTTCTGAGGTCACAACTTCAAAGGGATTACTTTTGTTTGGGAATATGATCAGTGAAGAAAGTGCTCAGCTTTGCTAGAGGAACCTGTCCACTAAAGCATGCACCTGGATGGTGGAAGAAAGACACAAAAATATTTGAACCACTGCCATATAACCTAGAAGAGCAGAGCATTGTGCAATGTGCTAAAGCCAAATGACAATACAGAAAAGAGATGAAAACTTCACAAGGTCAGTTAGAGATCCTGACTTTTTAGCTTTCGCAGGAAGTTTGTTGGCAAACAACACTTGTGTAGGGAATCAGATCCCTCAAATGTGACTGCCAGTTGCTGTCTAGTCGGGACAGAAGTCTCTGCTGCAGGAGTCTTTGTAGCACTGTCTTTGGGTGGGTTGAGATTCCCAGAGCTGCTGCTCTGCTCAGTTCTAATCTGGTTGGCTCATGGTCCTATGTGACCATCTCCAGCACAGGATTATCTTTATTACATACAAAACAGCTCTTAAGTATCTTAACTACATATTAAAAAATGGGTTACGTGACCATTTCTGTAGCTGCAGGAACAATTTCTACTATTTTCAAGTGTCTTTTCTATACATACATATAAGTTCTACAGGAGAAACAGCCTGGGCATCTCTAGGACATTCCAGTCAGGATAGTAATCAAGACATTTGAGTATACAAATTGTTGTCTTGGGAAAATCTCCAGCACTGCAAGAAATTCCCATCTGGAGAGTTTCTGTCACAATTAGTCAAACACTTTGCGGTGGAAGAATGATGTTGAGCACCCATTTCAAACCAGTCCACTGTCTCACTGAGGGGGTCCAGAATTTCATTTCTCAAGTGTCTGTCTTTGCAGTTTACTCCCTGAGTGTGTGAGACCACAGTGACTCACCTCAGTAGGAGCAACTGGGCAGTCTCATTGTGCCTGCTTCCCGGCTTGCTTTCAGGGAAGTCTTCTATAAAGTAATATATCTAGATTTGAGCGTTACTGGACACCATAGAATTAAAATGTAAGAGAAATCCATGGGAAATACCCTTTATTAGTTGTTTTGCTTTTAGAGAACTTTTTTTTTTAATTCTACAGCATTTCATAAGCAGTGTTCTATCTTAATGTCTCCACCCATTTAGACAGAAAGAAATGTGTTGCTCTGAAATGCAGAAATTTCTGCAGGAATACCAGAAATAGATACACATCATGAAAATCTCCACATAGCTCACATCTATAGTTCCAACAAAGAGGAAAAATCAATATTTTTCTCAAAAATATTCCTGTGGGGAAAAAAGGCAGGTTTTTTCTTGTTTTGTTTTGTATACAAACCAATGTAGAAGTACTATTTTTTTAATTATGTAACAGCTGCAGTGAAATTGCAACCAAAGCCAGCCAAAAAAAATGTAGAAATCAATGTTTTAGTAAGAATTTCAAAGCTTTTCACTTTCATAAGTAACTATATCAGAATATGAAGCCAAATGTATTCATTGATGAGGGAAAAAATAATGTAAAAAACCAAAATTCTCTGCTGTAGTGAGGAGGAGATAAGAGAGATGATTAGGTGTGATACGGATTTTTTCATATGTATATATATATGAAATACATACTTCATTAAAATCATTGCAGAAAAACAACTTATGCAAAAGGAGTCAGAAGGTAACATATTTCCCTTTTATGAACAAAAATGCTGGTCTCCAAGATATAAGATCCCAAAATAAAAGCAATGATTCCACATAATAAGAATAGCATAACAGAATAATTCAGATTGGAAGAGACTTTAAGATCATTGAGTCCACTCATTAACCCAGCACTGCCAAGTCCACCACTAAACCACGTGCCTCTGTGCCACATCTACATATCTTTTCAATATCTCCCAGAGATGGTGACTCAAATGCTTCCCTGGGTAGCTCTGTTCCAATGCTTGACAACATTTTCTGTGAAAACGTTTTTCATAATATCCGCTCTGAACCTCTCCTGGTGCAACTTGAAGGCATTTCCTCTTATCCTGCCACTTGTTACCTGGGAGAACAGACCATCCCCACCTCACTACAATCTCCTTTCAGGTACTTGTGGAGAGCAGCAAATTCCCCCCAAGATTCATTCTGCCCAAACTAAACATCCCCACCTCTCTCAGCTGCTCCTCNGCCTCTGTGCCACATCTACATATCTTTTCAATATCTCCCAGAGATGGTGACTCAAATGCTTCCCTGGGTAGCTCTGTTCCAATGCTTGACAACATTTTCTGTGAAAACGTTTTTCATAATATCCGCTCTGAACCTCTCCTGGTGCAACTTGAAGGCATTTCCTCTTATCCTGCCACTTGTTACCTGGGAGAACAGACCATCCCCACCTCACTACAATCTCCTTTCAGGTACTTGTGGAGAGCAGCAAATTCCCCCCAAGATTCATTCTGCCCAAACTAAACATCCCCACCTCTCTCAGCTGCTCCTCATCACATTTGTGGTCCAAACCCTTCACTAACTTTGCTACCCTTCTCTGGACATGCTCCAGCACCTCAGCATCCTTCTTGTGGTGAGGGGCCCAAAACTGGACACAGGATTTGGGGTGTGGCATCACCAGTGCCAAGTACAGAGGGACAATCACTGCCCAAGTCCTGCTGGCCACACTATTCCTGATACAAGACAGGATGCCATTGGCCTTCTTAGCCACCTGGGCATGTTGGCTCATGTTGAGCTGCTGTCCACCAGCACCCCCAGGTCTTTTTCTGCTGGGCAGCTTTTCAGACACTCTTCCCCCAGCTTGTAGTGCTGCCTGGGGCTGTTGTGACCCAAGGACAGGACCTAGCACTTTGCTTTGTTGAACCTCGTACCACTGGCCTCAACTCAACGATCCATCCTGTCCAGATCCCTCTGCAGAGCCTTCCTACCCTCCAGCAGACCAACCCTCCCACCCAGTCAATTAGATGTAGGGCTGATTGGGTTGGCTCTCTTTCCACCGGGCATATTTTCACACTTTTCTGAACAACTTCAAAAACTCCAGCTGGGGCCACTCTGACACAAATATTCTGTGCACTGAGTTCAAAATATTTTCGCTAGAACATGTCTTGGTGATCTCAGATGAGAATCAGGACTGTTAATTTAAGTACCCACGTTTGGAAGTGAATGTGCTTTCAGACTCCTTTGAAGGAATGAGATGTGCTAGCATTCACAAAGGACCCAAGAGACAGGTAACATTAAATTCATAATTTTTACCTCTGTAGGTGGTATGTTTTATTTCAAATGTGTTTTAAGCCCAGAGCATTAAGCTTCTAAGAATTAAAAAAATATTCACATATTCCAAATAACATTATAAACTTTACTTTCAGGAAAACTCCAGATATTTTTCAAGCTTTAATTATGCTTTAAAACCTTCTTGTAATGTAGTCTGCAAGTACATACAAGGAATTTCCAAGTAATTTCAATGTCCAGTGTAATGCAAAGCATGATAGAATTGCAGGAGTTCTTGGGACTGAAGGACTGGAGAAGATAAAATCAGGAAGAATGCATCATTTAGGTACTTTAGTTTCCCAAGTCAGAGGACTGTTCAAGCTGAGGTGGAGTCTGCCTGACAGATCATAAATAGCTTTTCCCTCCCCAATTTCTAGCATCAAGAGTCATAATAAAAGAACTCTTACAACTTCATAACAGACATAGGTCTGGCACTCTGCTGGGTAGTGAGATGTCCTCAGGACACTACAAGAACATCAGTCTCTGACTAATAATTTGCTGCTGTGGCACCTGTGCACCTGGGAATGCATTGGTAAGTTTCCATAATTGTGAAATACATTCTTGTTTTGTCTATGGATCAGCATGCTCAACATAGCCACGATTCAGACTTTCAATGCTCCATGATTAACTATTGCCTGCTATTTATTCCATCCCTATCTCATGCTAATAATTGTTGTAGATATTAAAAAATACATTGTTCTAGCTTTCAGCAAGTGATCAGTGTCAAACAAATCATTTTGCTGACAAAAAGCGATATTGCTTATATGAGGCTCTCAGATACTTGAAGGTGGAGTAAGAAGAATAAGATTAGGATCTAACAGAGATTTGATCGCTGTCATCTCAACAACAAGATGTTGACAGCTAGAATAAATAACTTCTCAGGAGCAACTTGTTAAACTGGGTTAAAAGAGGATCTGTAATGATGTGGCCTGCTTTAATACCTCCTGCCAATCAGATTATATTTTATTACTCAGCTGAACTGTACAGCATGATTCAGTTTGTGTGAAACTAGAGAGGGTCACAAGATACAGACGCTCATATTTCCTGAAAGCATTTTGGCAGAAAATGTGGATAAAAACAAGAGCATGCTGGCATCAGAAGAAAAGACAAAAGGCTTCATGACACTTATTTAAGTCTAGCAGAGTGCTGGTCCAAGGCAAAGTGGCCACACTTTGCCATATAAAAACGTTCTCTCTGCTTCTGTGGTGCACATCAGGAAAACCTCTCAAAGTGTTATATATACATCAGCTCATACAACCATTAAGCATCCTTGAGAGTAAGTTATGGGGCACCATCAGCCACTTCAAGAAAGTAAATGTCCTTCCTGGAAAATGTATGAATGGAAAAGCTTCAGCTATCAACTTCAAACCCACCCAAATGGCCAACAAGAAATAGTGTTGGTCAGAAAAGGCTCACAGAGCCAGAACAGGCATGGAAATTTTGCAGCAATACTAGTGATGGAGTCCTGAACAAATTGCATTGTATCTTGTGCTTGAGTATATTTACTTTTATAAACTGACAGAGCATATAGGTAAAGGAGCTACTACCTTTTAAACAGTATTTGATACGTGGCACCCTCTGTTTGCAAGGATATACATTATAGTCAATGTATCTTAATTAAAATACCTGTCTGTTCTGTCTCATTTCTCCTTACCATTCCACTGGCATTTGTGTCAATGCCTGTGTTTTTAGCAATGCTTTTGTGTGTAATCATGGATGAAATCATTAAGTGGTAAATAAGCAATGACCTGTGAGGAAGTTCTTGTAGAAGTACAACCCAGTCAGTCCTGCTAATAACCCATGCCCAAGCATTTTAGATCAATCCTTAAAACTATTTAAAATGTGCTCTACTACTAGAGTGCTGTTTAACCTTTTACAAATGAACATTTTGGATTTTTCCTGCATTTTTGTCTCTGTGGGCCCATCTGAAATATCTGCCTCCTGAAATAGCATAATAAAACTTAAAAAATCAAAATAAGTCAGTACAGCTTGATAAGGATCCCACCAGTACTGTATGGAGCTGGTGGTGACTGCGTTGCTGAGGCAGACTAAAGAACACAGAACTTGACTTGATTTTTGCAACTACCAAAAAGACAACTCTTTACCAAACTTGGTAGTTACTGAGTCACATGCTCTTGTCAGCTAGTTCCTTTCAGTTGTAATATATGTATGTCTTTCCCTCATGTTCATTCAGCGTTTTTGTTCTTTCTTTCCCTCATCTTAACCCAGTCATGTCAGAGAAGTTGTCTTAGGGTCTCAGCAAAGTGCATCATGTGTTTAAAGCAAAATTACAAAACAAATTAATAACACTTCTGTGCTATCCTTCTTGTTTGGCTGTGGATTGAAGAAAAGGGAGGTGAGATGAGATATAAGGAAACAACTGCTCTAGTCCCTTTTGTTTCTCTCAGATCACAAAATAAGAAGATGGGTTAGTGAATGGATGAAGGATTTAAATGCTTAGAGGCAAGTACAGAAAGGATTTTCTTCTATAAACCTGCATGTGATGCCTTTGAGATCTTTTGGTTTGCTTTAGCGTGGACAAACACCTGATTTGTAGTTGAGCTTATCCTGTATTTTCAGGCACACTGGCATTAACTTGAGAAGACAGACTGGGAACCCTCCTCTGTCTCGGGCAAGTTATTAAGATTCCCAGTCAACCTTTGCAGGAAAGAAAAACAACTGTGACCAGCAGAGCTGAGTTTGCTGAAGGACTCTGGGCTGTGCCAGTGCCTTGGGGTCAGCATGTTTGGGGTGGATGTGCTTCTCTGTCACCAGTGAGCATCCTGAGGGACTCCTGGGGAGCAAATTTAGGTCCAGGAGACAGAATAAAAAAACCTGGTTTTACAGGGAGGCTATGCCAGAGTAAAGCAATCAGCCCTCACTCTGCAGCTCCAGGATTCTCTACAGAGCTGCCTAAACCTATTTTCAGTGATGCCCCGCAGCTTTCCAATGCTCCCAGTCCACCAGGGCTCAGACTGCAGCAGCTGCTCATAATCGTGTGAAAACAACAGGAAAGGACAAGTAACTTCCAAGGACTTAACACTGAATTCCTAAAGGTTTGCATCCTGCTTCAATTTTCCCCATGAAAAGTTGGAGGGATGTTCCTTTTCTGAGAACACTTTGGTCAAATGCTCCTGACAGAATTGAAAGTAACCCAGAGCTGTGATCAGCCTGGTAAAAGTCACACTAGTTTAAACTTTAGTGACCTTACACAAGTAATCTAGACTTCATAACAGCCTGGGTTTTGTAAAAAGTTTTCTTTTAGAAAATTTAGAAATTTAGAGCTACATTCTTCAATATTTTCCTATAAATAGCCAATCTCCAGCTACTTTTCTGGAGCTAAGATTTTATCCTTCATTTTATTCTCATTATATTTCAATAGAGAATTAAATTAATGGGCATTTATGAACAAAGCAAACATTTCTGCCTACTGTCTACTGATACATTTGTGTACATGAAACTTGACTATATGTCCTATTTACCCTCTTGAATTAGAAAAGTCCCCTTCCTATTATCACAGGTGTGCATTTTCTCAAGCCCTTATCCTGTGAGCTGGGACAATTTCCATACTCATTTTACAAAGAGTCGCGTGAGGTAACTTGGTCAAAGAGAAGGTATGTAATGCAGGAGATGCATACAATTTCTCCAGAGCCAGGTTGCCACCACTCAAGTTGTCCTTCCTTTCCTTTGTCATATAAATTTAAACTGGAACACACAGCTCCTCCCTAATCTCTGTATTCACATGCACCCTCTACCCATATCCAGGCAGTACACTTAGTAGGAAACTCACACAAGCAGGACAGGAGGGAGCCACACTGAGCTCCAGGAGCCTCTCCACTCTAGATGCCAGAGGGTGGGATCTGCAGGCCACAAGCTGGAGCACACTTGCACAGCTGTGGAGACATAGCACTGCAGTTTAGAGATACCAGGCTGCTACTGTTAATTACTAACTTGCAAATCACATATGGGCTGCACTTGAAATACGTATATTAAGTATCAAAGGTGCACATTTCATGACTATCCAGTAGCCTAAAGGAGGGGAAGGGTGACCAGATTAATTTTTCTTCATAGTTTTCTGTGGAAAAGCCTTGGGCTGTTTATGAGAACCCTCAGAATTATTTAGACATTATACTGTTCTCATCCTGTTTGCTATTAGAATTTAAAATGTTTGATTAATACACAAAGTGAATGTTGATCCACATAGAAACAGGAGAGAAGGGTTGGAAATGTCCCCCTTAATTATTCAGTCCTTCTTGCTACTGTCTCAATCACTCATATCATGTAATATATTTCATAAAATTATCTTGTTTCATCTTAGAATGACTTACGCATTTTTTTCTCTTCCCAGTTTTTCTGCAGGAAGGCTATTCAAGAACATAATTTTTCTTATGTCAGGAGACCCCACTAGTCTGCAGCCTAGGTTTGTCCCCAGCTCAATATTCTTCATAGATTAATAAAAGTCTGTTAAACAGCTCTTTTTCCTGATTCCTTCCTTCCATGTTGCATCCATAGAGAGTGATCATGCCAGCCTGCATGTTGAAGTGACTTTGCAAATCAAATGTTTCAGGTCTCAGGCTTTTAAACCCTAGCTGTCTCCCTAGTAGCCTTTCTCCATATCTGCCACGCGTTAGGTCATTGCTCCTGCACAGATATCACTGCCACCTGCCATGCTAAAACAAGTTGTTAAGGGAAGATACCGGGTTATTCTGACGGTAGATGCTTTCAGGGTATCAGAAAAAAATAATGCTGAATAATCTTATGCTGAATTTTATCTTTTTCCTACATGACTGGAAACAGCAGTGACTGAGTGGTGCCTTCGTACAGCTACACAAGAGTCCTTCCACCACTGCCCATCAACCCTGCCAGCAACTGCACCGCCTGTGTAACACGGGCCAGTGCTGCTGGGATGGAAGACACAGTGCCCCTTAATTTCTCTCTCCTGACCTGATAAATCATCATCTGTTTACCTCTGAGTCTTCAATAACACCATTCTCATACTTTGTTATCAAAACCTTCAGGCATTCAGTGTTCTGGAATTACCATGAACTGTAGTGACATTGCTCGGATTACATTTCTTCTGTCCTGTTTCCTAAAAATAAATACCTTATTTGCTACTCTTCAGTCCTCTGATATAATCCTGATTTTATGAGCTTTTCAGAAATCTTTTTCTATGATTTGTTTTTTTGAAATGTTGGAAAGGATTTTAGTATATCATTACTGAAAACTGAGGACTCATTCATCAATATTTAGGCCATACCTAGTGTATCTTTAATCACTTTCTCTTACTCACAATGCATAGCAGCTAACTCCTTTTATTTTTAATGATATGAATCCTTTACTCTCCCCCCACCCCCAGTTTTTTGGGGAGATCTAACTCAGTGGGGTAAATGGTCAAAACGGTACAGTGTTGCTTTAAGTCATTGAAGAATTGATGGGACTGGTTGAGGAAAACATGAGCTGGGCTTTTGATTTGCTTGCATCTGGCACAAGAAAGGTCTAACGACTGAAAGATATCTGGAGTGGAGACCTCACAGCCTGATGTTATTTTGATGAAGCACAAAAGAGCACCCACACCTCTGTACCACCCATTTGCCTCACTCCTTCTTCACTCTGAAACACAAGCCTTGATATAAATCTGGTCCGTTAGGGAATAGGAATGTGTGCAGAGACTCTCTGGAGCCTTTACCACCATTTCAGTATGTGGAGGAGGACCAGAGTGTTTAATCTACCTTTTTCATGGGCTATAAATTCTGACTTACAGTAACCAAGACCCTCATTAAGCTCTATTTACATATTAGGTTTCATACCCCTTAAAATGAAAATGAGGAAAACCGAGAATATGTGTATGACCTAAATCACTAAACCCCACCTATAACATGCCATTGTTCCATCCCATTGGGAAGAGACAAAAATGTATTGTATGAAAGGGAACTTCAGGGCAGAAAAAGTCAGAGGGGGAAAACACCTCTGGCTGCGCAGGATTTGTTGGTGGAGTGTGTCTCTCCTGCTCTCCTGAAAGGATATCTTTAGGTGAGCTCTGCACCTCTAACTGTGTTGGAGCAGACCTGGAAACATTCTTTATATATATACATATATATGTGCATGTGTGTGTACGTATAGTACTAATAGGATGCCTGTTGCTATACTTTCTGTCATGACATGTTAACATTCTGTAAATAGTACATTTATCACCAGCAATCCTGAATCTGCTTTCCTGTTCCTTCAAAAACTATGATATTTGTGGACCCAGATAATACAGGTCCTTATTGAAGACAACCAGACATTACTGAATTGCTAAATTGCATTATTTGTGAATTTGTGTTTATGAAAGTTTTTCCTACTGAACTTGACCAGACTTACTGTGTTGAATTAGCTACAATCAGAAATTAAGCCCTATCACATCCAGCCCCTCTGATCTCTGAGGACCAGTTGAAACACAAGGCGGTTTATTTTCTGTCAAATTTCTATACCTTTAACACAACCCTCAGTTTCATTTTTTGGAGAGTCTTGTTCTATTTCAATACTTTCCAATACCTTAGTTTTCCGTATTGATCACTCCTTTCTTCCTTTGCTTATAGTCTTATTTCTTAGCCCTGGTATTTCCCTTCAGATCTGCAGCTGTTCTTTCTGAACTTTTTACCTCTAGGCTGGTATACATGTTTTGAACATTTCTGCCTCTGAGAAGCAGGAAAATGTGAACCCCCTCTTGTGTGCCAGTTCTGATGCTTTCAGTTATTCTGACACCTTTAGTTAGTTCCCTCAGTTAAAATAATCCCTTTCCAAACTGAGAATCTTAAATGCAGACATATTCATTATTGTTAATTCTAAACTAGGGTGCTGGACTCAAGATATCCCACTAAATGATTTTTGTTTGGGAGGTGATACTGAGTGGCTGCAAACCCCGTGGAAGAGAGAAAAAGTAAGGCTAATTCAGTACCCTGACTCACATCTGTCACTGCCCACCCCTGAATTCCTCTTTCCCCTCACTCAAGAAGAGTGGTAGAGCAACAGACATTCTACCTTTGTTAAAGGTTTTCTTCTTAGCTTACAATGTAGGTGCAAAGGCAAATAAAGTTATTAAAATTTGAGGAAATGAGGCATTTAGAGGACAATCAACTTGCTCCAGGGGAGAGATTTGGTTTATCCTGATGTTGGACATACCTCAGATCTGTGCAGACAAAAGCCCTGACTGAACAAGCCTCACCACCATGCCTTGCACTTCAGATAAATGCATCCCTGAGAAGAACAGGTTCGAGCTGATGTTAGACATGGATCACAAGCTGAGTGTCAGAGATGATCAAGCTCTAGAAAAAGTGATGGATGAGACAAGAACAAATGAACAAGGATTGTTTAAACAAGAGAATGAGAGAATTACAACTGCAGTGAGGATGGGAGAAATCTATGCAGGTGTAAATAGGACAAGAAATAATGGACTTGAATTGCTGCAAGAAAGTTTTATAAAGTGTTAAAACATGTATCCCATATATGTATACTAAAAAAGGGACAAGAATTTATTGGCAAGGAAATCTGCAACACCTCCACCACTGGAGTTCTTCAAGAACAGATTAAACAGATTAAAATAGCTTTACACAGAAGGGTTGTGGTTATTAGTGATTTTGCCTTGAGGATGATGAACAGACCATATGAGCCTAGGGAACCTTCCAGACTTATGACCCTGTGGCAAAGACTGGGAAGTCTAGGAAAGGTCTGGCCTTTCTTGCATTTGCTCAACCATCCTCTCTCTATACACAGACTATTCACCAAGAAAGTATATAAGTGAAATAAAGTCAACCTTAACAAACGTAGAAGTTGAAGCCTTAAACTTGGTATCTCCTGCTTTGATGAGAAAATGCAGTTTGGTGAAGGCCAAAACAAAGTTGCAGGAGCAGTGCCTTTTTGTACATAATGACATAAATAGTTCTTTTTCACTATGTGTGGTACCAGCTGGAGATCATTTTGTTTCCTAAAAACTATGGGATTTATTATCTTTATCTAGGCAGTTTACCATTTTGATATTGCTGTTTGTTTACCCTCCCTCAGGATTATTCAGGTGAAGAACGAGACACTTCTTTCTGATAAATTCCCCATTAATACCTCTATTCTTCCTCTGCCAATTAATTTTCAGGGTAATTTTAGCTGGCCTTTCTAAAATGGCCTCCATTACTATTAATCTAGTTCTTCTACAATATCTAATTGCATATGGCTATCATACACATGAGTTTGTGTGAAAGCCTGTTATATTTAAACCCTCTAACCCAACTCTATAATTAGAGCCAGCAGTTCATTTTTAATCTCTGTCTGCCATTAGTTTTACAATTACCAGTTCACCAGCTTGCAGCAGCTGCTGTGGCTGCTGCCTCTGCCTGCAGAATCCTGCTCATGCTGTCCAAAATGGGCAAGGAAATTGCAGCTTGGCCTCCCCACAGCAAAACAAGAGGCAACAAAAGGTAGACCAGAACAGATATATTTTCTTCACAGGTCTCCTCATGCTGTAGTATATTTGTGCTCTGATTCCATTCAGAGCCTTTTCAGTGCAATGTTTTGCAAAAATATTACCATATCTACATTTACATTTAAGGAGTTGATGAGATAGTGGGTTGTGGGTAGTAAAATGTTTTAATCTAAGGCCATTTTCTATAAAAAAGAGGAAAATTACTTTTGTGGGAAATGTTCATAATTTTTCTTTTTTTTTTTTTAAAGGAAAACAGTCCAGCTTACTTTAAATTAGTTTTGCTTTTCAGCTGTGAAAGAGTTGAAAAAAAACCAATCATGGATACACTGATAAGCTGAGGAGGACATGAAACCCCACTGAGGACAGACAGAGGAACAAGAATAGAAAGAAACAGAAAATTTGATCTTGTTGTAAGTAAGACATCCTTTTAATACACAGAAAATTACATTTAAGGTGGAGAAACATTAAAAGTCTTACACAAATGAATGCTACAGAGTAAGTAATCAATTGTTCAGCACAGGCAAGGATAAGATGACTTTGGCTTACTTTGCAGCAAAGAAGGTTTAGGTTTGACTTTGCTAATTTTAACAATAGAAAAGTCCTGTTGCAGGCTACTCATAGAGATGGCAGAATTCCCAGTGGAATGTTTCAAGAACATATTTTCAGAAAGGCCTCAGTATGTTTGAATCTGCATCATTATGGAAAGGTAATCTGACCCAGCCTTGCATGATTCCAAACTTCCCTGTATTGTTTTGAGGAGACTAAAGAGAAAATGAAAAAACCTTTCTCATATTTTAGTTTCAGGTCATATTGAAATTTTTCTTGTTTTTCTGATTAAAAATAAAAATCTTGGAGAGATTTTATGAAAAACAGATGGGATTCTTTTCTTCCCCTGAAGTTTTAGTGGTGATTATCTTTCAAAACCTCAAATTCTCTAATTTCCAAGAGGTGAAAAAAAAAAACCCTCAAAATTTCAGCAGGAGAGCCATTTTACCTGGGCTGTAAATGAAGGTGAACTTCTCTTTCTGGGTTTGACTGCCACGTGAGCCTGGGAGTGCACTGCACATTTTGACTGCTCAGCAAGACAAAATGCTTTTCTCTTAGTCCTAAGACTTATACTGCAGGAAGAAAGACTCTAGCAAATTGGACATAGATGGCATCATCGCTTCCAACTTGGCATCACCTCAGCCAATTCAGAAGAGACCATAAAACCCAACACCATAAGGAAAAAGGCAATTAGCTGGCTACCTAAAATGAACAGAGAGCTAACTCCTTCACAGCTGGAGGCACTCTACACCGCTATTTTGGAGATGATGTTGCATACCATTGAGGGAGAGGTGAGAAAAACAGTACCCGATTAAAGCAATTCATGATTTCTTCTGCTCTCTGCAGAGTAATTCCCAGGAACTGTAAGCAGCTGTGCCAGAGTGCAGGTTTTCAGATGCCGTGTGTGTTGCAGCTTGCCACTCGGCAAGTGTGTTCTTCCTCCTGGTGCCTGCTGACAGGTCTGGCCCTGCAACCATCTGGCTTGCAAAGTAATGAGACCAAATGAAATGGATCTTGGAGAATTAACATTCTTTCCTTAATCTATTAATAACTTAAAAGTGTTGATTTTGATGACAGCTAGATCTTTTATTGTGAAGCAGATTGGTTAATTAGAAGCATCATAATTAAGGTTATATTGGATATGTGTATCCCTTCAGAAACACACATATTTTTAATAAGGAGAGTTTGGTTTTGCTCACAGACTTAAACAGTCACAGAAGATGCTATGCTTAAAAAAGTGAACAAAATGAAAAAAAAAAGACAGTTTTCTCCAGCTCTCTGTTACTACTTTTTTTACCATGCAAAAGATCTGCCTATTTTTAATCCGGCTGCCACGCAGAAGCTGTCAGTATAAGGAAAGAGGTGTCAGACACGTGCACATCTCTGCACCATTACTACACCACCTCATTTTCAGGTCCTGAGGGCCATCTTCCCAGCCTGAATAAGCACACAGTCTTAATAAGGAAAAACATTCCCATTTCCCAACGTAACTGTGGTCATGAGCACCTCATAGGTTCATTTGTGTGCTCCTGCCACTGGCAGACAAAAGACCCAGCTGAGCCACAGGCATTTCTTAGCCGTATTTAAGGAAAGTTCATATGGTTTCAAAACAGTTCAGATTAAGTCTATAGGACCTTTGAATAAATTGGAAGAAACAGAGGTTTTGCTTGATTTAATTAAATTTATTTTAAGCTGATCTAAAGCCACACTGGTGCAATTTTGAGTTTAGCCATCACTTTCTGGTAACTTGTTACTGTAGGAGTAGCTTATTCACATGTCAAGGCTTTCAGATTGAGGAGCTGGCTGTTAAAAATACCTTCCACTTTTCTGGCACAGTTATTAACTGGTACAAGTCAATGTTTATAACACTGGTAGTTGTTATTTTTAATACCAGCCTTTAAGTAAATGTCTTCTCATTACCACTTTCCAAGTGAGTAAGGTACCGAGAGTGCAGGCACAACTGAGTAGTTGCAGTATTCCCTGTGGAACCTCAGCACTGCAGGCTCTGATATTTTCCTGCACTCTCTCCACCCTCGAAGACAGCACAACAATGTCAGCTGCCCAGGTTAACTTATTACCAGTGTCAAATGGCAGTATTTTATCCCTGAAGTCATGCTCCTGTAATACCAAAAATGTCTTATTAAGCTCCACTGTTGTTCACCGTGAAAGACATGCAAGCAGTCAGACCACTCCTTTCCTTTTCTCCTCTAACTCTCCACTGCAATGCTGCATCCCCTCCAACTCCTCTGTACAGGCTTTGCTCTGATTTCTGATCCTGTGATCCCCATCACCTGTGATCATTGCTTTCTCTACACCTTTCACTTCTTCCCCCTATTCTTCCAACCACTCCTCAGATTTTCACTTCCTCACCTGTAAGCCTTGTCAAAAAGCCAGGGAATGTTTGGGAGGGCTGTAGCAGCCTCTGCCAAGCTGCCTTGGGGCACCAGGCACTCTCTCTCATTGGGTCTGCAGCTGCTGTCCCACTCTCACCATGTTCAGCTCCAGCACCTGGTTATTCACCTTTCGCCTCTAGCACAGAATAGGTCCAGAAGTACAAATCAGAGGAATATATTCACACACTTCCTGATGCCTACTCAGATGAGGTTCAAGCATCTGTGGTGGCTCTGTGCTGGGTGGGTTAGTGGGTCCCAAAGAGGTGTCATGGGCCCAGGTCTGTTGAAGGCTGCTTCTTCCGAGTGGTCCTTCCAGCCTTGTGGCAGCATGGGCTGCATCACCCCAGAAGGGTCCAGTTGGCCCCTGTTCCCCTCTCACTGGCACTGGAATGCTGCAATATTGTTGTATGACTCAGGCAGAGCTCACAGCTAACCCTGCTAAATGGCAGTCTGTATTTAAGTAGAGTGGGCTCAGATTGCTAAATGCCATCAGAGAAAAACTTTGGGATTTTTGTGACATTTACCACAGAATGATGTTTCTTTTCCCAAATGGCTGTTTACATCAATAAGTTCAGGTTTAATATTCCAAAATAGCACTTGGTTTAGAAAGGTAACAAAGTGCTCTTCTGGTTTGCAACTGTAGATTTTCTGATTTGTACAAAATGGCTGTATTTTAACTTGGGCTTCTTCTTTCCCTCCCACATGGGCTGGTGGCAGCTGAGTTGTATGGCCTCATGGCTGATGTTAGGGTTTCTTTTCCTGGGGAACAGACAATAAAGTGTATTTGTGATATAGTCATGATACCAACAGGTAGGGAAAGGCAATGGTAGCATCAACAGAATGACAGAGATGTGCATTTCTCTTTCCCATCATCTGAGTATCCCCATTTCATCTTCCACATCTCTCCAACTTCAAGAAAAAGATGTGGGGCCAACGCTACCAACTGGATGCATTCAAAGTGAGCATCTTTTTAAAGGTTTTAGATATCTAAATAAAAGTAATGGCCTGATACCCAGGAAGGCTCAAACTCACTTCATTTTACCTTTGCAATCCTGGACATTATTTCTTTTAGATGCCCAAAAATGTTGTGTTTAAATATATTGCCCCAGGAATGTCTCACTTTGATAACAAATATGCAACTCTTACAATGCCTGAATAAGAGCAATAGAATGAAAACTAAGAGTATTTTATTCTAACTGGAGAAAGTATTCAAGGATGTAGCAGGGGAGTACACTATCTGGAAGAGAAAAGCAGATTTCAAGGGAGCATATGTGGAAGTGGATATCAGAATTGTATGGCAGAAAAAACTGAAGACAAAAGACCTGTCTTCAGTTTGTACATATTTTCTTACTGTTCAAGAGGCATTACAGCTCCATCAGTGACCTCTGAAGAAGGATACTGTCCATAGGTGAAATTTAATCTCTATATTTGAAGACAACACTTTAGTTTTGAACCTGAGAAAATGGAACTGGGGAACATGGCAAGTGCTGATGAACAGAAGAGCAGGGAAAAGCAACCAGTTTACTGCTCTACCCTGGATTTTGTTGTGTACTGTGGTCTCCAGGAGACACAGTGTTACCAGAAAAGGTCTGTGGGAGGAATCATCCACTTCCAACCTCCTCTTTTCTTTCTCAGAACTATAATTAAACTACTATAAAACTGTAATTTGTTTTCGAGAGTTTTGTCTGATCCTGTTTCTGGTTGTCTTTTAAGCTGTGATTTACACCACTGGAATCTTGGTAGAAGATGTTCCTTGTGATTTAGAGGAGTGTTAAAGCTAAGAAAAGCCTACCACAGGATCTCAGGGCATAGTTCCAGAGCACTTACTCTCAGCTGTGCAGCAATGCACAGTTTGTGCAATTATGTGCACATAATACCTAATCCTGCAAGTGATACTGAAGGGAATAGAACCACTGACAACAGGCATTGCAGTTTACACCAGATTTGAAGGCTGGCATGCAGTCAATAATACAGTCCAAAACTGCTGCCCAGCACCCCTACAACAACACTCAGAGCTGAAGACCATTGTACACCCACCAGACATTCTACAATAACATGCCTGGGAGGTGTTTCTGCAATAGTCTTGATAGTCAGTGAAAAAGCGGAAAAGAAAAATACACCCAGCTTCCAGATATAAAATATTTTGAGACTCCATTCAAGCTATTATAGCTGTGCTAAAACTAGCCTTGAAAATTTTAGACATGCTACTCATGGGCATGAAAAAAACATTGTGTCACTACTAAATTGAGTATTGTTGATGCATTCAAAAATGGCCATGCAAAATTAGATAATTTAATGACAAACAAAAAAAAAAGTTAGTGAACATTGCTAAAGAATTACACGCAGTACCATCTGTTGGCTTTGTTCTTCTTCCACTGAATCTTTGCATGTCCATTGAAGGTTACTGTTACCATCTGAATTGCATAAACTCAGTGTGAGTAAACAGAAATGATTTATTTTGTGAATTTCCAAGTTCAGAACTTGTGAACTGCAGCATTTAGCCTTGTCACTGATTAAGCTGTTTTATAAAGAATTTCATTAATCTTACTTCATTGTATAAGTTATTAATTTTAGAGGATTTGTTGTTATGTGTTTTCATAGTTCAATAAAAAATGATCAAGTTAGAGTGGAAAAGGATGTGGAGCAGAAGGCCTGTGCCTTTAGGGACTGACACCAGTTATTAGACACATATCTTAAAGAATCTGAAATTTCTCCTGGCAGGTGTATCATAAACAAGGAGCTGTAACTTATGCTCTGATGGTGCTGAGCTACTTGGCCATTATAATTAAACTTACATTAAAGGAACCCTCCTGCTGTTCCCCTCTCCTTCTGGAAAGGCTAGCAGTTTTCTTCAAACAATTATGACAGCATTTCTAACACCTCTGCATTAGTTTTCAGGATATAAAAAGTCACATGCTCCTTTACATGGCCAGACTGCAAATCTAGCAGGGGGGAAAGAAAGAAAGTACAGGAACAGGGAAGAGGGAGCAGCGTTTCCCATCAGAGGTGGGGATTACTGGGAAGAGAAAGGCAACAGCGAGAGTGATTTCTTCTTCTAATTCTACTTTTAGGATAAAGTGAAATACTATACACGTCTCTAACTAAAAGGAAAAAGAATATCCAAAACAAGAAAACTATTTCAGTACTATAAGGCCATTGCTTTTCTAGGATGGCTAAAGACCCCTGTGCCATTGCTATGCTGTATATTTAACTCATGATATGGATGATAGCAGGGTCGAAGGTGTAGTTTCTCTGCAAGTGTGACCACTTTGGTCTCTTCCTCCAGACAACCCCCGTCTCCAGTTTCAGGCTCTCTCCTTTCCCCCCTGGAGTTCAGTATTCCACATGCCTGCTGACTTTGGATCTGTTCAGGATCTAGTTCATACTTCATCAGTAAATTGCACCTTTTCCCATTTAGCCCCATTTTTGTTCCTTCACCTCTTCCCTTCATCTCAATTTTTACCTACCTGCAGGCTCCAATTTACTCATACATACCAGAGGTTGCATATTATGAAATTGCCGGGGCATTAAAAACTTAAATTTGAATAAATCTCAACTGATCCTATGCCAAGTGAATTTTCAAATTGCAATTTGGGCAAAAGTTTGACACATATAAATAGAGCTTTCTGGCTCCCTCATGCTCCTGCTTGGGGCACTGAAAGTTGTCAGCCCCACAAGTGCATTAGCTTGTTTGAGAGCACCAGCTTTTCTGCAAACAGTTTTTGGCTGAGTTCTGCAAAAACAAATTTATTCTCCAAACAGAAATTCATAGACACAGCACATATGAGCACTTACAGCTTTGCAAAGTTATAAGCAACCAAAAGAGGGGCTAAAATGGGAATCAATACCAAATCTTATCTACAGCCAGTGCTGGGATCCTGTTTGCAATATGAACACACGCCTGTGTAGTATCTGTATAGCATCCTGCCCACCTGCTGCTTCAAGAGGTATTCAGGCTATGTCATAAAATGCTAGCAATTCCAATTCTTCCCCAGCCAAGACTTCCAACTGTAGATTTCCAAAGTGCACAGAAATATTTATAACTAACATTCATATTACTAATTGAAATATTAGTAGGAGATACCAGCTGCTTCATGTATCAAAATACTGACATTCATTATTATTGGTTGGCAGAGACTTCAAGGTTTTTAATTTTTTTTTGTATAAATTTGAGTGTTAGTGAAAGCAGACCAGTGAAGTTGAGAGTGTAAGGAAACAGAGACTTAAAAATGAACTCTACCCCTTTGCTCTACCCTTGCTTTGGTAAGAGCTTTGCAGAACCAAAGCCTGGGCTTGGTTCTGTGGAAAGTAAAGGACTAGCATCATCGTTTGACTTTTTCTAATTTCTTTTTCTCAGCTGTTCAGGAAGAGCATTTGAAAAGATATTTGAAAAGATTTATGCTACCCGTATGGCTTGGTGTGCAGTTATATTAACAAGAAGAATGAGAGAAATGGAAAAGGAAAGTCTTGGGCAGCCTTGAAAGATGCTGCTTTAAGGAAGCTTAACTCAGTCCCTTCAGGGCAAAGACATGTTTTATCCTACGCATTGCCAATTTGAAGTTGCATGCCATTTTCTTAATTGCATATTCAAATGATTAAGAAGCACTGCTGCTAGCGCTGTGATCACAAGCAAAATTAATATAGGATCTCACTGCTTTTGGAATGATCTGGAATATTATTACATGTGTAACATTCCATGTATATTAAATAAGAAAATAATGGCCATTTTAGACATTTTATGCAATATAGGAACAGCAGGTACAATTTCATTATTCTCTTCATGCAGCCTGATAACCCGTATAATCCCCCTTCTTGGGAAGACCGACTATATAAATGATATCATTCTTGTAGCAGCAATCTTGTCTAACTAGGAGGGCGCATTACAATTTAAATGTCCCTGTCCTGAGCATTGTACAAACCGAAGAAAAAAGTGGATCCGCAACAACTAGAAATTACAAACTTAGTCTAAGACAAAAATCAGTAGGTGGCAAGGTAAAGAACAATGTCATTCTTGTTATAGTGTATATTAGAAATTGAATTGCCTATTGCCTTGGCTTACCATGCTGTGATTTCAGGATTGATCTTACCTTAGCAGTTTGTTAACTTCTCATTTTATCAGTCCAGACATTTATGCCACGTACTTATCATAGTGGTGCCCAAGGGAGTTGAAGGCTCATAACAGCCTTAGTAGCCAATGTTTGGATATCACATGGAGGAGTTTTCATTTACACAACGAAAACACAGAGATTTCACTCTCAACATCCTATTAGTGAACTTAAATGCTGATGGACTGTCACTCAAGTGAACATTAGAAGGAGCCTAAGACACTTGGGGCTCAGCATCCCTTAGAAACAGATGGAGGCACTGGTTAATCCTTCTTTACTGGTTATCTAGTCAAAAATCCAGTAGATAGATGCAAAATAACCTAGTTATTTTGTGTCTTTGACAGAATTATCTCTTTTGCTGTATTGGGGCAAGGCACACACCATGTCTCTGATCCTGAATTTCCTTGTCTTTTGCTGCATTAGATCTTTGTGCTTTGTTTTTGGTACTACTTCCCATAAAATAACACAAGTGAGAAAGCAAAGGGGTCCCAAAATTCCAGTGACACTCTGCTGGCAGACTCTTCTCCGGGACTCCTCTCCAAAGATCTGTGTAGGTGGGCTCTTTTGCACACCAGCTGAGCACTAGAGCTGACTGGAATGTTTTGACCACACCATTTTGTTTAAAAACTTGTGTTTGTCATGAAAAACACTTGTAGGGAAAGTATATAATTTCTTTGGGAAAGATCTTTCAGGTTTTAAATAAAATTTTTAACTGGAAAGGAAGGTTTTTGTCCCTCAGAATTTGTTAACCAAAGCATAGAAACTATGGTTCCCTTCCCTGCTCTACATGAAGTACACTGGGGATTTCCCACTGGCTTGGTTAGCACCCTAAATGCTACTAATTGGTTATTTCAGGCTGGGTTGGTTTATTGTTCTTCAGCGTTTGGAGTGTTTCTTGTTTCATCCTGCAGTGAAAGGGTGTCTCTTCTGCAGCCAGAATATCTGCTGAGGAGACTGAGACTGTCAAAACTCTACCACCAGATTTTTCCTTTACAGCACATAGGAAAGCCGTAGGAAAAATACTGGTTTTTTAAAGTGGAGATGGTACACAGCCTTGCTAGTAACATCTGTTCAAAGCCACTGAGGATGTCTGTAACTAAAGTACTATTTCCTATTTTCTTTAGCTATGAGGCCATTGCAAGCCACAAAACGCACACAGAGACATATAAAGACCTCCGGCAACTCTAGATCCATTGATTTCAAATGAACTTAATAACCTCAGTAGTCCTGACCCAAGAACTTGAGCTGGACAACCCATTGCTGAACATAAATGACTTGCATGCATTTGAAATCGAGATCTACACTTTTTCTCCATTTGCAAAGACTTCTGCAAGTAGTCCCTGAAATCAATATGAAGGCAATATGATTGTTCTTTCTGAGAACACAGCAGCTTTGGTTGTCTTGTTACTTTTTTCCCCTCTCATCTTTTCTCTCTGTCCTTAAGTTAATTAAAGTTAATTAAAATTCTGATTTGAAGATCAGAAATAAAATTCAGTAATCTTTTAATTAGTGTTGAAACATCTGCATAGGTGTTTCCACTTTCACTTAGGCTGGTTCATTTCTAATAAAATCTTGTCTGAAGAGTGAGGTTAGCAGGCTCTTTGTTAGCAAAACAGCAGCTTAACAGCTGGGGAAGGCGGATCATCAGCTGCCTGTTGCTATAGAGTCTGTCTCTGGCAGTTTTGCTATTCAAGTATCATGCCTTCATATTATGCCTTTTAGGAATATTTCTAAGACAAGTTTGCATCATATTAGATTAAATCAACTCCTGACAGCTTTTCCTGACTGTATGTAACAGCTTATAATTAATTAACTGTAAGGTATGAGAGCTCTGACAGTTTCTGAAATGGAAGAGAGCAAGTTCCTTAGGGCTAGATGCTAGGAATTTCAATCTGCAAAGAAATTCACATCAGTGTAGTGCTATGTTTTTGTACCTGTTGTTTCATTTTGCAGTATCAAATGCTGCATCCCAATAGTATAATCCAATTCATGTTACTGGACCAAATAACTAGATAGACACAGGTCACTGCTTAAGCTTCAATACAGCACATAGTTGAGATGAACATACAAAATGGAAACAAACTGTAGATTGCAGAACAAGGGAGTAACAGATATGGAAAACTAAAACTAGGAACAATCTTGCCATCTGATCTGCTCCCCTTCTTCTCCCCCACTGCAGGATCGTCTCTGTCTTTGCTGTTCACAGCAGCTGGGCTTGGAGCTCGGCAGTTCCAGAGATGTCCTGGCTGCATCCCCTGCATCCTGCTGCCTTATTGGGTTATTGCCATTAAGGAATTTAACCTACTGTCTCACCTGGAATTGTTTTGAAATGAGTTAAACACATTGCTCTTTGTTTCTCTGGTCAATAATCTACTCCTGTGTGATATTTCACTTGCTGCAGGAAGAAACTGTTGGAAATCAAAGATTTTAGTCTTATAACTTATCCGTCCAGATCCATGGAGCTCCCTACAGCTCTAAAATGTGACTGCATCTTCTGCCACAGGTTAGCCAGGGATGTGGCTTTCACTAGGCTTGCAATGGCTCTTATAGCAGCGTCAGTACTTGGTAGATGGTGCCGTTGTTGTGTTTGGCAATCTCAGGTAGTTGTTTTCAAACATCCCTCCAACACTGATAGTGCATCCCCAATTAGTCTGAATGGCAGCTCGCACTCCCGGCTGCACTGATTCAGTACTGTACCACGGTGCGTATCAGAGTCGTGGTTTTTGCTGTTTCTTTTGTTATGTTGTTTTTCATCCAGGCAATTCTCCATAGACCAGCTGATACTGTTGAAACTTTTGCTCAGCTTGTGGCAATTCCAAGCACTAACAAAAAAATCTTTCAAAAAAAAATCCATAGGGCTTGTATGCCTTATGGGATAACATGGGTGTTGAAAGACCAAAGGAAATCTTTACCTTAGGAAGACATAAGATTTATTTCAAGAGCATTAACATTAAACATCTTGAACATGTTTTAAAATATCACACTCACTGAACTCTTAATCACATTTGAGCATGTAATGATGGTGCCAATATTTTGTAAGTTATTATAAAAATAAATTTCTTCAGAGATCTACAAAGTAACCATTGACAACCAAAGTTTCATCTTGTTGAGTTCACTGCATCAGTTTGGGAAGAAAATTTTTCCAGGCAATCAGGTCTCAAATGCACTCTCTAATTAATCTATTAATATTAAAGGCAAACAGTTGCCAATACTGCAGTGCAATTCTACCCCTCGTGCATTCTCTCTATAGCAGATCCATTATTCTGATGCAATTAAGATCTTTGAATTTTGGCAATTATTTATTAATAATAACTTGTAATGCAGCAGTCGGTTGGTGCCCCAATTAAGTATACTGAGGATATTGCTAATTTTCAGAGCTTTTATTCCAAAATTAATGAAGAGATTATGGGAGACAGAGCCAGCATACTGCAAACAGGTCTTATTAGTTGCACCTTTAAAAATAGAGTGTGCTTAAGGTGCAGATGATTTGGCGAAGGAGCAGCATCCAAGTTTATATATGTGAGGCTTCATACACCAGAATATGGCCAGTAGTCTCTTAAACATGCTTCTGACAAAGACAGGAACTCCCAGATGTTCATATTTCACCCCAAGTTTAAAAGTAGTTTATAAATGTTGAGATAACGTAGAACAGACAAGAAATTAATCAAGTCATCCTTCAATAGATATACAGAGATAAGAGTTTCCATCTGGTACAGCCCAGTGGTTACCCCTCCAGTGAACTGATAATGCACATAGTTTCTTTTGGTGAATAATTCACTTTTTAGAACTTTTCCTTCCCAGGATGGAAGGAAAAAAAGAAAACAAAAAACTCACACAAAAATGGAAGGTCTCCCTGCTTCATCTACATATTCACTATACCACTAACTCTGTGAGAGTTATGTATATTAACTCTGCAGTAAGAAGCTATTGTTAATGTATCTTTCCTGCTGATCTTTATTAATGACTGATGAATGACTGATGCATCTGCCAGAGGTATAATCTTCTTGTAACCAAAATCACAGAATATACTGAGTTGTAAAGGAGCTACAAGGATCATTGAGTCCTACTCCTGGCCCTGCAGAGGACATATGCACAGGCAAAATCAGAATTCTGTATTTTGCAGCTGAATTTGGAAGAAGTAAATTTCACATAACTAGCTGAGAGTAGTGATAAGAAATTTCTCACTTCCCTACTGATGGGACATGAGACAGACAACACCCGGTTTTTGTTACAGTTCCCCTTCCAGAATGGGATGTTCCTTGTTATCCTTACTGGCCTTCTTTGCCATCCCAGCACACTTTGTTATAAAGACTAAATTCCACAGTGTATATCCATGTATCAGTGCTTTTTAAAGTGTCAGAGCTTGAACATGAATTAAAAGAATATTGAAAACTTTTTTGCTGAAACTAAGTTAAATAATGCTATTTAAAATTTAAAATAACTCAAAAGCCTAAAAATTGTTGTAGCTAGAGTTAAAATAACAGAATAAGAAGCCATACCCAGTAACATAACTTCTTTCTTATAAACTTTGCTCCATTGACAGTTGCTATGATTATCTAGAAATACTATTAATTTCATTACTATACCAAAGCACACAAACCAAATTAACATCAACATACACTGAACTTTTTAGATGTTTTAAATTTTGCTTGAAACTTACTTTCCCCTGGCATATCTAAGCAGTTACATGCTATTGAATTAAAGACAAGGTAGATTTTTCCTGTGATGATATTCTGAACTGAAGCTTTAGAGAACACTATGTGTTACAGAATACATGAAAAAAAATGTGATACTTGGCAACACTGTTTTTGTTTCATTACCATCACGTCGGAATGCAGGGAAGCTGCTCCCAGCACTACTAACAGCTACTCCTCTGGAAATCACCCAGACGACCATCCTTCCCCAGGCTGTAAAGAAGGAAGATGGTATCTGGAAGCAGTGATGAAAGCTGGCTGTTAAAAAGCATGCTCTGAGCAGAGATTTGTTTTGAGTCAGGTGGCAAAATATCTGTCTGTGAGCAAGATGGGCTTCTGAGGCGTCTGTGGGCAGCCCTCACTCAGGTGCTGGCAGGTTGCAGATTCTCTACCAGCTGGTCTGAAGGCTCTCCCCAGCCCGTGGAGCAGACAAGCTCCTCCTCTTCAACCAGCTTCTAGCAGCTTTCAGTTTTACAGGGAATGAATAAGAAGAGTGCACCTAGTGCTTTTCAGCACTGAGTAGCAGAAACCAATTCTTCTCCTGGCTTAGGCAGAATAAATCTCTCCAAGACTCTTGTGTTTCTCCATAGCATGTGGCAAAGATCTTCCCTTTGATCTGTTTTTACCACATTGTGGTGTAACGTCACTGTTGTCTGGCAATTTGTCTGGCTCTCTAAGGCACTCAGGAAATGGACAAGATGCCGCTGTACAACACAATCATTACACAGTTCTACTTCAGACCTGTGGACTGGCTCAAAAATGCAAACACCTTTTTTCTCTTTTATCACACCCTTTAGTGCAGGGTGGGATATACAGCAACAACGTTCAAGGAAAAATCTTCCTATCCGGAGTTTAGAATAGGAAAACACAGAGAATAAAAAGCCATGCACTGTGAAATAAATGTTCATTATAAAATTAAATATAATTGAAATTTTAATTTTTTTTATGTTTATAGCCATCTCACCAGAGGAGAACGATTTTGGAGATGTAGCTGGAGGCCATACCAAGAGGGTTTACTCCTGTAGTAGTGATGACTGGACCATGTGTGGGTCTATTTCAGGGACTAGACACTGTATTTAGCAGAGTTTTAGGTTCCCTAAGGAGTAATCAGTGGTGAGGGTGAGTATGAATGTGATTATGGGCACCTCAATATACCATATGTTCTACAGGCTCAATATATGGGAAAATGACTTCCTAATTGGTAACACGTAACTAAACCAGCTGCTGTTTTAGAAGAAGTAAATCCATCACCTATGAGTTCCAAGAGGAGTCAAATCACCACTTGATATGTTAAAGTGTTGGATTAACTTTTTGCAGTGAATAGTGTACATCTTCAGACTTTGGTCAGACCCTGTGAGAACCAGATGAGCGAGTAATGACGAAGCAGTTTTCAGAACACCTTTTTTCCCATTAACTTTCTAGGAAACCTTGATCTCTTTCCAAGCTGAAGACCAGGCCAAAACAATTGATACACTTGTATGAGGAATTACAATACCTAAAGTTGAAATTAAGATCAGCTTTTAAGACATCACAACAGCTTTATTTCTTAATATAGCAATTAACTCAAGATTTCCTTTGCACATTCAGTCAAGAGGATCTAATTTCAGAGCTGTGGACTCTAACACTCCTGAAAAAATGTTCTCTGCCAAAGAAGAAGCTTGCCAGTCAAGCAACCTTTTCAATTTCTGGGCCCATTAAAGAAAAAAAAAAACAAACCACAAAACAAAAGCAAACAAACAACAAAAGACTCCACCACAAATTAAACAAAACCTAGGCAAAAGGTTTGCTACAGGTTTATATGAGAGCTGTTGCTATATAATAGTGATGGAAAACAATTTAAAATTAATATAGTACAAAGTCAGTTGGTGACTTTGAAGAAGGGGACTCTAGATACCAAAAGAGGAAAACCATTCCTCTCTTAGGACAGTTATCTTGTTTTCAGAGTTTTGGATGGCTGGATGTCAAGTAAACTTCACAAAAAGGAGAGAACTAGACAGTGATGAACTCTTTCAGCTGCCACCACTCTGGAGTTAAGAAAGCTTTGTTAGTATCTAAGGAATATCACACAGACCATAAATGAGAGGAACTGTAAGAAGGAAGAAAATCAGAGCTGAGTGACTCTGAGACACAGTTATAGACACAAATATATGTCTGTATAGTATACCTATAGATATCAATAACCAAATGTCATGGGCCAGAATTGATGTGCTGTAGAGAAAAGAAAAGAATTTGAAGATTAACTTTTGGAATGAATGAAAGGGAAAGAGGGAACAGGGCACCCATACAGCCCAGAGAATTGATTGATCAAGTACTAAGGAGATTAATTGGATGAACAGAAAGCCACAGAGGCAAAATCTTCCTGGAATTAAACAAGGAAGATAATTCTTGGTCCAGAAATAAGAAAGAGGTTCAAGGGGATGCAAATAGCTGCTCTGAGACTGGTTCAGACATAGGTTTCTGGAAGGAAGAGAGGAAAAACCTACGCACAAGAATGAAGAAAGCAAAACAGAGATGAAAAGGAGATCTCAGAGCAAATTAAATGTAAGGATTTCAAGAAGCTCAGAGACAAAGTGGAAAAGAGAGATGAAAAGATGGTTGGAAAAAGCTTGCTTTGTATTTACTGGGAGCAGTGTGCTAAAGGCTGAGTCGACAGGCAGGACGTGAAGAACTGAACAGAAGGAAGTGATTTTATGGCTTACAGGAACAATTAGCCAGAGGGAATAATGTCTTAATCGATGCAAGACCTTCTAGTTTATTCAGAAAAGAAAAATACAATATTTTTCCTGTTAATTACTAGGGACAATTCTTGAAATGCAACAGCTTGTTTTAAAGAGCATATGGTAGGGGGTGCTAGGCAAATGCAGCAGACAATGTGTTACCAAAAGAAGATCTCTTTTACATAAGGAGACATATGTAATCCAAATTTATCCACACCATATCATCAAAAAGGGTATTTAAAATCATGCCATCTATAATACTAATATTCAGATTGCAATTAATCAGTAAGGTATGTGCAATCAGTATTTTCAGACATTACTCTAAGAGGTAGCTTTAATCTTAGATGTGGAGAAAAATATAAAGGAAGGGTAGCTGGGAGTTTGCTGCAAGTGATGGGCTAACCTGGCTGTGATAAGTGATGTGCTAACCCAGGCTGATCACATGCTGAGGCCAATAAATGGTTGTATTGTCTGGAAGCTTCTCGATACTCTGCAACCACAGGATTTACCTCTTTTACATAAATGTCATTTTCCTGTCTTCCTCAAGTACTCTTTGAATACGTGCTCATAACTTAAATTTATTTTCCAGTAATGCTCTCTTTATGGCATTAGCTTTTTATACCTCTGCAACAACATGGTTCTCTTACTGTCTCATTGCCACCTTTTGTCAGCTGCCTTCCAGTTTTATATTCTGTGGCACAGTGTGAAGAAGTTTCTGATCTACCTTTTCTTATATCCACCCAAATACTTTTGTAGATGAGCCACAGGGGAGAAAACTGGCAGCACTCTGCACTTCACTCATAAAATTACCTCTGTTTAAAATAAAATTTTGTGTTTCTATAATAAAGTCACAAATGAACCATGCCACTAAATAGATGAATGGATCTTATTAAAAACAAAAACTAATTATGAAAACCCATCCTCACAGCATCTGTGAGCAGGGGAGAGAGGTGAAGGAGGAGAAAGGGAAACTGTGCCTGACAGTGGGAATGGTGTGGGAGGGCAGGGTCCCACAGTAGTATCTTCTCTCAGAACAGACATTCAGAGTGTTGGCTGTTATGGCATGTGCATGAGCCCTGGGTTAGTTGGGATGATTGAGAGGTGCCAGGGGGTCTGAGGGAAAGGGTGAGTGGGCTGGCACACAGCCTGCAGCTCAAGGGGGTCTGCACTGGTAGCAGATGCCAGCAATGGCACCTCTGACAAAAGGGGCTTCCATGGCAGCCTCTGTGTTCAGGTGACCATCTGGTTCATGCTATGTGTGATCTCAACTCCTAGTGCAGGTTTCAAAGGTGGAGTTGGTTGAAGGGTACAGTCCCATCCTCACACTTTGGTGTTGCTGGGGAATCAATAACCCACGAGCAGCACTCTGCAGCCAGCTAGGAAGCCAGCCCACAGGTTGCATGGCAAAGGCAGTTCTATTCACTTAAACCTGAAGTGGATTTCTATGAGTATTTTAGGTGCTGTAGTATGAGAATGGATTACTAACATTTCCTGTTTTAAGATAAGATCAAGACAGAGGTAACTTCAAAGTAACAGTAAATCCTATATAACCAGTTTTGAAAGTCTGCTTCAGGAATAGCAGATACTGTGATGTCTCTAATGAGCAAAGACAGTGAGCATTAATGTTGCCAACTGAGCCCCCATGTGCTCCTGATTGCACTGTTTCTGCCACAGCAGCTAGCAGTACCTACAGCCACTGGTAAAGAACAGATTCAAAATGCAAAGCTTTCATGAAGGTGAAACACATGTGGCAAGTTAGCACTTCAATACCTATCTCACTCAGCTGACTGGTTCCAACAGCCCTTTACTCCATCCAAAGGCTAATCTGTGTAGCAATATCTACCGAGAGACCGTGAGCAATTCTGGAGAGATCATAACCACAAGCAAAACATGGTTCCCTTCCTGACACATCTGTTTCCTTCAGGATCTTGAGCTACAAAGTGCTTTTGCTTTGTGAGTGGCAGTTTCCATACCAACCTTGCTCTCTTAAGCACACTTATAAAGATCTGAGGTGAAAAGACTGGAGCTGAACCTGACAGCTACTGTACCCTGTGCTTGCTACAATTGTGGGTTTGCAGCCCCTGCATGTGCAGGTGTTCACCAGAGAGCACCACATCAGGAGCATTGTTCCTCCACTGAACTCCCAGTGACAGGTTAGGTATCTTCATTAGGCACAGGGAGAACAAGATATGGAGGAATCACCACTGAATGAGGGGACACTTTATAATAGTCAATAGGAAGTGCTAAAAACGGAAGTGTGTTTCTTCCAGACTTAGACATCTGTTCCTTCTCTGGCCCCAGACTCGAAAAATATATGTGAGATTCACAGACCAACACTGTCACTTAAATCATCCCTTTGGGTACAGACAACCAGCTCCCTTTGTTTCTTTAAAAAATATAGTCTGTAGCAACATAATTTTATCAGCTAATCTGGTGTTCAGATCTGAGTCCTTTCCAGCATGAGGCAGCTCAAGTTCATTTCCCAGCAGACAGATCTGTATAGCACACTGGGATGAGCCTCCTGCCTGGTACATGTTCCCTACTGTGCGAAAACAGTGGGAAAAAATTTAGGGTCAGAAGGAGAGACAGTAGGAGAAAGCATGATGTTGTAAATCTGTAAAGATAGTATTCAGCTCAGACAGAGGGCCTTACTTCAAGCCTTGCCCTAATATGAGTAAAAACATGCATGAAATAGTATTAAACAGTTTTCATGCAGTCACACTGCATATAAGAAATTATATGGCGATCAAGAACTAACCCCAAGGAATCCTCAGGAAAAGCAAATCCTATAAATATCTAGCACCTCTATATCCTTTTGAAGCAGCAGACCTTCTGAGCAGAAGACCTCTCATTGAAGCCTCTTCTATTCTAGCTCCTATTTCTCTCTCCTGCCTCTGACCATGCTTCACATCAAAGCCTTCTTTGCAGTTTACCCTTTGGCAGCCCATTTCTAGCCCCTCTCCAGTGTAGAGCTCCAGACTTTCTCTCTTTCAGCCTCACCCTTTGTCCATTTGTAGGTGCTTAAACTCCTTTGCATATCTGCACCATTGCTCCTCCAATCATAGATACTTTGAATTTTAGCTTTGACGTCATGCGTCTGAAAGGTGTTTTCTCACTGTCTTGGTGCTAATTAAAGCCAGCTCAGTGAAGGCTCTGATCCACAGTCCCAGGTGACTCCTGGCCTTTTCATTTGGAACACAGTTATTTTCCAGGTGATTAGTTAGGGTACCTTTAAGTGGTTTTGAAAAGCAATGTTTGCTAGGTACAGTGCATTAAATCCATCCATCAAAGACATACTCATTATATTTTTAAGAGGAAGTAATTATTAATCATGCTAGTTAAATTATTCATTGTAATTTTTAATTTGTCTGCCACTTTGAAAATAAACAGCTTGTTTTGCCCTTTACATATGTTTTAGAATTGCATTACTTAACACCTAGCTGTAAGCCTGAGTAAAAATGGAAGAAACAGAAATCTGTAGGCAGATGTTGCATTTCTACATCTATTCTCACATTCAGCTCTGAAAATCTTGTGTGCAGATTTCACTTTCCCCGAGATGAACCAGTTCATAACCAACAACTTGGCATCAGCAATTACACCAGGGCAGCCAGGCAGAGTATATGCATCCTCTGAACTGACTCCATGGGTCATTGATCACAAAAGTCACTCACTGAAGGCAACAGGTGATTGGACAATATTACAGGAATGGGTTTATTGATTCAATTCCTTAAATAAAACATTGTGAAGAAAAGACTATCACAAAAGATCTGCAGATTATCCAACAGGCTTGTGGCATGCATCTCACTCCTGATCTAAAATATGCATGGTTCAAATGCCTTGGGAGTCTGGTTCTTGTCATCAGGATTGTGTCACATGACAGCAGCAACGCAAGGAAAGCAAGGATGTGTGCCATGTTTACATGGATAGGTGACTGAGCATTAGTGCTAAGTTCATTCACTTTATGCCTGCTAAAAATCAAATCTTTCATCTGTATTTGACATTTAGTGCAGGCTGAATCCTTCCATGTATTTATGGAAGGATTTTATATTTCCAGCCATCCCGGCTCTCACTGACTACCCAGGCTCTCCCATGACATTTCAGGAAAAAATTACACAGGTCAGTCATGATTTAAAGCTGATTTTCCTCTGAAAAAATCCCTCATACAATTAGGAACAACCACAAGGTGATTTTAGAACCTGTCATCTCCTCCCAGCCAAGCTGGGCTCACAGGCTGTGTGATGCTGGAGCCCAGTTGTTTGGCTGAGGAGGGTCTGGAGGCACAAGGGTGATGTGGTTACCTATTCAGCTCTTTGGATGCGGCACAGAGGAGCTTCTCAGATTGCCTTAGAGCTGCAACACCTGATCTGTTGCCTCTCTTAGCATTCTGAAGACTGGGGTAGGTGTTGAGGCTTGGTGCTGGTGTGCTTTCCTCCGTGGTCTACATAGCCCAGACATGAATGCAATGCCCCTGTGAGGCTGCACAGCTCACCAAAGTAGCAAGGAACTCCCCATGCCATCACTGCAAGTCACATCCCAGTTGTGTCAGGAATGACACATTGACACAGGTTGTGGAAATGATTCCTTCATCTTGGTGGCCCCACTTGCAAAAATATTTTTGGGAATGGTACTGACTGGTAAAAATATGCGCCATAGTCTATGCCAAGGCAGTGGTAAATTTGCTATAGCAACATAGTATGTCTGATGGTTATGTTATTCTGAAGCCTCAGCTGTGGGCCAGGACTCCTTCACACCAGATACTGTACGAGCCCAGACTGAAAACTGTCACAGTGAATTTGCTTTTTAAAGTAAGTGATTTGATGAATGATGATAGCCTCAGTTGTTAAAAGTACCAGTTTCAGAGTACAAATCCTGCTATTTTTATCTTCACTTGTTTGTTAAATACCCAAGTAAACTTACAAGTTCCAGGACAACATGCTTCACACAAAATATTCTGAGTGATTTCTGACTTTCCTTTTAACTCTGCCTTAGAGGTGCCCTAACAAAGTCCTGACAAAGAACTTCAGGAGGTTGTGGAAACACTCAGTCATTGCAGAATATTGATATTTGCAAAGATGTTTCACCATGGAATAAAACACATTCACATTTATCAAGTAGTTGTTATTTCCAGCCTCTTCATACATGACACTATACTTTCTCTGCTACAGCAGAAGAGCCAAAACATACCTTCATGTATGATCATGTAGACTAAGGATTACAGAAAAGATGTAATTAGAAACAAGGAGGTGCTGAGCAGTCCCACGGGGACTGCAGCTGCCTCCTGCCATGACAAAATGTTTCCAGAGGCACCAGAGGGAACTATTTAATAAATGGGCCCTCCTGGAGTATGAAAACCTAGAGGCATCACACTGGCAAAAAAAAGTAAGTCATTTCAAAGGAAAGGGTTATTTTCATATGATATAGTTAAATCGTACTGTGTACTCTGTTTATTAATGCTTAAAACAGTTTTCTTCTTTAGCTTACTTGTTTTAGATTAAATCCTCTTTCCAGCTGGCAATATGAGCAAACAGCTGTAAGCTGAGGTTTATTTCACCACAGTGAGAAGAAGGAAGGACTCTAGACTTACAGGTGCAGCTTCTAGGTAATGCAGAGTAGATGCAGATCCATTTTGCATAGTTTTAAAATATCAAATTAATCCTGATTATGTAGCTTTGGCTTTTACGCTCACCTAATGAACCTGAACATGACATGTACATCTTAGACAGCTATTTACATGGACTAAACTTTGTCTTTAAAAGGCCTAGTAATGTGAAAAAGATTGGTACAAAAATTTTCATCCAATTTGATAAATATGCCTCTCTATGTCAATCCTATAATGATTTTAGATAGAAGGTAAATGGTTATATGAATAAATGTACCCAATTCGAATTGATTTTATTTCACTGCATTCACATGTTTTGTTTAGCATTTTTACGAAACCATATGAAAAATGAATGAATGCTCAAACTAGTTTACGTCACTCCTTAGTGATTAATTACAGCATAAACACCATGATTCTTCTATGCTGAAATAGAAAAAAAACCCCTCAGAGACACGTTTAATCATTTGGATCTAGTAGTGTTGTGTTTATTCGTTCCTTTTTGGTCCATTAGAGAGTAAATTGGATTTGATTCACTTACTCTGATTGGCTTAATTGTACCAGTTACAGATGAAGTACAAATAAAACTGTAATAAATCCAGCAGATGTTTAACCTGCTCAACCAAGATCTTTAACAGTCAATTCCAATAGCAATTTACATTCAGCAGTTTAACCAGACCCTTATGAGGTTGATCTGATTTTATTGAAAACCAGACATTTTATTTCTGTGTTGCTGAAACAAGTCTAGTGTAACATATTTCCAAATCCAGATTATTTCACAAACACTCTTTGTGATCCTGCTTTTTCCTGTGCTGGGCATTCCGCACTGTCAATGGGATTATAGGAGTTGGTGTAAAAGTAAATGATATGGCTTCTGGCCAAGGTAAAAGCACTAAAGATCGCTAGTAGAGAAAACAACAGTTTCAGAATAAAGTTATAAAATAATGGTTTTAATGTCTTTGACTTAAAAATCTAAAAATATTTACATCTAATGCATAATGCACTAAACCGCAAGGTTCATCAGATCACGATTTAAATTGCTATGACCTTTAAATATGCTATTTAATAAGTGCATGAGAAATTCTAATACTAAATATCATATCTTAGTCAAATTGATCTTTCATGTGGTGTTAAGAAACCATCTGTATCTATAGAACTAAGAAGGACAATATATATTAGCAAACCAATCCATGCTGGCCTTCGTTATGCCCCACCAAGCTCCACCAAGAAATAAAGTAGCTCATTAACATAGAAAAATGTCAGTTATTTTAATTATAACAAGAGGTGAAAGGAATCCTCTCTGAGTGTGAAGTTACTGTGAAGCCATCCATTGATCCCTCCATTTAATCAGTCTCTTGAGAGCACCAGAAAGATGGAAGAATATCTGATTAGTGGGGAAGTGGCAGCCTGGGATTAGCTCTAGGCAACCAGCTTTCAAGGCACCTTCTCCCCTCACAAACCTGGACCACTGGCTGGTTTCACCACTTGCCCCACTGAAGCAGGTTTCCCCTCACTATGTAATGCCAATGGAAAAAAACTCAGAGGATAGCCAAACTTTTTGGTTAGATTTCCTGTCCAAAGACTCAGCAAATGAAACACCAGATCCCAATGAAGAGACCAAAACCAGAGCCCCCAAATGAGCTACTCGAAAGCCACCCAAGCAGACCACTGTCCCTGGGATGAAACCCACAGAGGTGGGTCAAGGAAAGATCCTTCCCTGCCCGGCCAACCCCAGCAAACCAAGGGCTGATGGTGTGCATGGGACTTAGTTTGGACCATGTTGGGGAAGAACTGTGCAAAACTTATGGGACATCTTAAAGGAAATGAGTATAAAATACCTTTTGGGGCATTTAGAGGAGGGACCAAGGTGGGAAAAGATGTCCAGGTGGCTCAGGGTTCTGGATGAAGCAGGGAGAAGGCCCACTAATACCAGGTGCCTCCATCAGTTCTCTGAAAGAAAACCACAACTTGACCCTGCAGGCAGAGCCTGCTCTGCTCATGCAGGTGCCTGCTAATGTGAGGAAGTTGGATTTCTCCTTACTCTTTTGTAAAATCTTTTGCTCCCCAAACCAGCACCAGAGAATGGTGCTCAGCAAACAGCTGAATACACACCTGTACTGAAAACAAATAATTTGCAAACTAGATATAACCTGGAATATGTTCTGACTATTTTGAAGATTGAACAAATCTGTCAAAATCTAATTCTGTTCATAGATAATTTGTGAATAGCAGAAAAAGCTTAAACGGCAAATAAATGTTTGATCTGCATAATTTATGCTGTTCTGTCAACATCTGAATTATCAAGCAGAACTCCTACTCAGATTCTTCAATGTCAGATCCAAATTTTCTTGCCCCTAAGACAAGCCTGATCTGTTCAGAGAAGGCTGAGGCGAGCTGATCAGTGCTAGAAATGTATATGCCTTGTGTTAGCACTACACTGGTCATCTCTAGGAAAAATCTGTCTTCCCTATAAACCAGCTTTCTGTTTTAAATCAAATAAAATCATGCTTTGCCTTCTTTGTGTGTATGTGTGCTTGTGTGTGTGTATGCATTACATTACACTTTATTGTTGTGAAGTCAGAATTTTCAAAGCATTTGAATTATTCACCACCCACATTATTTCGTATTTTATTCAGTTTGCCATGAAAATTGCCAGTGGATTATAACACACTCTCTAATAATGTTCACTTCTTAATGCTTTTTTAAAAGTGTTTGAAAATAAAATCTGTAGTTAGAACATAAAACTTCTCAATAGAGCCTCGAATGTGTTAATATAGCACTAGACATCTTATTCTCAAACTTCATCCTTGCTGCAAACCACTTCACTTTGAAAAGGAGCCCTTTATTAAAACGGTATTCTTACACCAGCAGAGCAATATGGGAAGCTGTGATCGGAGCTGACAGTTGGTTTACTCTTACCATTTGATCACAAAATTTCCATGCCATCTGTGGGAAGCCACACAGGCAAATGTGTCATCACATCTAATAATGAAAAGAAGAAACAGACAGAATGTGCTGTAGAAACAGATTGCTTTAATTACCCCCTGTACAATGCTTTGCAAATTTTGCAAAGGAAAAGTCCTGTGTGGACAGGTTGCATATACAAAGGAGAACATCATGACAGTGGCAAAACAGGGCTTGTCCTTGGATAGAATATAGATTTATTAAGAAAACCCTCTAAGGTAAGAATTAGGGGATTGTTTTGCAGACCTCTGAATTTAGTGAAGGTAGGCAATGCTGGTAGCAACTCCCAGCTTTGCCCTGTGAGAAGGGCAGTGCTGGGTGCGCTTGCCGGCTGGCTGCCCAGGGCTGTCCAATGCACCTGCCACATGCCCTAAGAGTGGGAGGAGACTCGAGAAGTTTAACAGCTCTTCTTAGGAGATAGAGAACTTTGTGGAGAAAGGCAGCTGACTGCTCTCAGGAACCTCAGCTGGTTAGAGCCTGGTGCTAATAACACCAATGTCGTGGGTTCAATCCACGTACCATTCACCCCAGGCCATTCACTTAAGAGTTGGACTTGATGATCCTTGTGGGCCCCTTACAACTCAGAATATTCTGTGATTCTGTGATCTGTGACAGAGCAAATACATTTCCTGTTCTGGACAGCCTGTCCCATGGAGAATTACACTGTGATATTCACAGTTTATGAAAAAATTCATATATTAGTAACATTCCTGTGAAACCAGGTGTGGCAGCACTACACCTTGAGCAAAACTGGAGTAATTTGCTATCCTTGAATGCCACCTATAGGATAATATTTTCTGAAGTGGTCCTCATAAAAACTGTGGAAGAGGTCAAAGTGTAGATTTGAATTAAAACTGCCAAATTTTTGTGTGCTTACTTTGATCTTTGTAAGGTCACTATTAACCATTTTGTCCTCAGGACAGTTGCACCCATTGTCTAGTCACAGTTCCTCTCTATCTGATTTTTCAGATCATCTTATTCATGGTCCTAATGTTTCATTTATGAAATTATCATTCAAAGGCTAATCTTTTGCAGGAACAGAGTCCTGTGGATTTATCCCTTATTGAAAAAAAACCCTTTTGTTACTGCACAATACTACCACACAACAGCCTTTGGAAGGAGGTGACAGGGCACTTTGCAACAAAAAATTTCAAATGATTAACAGGGAAGTCTGTAATTCACCGCAGCAATGAGACTGTCCCTGCTTTCTCATAAGAGACTTTTGAGCAGCATGCATTTGACCCTTCACTTTACACTGTGCCCTTTCTATTCATTTATATTTTCCTCATTAGAACAGAAACTTACCATTTCTCAACTTTGTACTAACAGGAGGTTCCTTTGGGAACCACTTTATTTGGCAAGTCTTTGATGAGATAAATGAAACCATCTAGAGTTGGTCAAATCATTCCAAAGAAGATTCATCCTGCAAGTTGCTGGGCGTGACCTGTGCTCATGGTGTTCCCCCTACGCACCACCTTTCGAGGAGGCACCCAGCACGCTGCAGGACATCATTGCCTTGCCCCAGCTCTGCCTCAGTGATTCAGCTATGATGATTTAAGAATGTATTTGGTAGCATGTTTCAGCAACGTTGCTGTCTTAGTATTATGGGACAGCCCAATGTAACTTCTGTTACAGTAATGTCCCTGAAACGCTTGGAAAAAGACAAATGCAGATTTGGGTTTATTTATTTATTCTTTTACATCTTCTAAAATATATGGATGAACAAGGTATTATCATGAGTACTTTCTTTCTGAGTTCTTCACAACTACATATATAGAGTATATGTGAGTACCTGTACAATTTCATAAAGAATGTTTCTTTTTTCACCTATAATATCTTCAGAACACTTACAATGAGACCAGTGAGAAAGGTGTTTGACTTGAGCCTTTATATCTCTAGCTTCATATCAACTTAAACCAGCAATGTATTAACAGAAGTATAATGCAAACTCGAAAATTCACCTGATGCAGGAGGTCCTCCAGAGGGTCTAGGGACCTTAGATATCTCCTAAAAGTGTTGCCAGCAGTATATGGTCATTCATGACAACATTAGCTTCACTGGTATGTGTAATGGCACTAAAAAACAGCCTCTTCATATAGATGTCAATTTCTTTTCTTTCCAGAAATTTAAAGCTCAATGAATTACTGCAGTCCTTTCTCAAATCCTTAGATGACTTCTTAGGGAACACCTGAAAATGAGTATGCAAACAGCTTGAGATCTCTTCATTGTACAATCTAATGAACTGATCTAATGAACAATCTAATGCATGAGCAAAGGTGCAGAATTCTCCTGAATCTTTGCTCCTAAGGTAAACTCTGAATTCATCATTGCAAACACATTCTTACCACTGATAGGTTCTTAAAGGCCCCGTTGTCTCCAAATTTTCCTTAAAAGACTTGGAAAAATCTTTGATATTGATATTACAGGTTTTGGTTATGTCATGTAATACAGTAACAAAGGGAGATGTAACCAGTTGAAACAAGAAGGAGTAAATTCTCTAAAGATCAACATAGCTTGATATTACTTGTATTATTAATATCGCTTTTTTATTTCACAATTTAAACTATTTGCCTATCACTTCCAAATGTCTTTGTGGTATTGTATGTAACAAATATCTCTGTTTGAATAGAAGTTTTTTGCTATTGAATTGATGCAGTCTTACATTTTTTATCATATGTGCTAAAGATGCTGTGCAAGCATCTGTCCACATTAGCAGGCTCAGCTGCCTATTTGCTCTCACAGAGTCAAGAGAAAGCAGTATGTTCCTGATGACATCCCTAGAACTATTTAACTGCTTTTCCTCTGTTAAAAGTCTCTCCCAGGAGGTATAAACAACTTGCAGAGAGGGAAAAAAAAAGTACTTGAGGCACCTTCTAAGATGACAAAGCACAAAAAGTTAGAAGAGATAAGACTTCTCCTTCTTTTTCTCATTTCAGTATTTGCAGTGCTCCTTAGTAGGGCCTCAGAATCAGTAAGTCAGGAAAAAACCTCTTAAAATAGTCTAGAAATGTTCAGAAGAAATTTATGTTTTGCAAATTCCCAGGCTTTGCCATCCACAGAAATTTCTTTAATGGTTTTTCTACTGGAGAAGAGAGCAACGCTTCCCGTTGGCCTTCTCCCTGAAAATATTGCCCACCAAAATTCCCATCCTCAGCAACAGAGGATTTGGGCAGGTCTGACCTCTCCTGTCTCTGATGGTGCATTTCTCACCTGATGGGAGTTTTGGGGTGGCAAACCCTTTATGCAAGGAGAACTTCACTGAGTGGACCAGTGTACGGCTAGAGAGCACCCAGAGTACCACAGGTTTCTGCTGTCTCCAGATATCATTTCCTTCACAACAGAGCCCTTCCAAAATGGGATGAAGCAGAGAACAAAGCAGTACCATAGAGGGGGTTCCCTGCAAGGTCTGCCTGTTGCCATAGGGGAGGACGGCCACATAACCCATTTTCAAAGACATACATACAAAGAAGCTTCTTCTGAGCCAGGAACAAGTTGGCTTTGTCAGCTCTGTGAGATCCTGCAAGCAATTAGGACTCTGCAAGTGTGAGACCTGGTAAACTGGATGCTGAGATAAGGTAACATGCTCTCATCCATTTCTGTCAAGGAAGGCAGGTTTTGGCATGGCTAATGACAAAATTCTTCCCTCTGAACAAAACAGTGCATTTTTATGATTCCGATGCTGGCTGTGATTCAGCTTTTCTATATGTCAGTTGCCAGCAGCTTCCTCAGATGAATCAGTTTCTGTTCCCTAAACTAAGGCAGACAGATGTTAGCAAAATATCTGTGCAGTACTTAATCCCAAATACTATAAAGATAACTTTTTTGCTTTAACATTCTGTCAAGAGTACTGGTTGAGCCTCTGCAAAAAATCTGTCTTGGAAACAAAAGGAGCAGAAGGTCCCCCCTTGATCCAGCTTGAACAGAAGTCTTTGGGACACTCACATAAACTGTATTTCACACGTTCTTCAGCACCTGTGGGGTTTCAGTTTTTTATTTCTTTTTTCCTACACAATTCTGAAAATGTTAAGGTTCCAAATTATCTCTGGACAGAAAACTCGAGTATTACCTTTTGGCCAGAAGATGACCATAGAGCTTTTTGACTCATTTCTAGCACAAATAGTAAACAAATCTTATGCAGCACTGAGCTTCCATCTATGTTGAGAGATGTTGCAAGAGTTCCAGCAAGAGCGGAATCCTACCAAAATAAGACTGCACCAAGTTAACAGAGTGCACAGCAGAGGCCAGCACCTGTCGGATACAGACAGCCTTGGTGCTAGGAAGCTAGGTAATACATTTGGAAAAGTATCTTGGCTTTTCCACATAAACATACTGCTCTGGAACAGTTAGCTCGACCAAAGATGAAAACACACAGACATTATTTTGATTAACCTTCCAGTGAATCACACATGAGAGAAAATAAATAATTCTATAGGAGAAATCTGAAGAATTTGACAGCAGTATGAAATTACACTCTATATCAGTAGTTGTTTTTCCTGATCATTAGGCTGAAACGGAAATATTCAGGGAATGATTACCTGATCACCTGTCATTTTTAATGACAAAGAGAGCTTAAGTCCAAGAAAAGCAATGGCATTTCTGGGAAAAAAAATATATGTAGAAACATTTGCTATATATCAAATGTATGCCCATTTATAACAATAAATTAAAGTGTAGGGGTTGCATTTATGTGTCCTTAAAAAGAGTTCAGTGACTACTAAGGAAGCTATTATTACTCTTAAAATATCTTAAAGGACCAAAGGGCAAACAATGGTGATTCCAAGTAGGATAGACAAGACGGTCCTGCGGTACAGCTGGTGTTTGCAGTGCAACCACCTCCAGCTGAACTGCTCACTCCAGCTCCTCTGCAAGGTCAGTGGCATGATCCCCAAAACATGCTTATGGCATGACTCACCCACCCTCTTTTACAGTCAAAACTGGAGCATCAAAATTTAAGCATTGGGACAGGCTGTTCTGGGAAAGCCACTGAGTCAACATCCCTGGAGGTATTTAAAAGATGTGGCACTTAAGGATATGGTTTAGTAGTGGACTTGGCAGTGTAAGCTTTATGGTTGGACTCGGTCTCAGAAGGCTTTCCCAACCTAAATGAATTTCTGATTATAATCTGAATTTCTCTTGCTGCAACACGGGAAGGTATCATTTCACTGCTCACCTCCATGAAGAGTTTCACTGCCCTTCCTCTAACTCCTGTCAGGTACCTGAGCACAACAATCACGTTCAACTTCCCTGACTTTCCTCCAGTTGAACCAGCCCAGCTCTTAGATATCCATGTCAGGCTGTGGTGAAGCTCCCTCTCCTCTCCCTGGCCAGCAAGCACTGCCTGTATCTGCCTGGAGCAAGGTGAAAAGCTCAGGCTCAGGTAGTGATGAGTAGCAGGTTTAACAGTCACTTGTCAACCATCCATCTGTAGTTAAAGCTAAACATGTGCCTTACCCTGGCTGATTAGTAGAGCACTCTGTCCTCCCACACGCACTGCTCCAAGGACACGTAAGAGCAGTGAGCATTGTGCTTAGATACAGTCAATTTAGCATCCCTTTTCAGATATTAGGCAGGTATCACTGATAGTCTCAAAATTAACCAGCCACTGAACTGATATTTTGAAAATATTCAAAAGTTCATCTTCTGGGAGAAGTTTCAAAGAGAAAAAGGCAAATGAAGTTTAATGGCAAAACACTGCTTCTAGAGTGACTTGAGTCAAAGCGCAGCTGTCATTGCCAGCAGTATGACTACGTTCACAAGGTAGGTAGTTTCAAAAATAAAATGATTTCACCAGAACAGATAAGTGTTGTTTTAAAAATGGCAGATACTATTTTAGCATTCCTATGAGAAATGTTATAATTAGGTAGTTTTGAATATAAAGCATCCAAGCTACAAGAGAAGACAGACCCTGCTTTATGCTTTTGCTGCCTGGATTATCTGTGCTGCAGCTTTGCTCCAGAAGGAACCAGCCTTTCCAAGGTTCTCTGACATCAAAGAAGGACAGAAATTATGTTGAAGATGATATAAGAATTGTCTATGAGACCTGCTCTCTCAGGGTCTCTTTAAAATCATGATGGGTGATTCTCCTTTTTTGTGTGTCTGTTACATCATGTTTTACATGAAAGGCTGTTAGGTGGTCATCGGAGAAGACATGGAGGAGGAGAAACACAAGCAGAAAAAGACTGGGATGCCATTCACCACCAGGGCCAGTGTTATTTCCATGGATGGGACGGAGAGATACAGGCTTTCCTCAGGAACTCAGAAGAGTATAGGTAGAGCTGTTTCTTTACCTTTATACTTTCACTCTGCCTAAAAAGTTTTCTGTTTGATGTGTTCTATTGTATTTTTTTTAGCATTACAGATTCTCCCCTTCCCTTTAAGGAATTTAATCTCCAAGCCTTGGTCCATTTGGGGTATGTAACAGGAGTAGTCTGCCCTTGTCACCATGCTAAAGAAAACATTGATTGGCCTGTACATGAAACTATGCTAATACATTTTAGCAAAAATATGTGAAAATTTATATGGTATAAAAACAATCATTGGAAAGTTGGCATATGCTGAGCATCTCATGAGGGATTTCATTTTACCAAGCAATTTTTTTTTTCCAGTTGTGTATCGCAAGAAAGATGAGTGCCAGGGATAAAGTTAAATGAAAGAAGGCAGTAACTTAGAACCCTGGGACAAGGAGGACAAGAGGTGTTGCACATGGGAAAACACATGATGAGAGATTCCTGGTGTGCTGGAGCTTTGCAAAGCTTTCCTGGCACAGCCAAGAAAATTCAAATGAGATGGAATGGACAACAAGGAGTCAGTGGCATGAATCACAAGGGTGTAATGAGAAAAAGGTCAGGAGCCAAGTTCATGTTAACTAGCTGGATAGACTGAATGGGAACAAAGCAAGTCTTGGGGAGGCCAGATTCAATGACAGCACAATGTGAGTAGATGATTTGTAATTTTAATAATGCAAAATTCAGTAAATAAAATGTTAAAATAAGCAACTTTAATAATTCATTACAACCTTTTCTATTTTAGGACTGTTATTTTATAGCGTATTTGATTCAATTGCTCAGTGTCATTGCATGTCCTTTCCTTGTAACCATGTCACAACTTAGATGTTACAGGGTTTCATTATGGACAGCTAGTTGCAAGGTATTTCTGGGTTTTTCAATAAAGCAGGACCCTGTCTGTCACGCTAGAATATCAGCTTTGAACAACACTCTTGCTCACCAAGATTTTACATTGCCTCAGGTGGCCCGTATTTCTCGTGCTTGTACTAAACCAGCAAGTTTATGTAGGTTTGAATACCATTTAGGACTTCAGTCGTTTATATCTTTAAAGCCAAACAATGCCTGCGTTAACTGCAGGAGTTAAGAGCCAGAGTCTGTATCAAAATTGAGAGGTTATACTGTGATTATCTTTGCTATATCTTTAAAAGCACTTGTAGGTGCTTTTGGTAAAGCTGAAATTTTTGCATTTTGCAGAATACAGGTAACCTGTACCAAAATCTGTCTTTTTTCTGTGTTTGATGTGGCACAATGACAGATGCAGAAATGAACGGGTAAATTGTTACTGGTGGGCGAAGGTTCCAGAGGTTAAAAGGTGATACATGGCTGAGTGCAGGCTTGTTAATTTAGCACTCATCCCAAGCAAAATTGTGAGGAAGATTGAGCATGACATATGTATTATTGTTAAAGACTGGTTTAAGTACAATGTAAGATGCAAATAAGGAACATGACAACACACTTAAATGTAAAATGTTAAGTGTAAATTTTTTAATGTTAGCATTTAACACTGAAATACTGCTAGTATTTTTCACAAGATTAGTTAATAAAGAGACAGCTAACATAATACATTGAGATTTTCAAAAGTTCTTTCACTTGATACAGTATGACATCTTGATTAAAAACATTTAACTGAACCACTGAAGCACAAACTAAAAAAGATTTAAAATTGTCTGTTGGGCAAATCTCAAAAAGAAATCACTGGTGGGGTCTCTTTTGAGGCTCAAATGTGTTCAGTCTCCTTACGGAGGAGCAGAAGCTGTCAGATTAGACCTACAACCCAGCAAGACCAGGTCTTAAGAGAACACTAGCTAACTCAGTTTCTCACTAGCACAGAAAGGGTCTCAAAAAGGCCCCTGCATTTGTAGTCACATATTCACATCTACTCTCTTACTGTTCTTACTCTGGTGTTTTTCCCATCTGACCTATTCAGGTTTCACAGTGTTCAGGGCAAAGACTTCACTCCTGAGCTGGAACAAAATCTTATTGTAGCCAGTACCAGGCTTCCTGTTAAGGTCAGTGGACTTGGGCTATGGTCCCCAAGACCATATCTCCCAGTGAGATATTCAAAGCAACAAAATTCCACCTATTCTTTGTGCCTAACAGTAGTGAAAGCTGGCTCCTTGATGGTCCTGAGGACCCCTACAAAGAAAAGCACTAGAAAGCAAAGAAAAGTCAGAGATTTGGGTGAAAACAAGCCCCTCTGTATTACTGGTGCTTGAGGGTAGCTGCCAACCATAATAGAGAACAGGTAGGACAACAGAAGAACAGGTACATACACCTTGCACTGCACAGCAAAATATTCCGCAAACTCTGTGTGAAAACACAGAACTTTGGCATTGTTTTCTACTCAAAATTGTGCAGACCCAGGCCTTGTGTAAACCTGAGTAAACTGATCTCCACTGCCCTGATAATGGGGTTAACAGCCTCACAGTGTACAAACTGAGATAACAGATGTGATGGACATAAAGGATCAAAACGTAATCAACATTATATATGTAACATATGTTTACATTAACAGCCAATCTCATTGTTGTACTAGATAACTCATGAGAAAATTGAAGGAGCCTTATCATAAATAGAGAGATATTTTTATATGGGCACCAGTAGGCATGAAAACTAAATCAGAAAAGCAATGGTGATCACACAATGCTGTCTGAGCCTGTGGCACAGAAGCAAGAGGTTTGCAATTTATCATGCAGTTAAGAAGGCAGCAGGAACCCTACAATTCCTATTGTGAAGCTGCAGAATTGTTCTGTAGTCAGCAATTTAGCCTGGACCATTTTATTAAAATACCTCTTTGTGCTTTGCAACATAACTTCTGTTTGAGACAATATGCTTGAATTAAAAGTGAGAAGAGTCTCCAGGCTGCAGTGGAGAGCTCTGCAAGCTCAAGAGGACAGATTGCTATTAGCACTCCAGCAGCTCCTCACCGTGGGTAATCACATTATAATATGCTTTCTTCTCCTTTAGGGGCTGATAAATATATGTATATATAACAGGTCCAAGATGCATGTTTCTACTATCTTTAAAGTCTGGCTTCTTACTGTGGCAGAAACTTGTTTTCTGTTTAACGCAGGCAAGTAAAAAATTGCTAGAACATGGGCATCTTTCCCAGTCTCTTTGAACATACTGCCTTTATAGGAGGCATGATGCTTTAGATGCTCCCACTACAAACAGCATAAGGAGCTCACTCTGTCCTTTGTTGTATCAAGCTTGTTATGGCTTTCATTTGACAAGATTGCATATATGCAAACCTCAGATAATGCAAATAGGTTTAGTTTGATCTGACATTTGCAGCATGACTCTATCTTGTTGGTTTGGAGTGCAAGGAAGAAGGGTCATACAAATAGATACTCCATTTCAAAACTCATGTACTGTGAGGTTCCTATTCAACTGTTACCAAGCCTTTGAAAATGCCTTAGGATTTCAATGAAGATAAATTGAACAAATACATTGTTGTCCAGATGCATAACTTTTTATGGCACAAAATACTGTTCCAGTGAGCAACCAAATTAGCAACAGGAGATGGGTCTCAGAAGATGTCATCCAGCCCTTTGTTTTTTCACCTATAATGGGTCATTACAGTAATTTTGAGCTCTAGTCCAATAATGCAGCACAACATAAGAACACAAGACTCATGTTACTGAGGTAGATCACAGGTTAGTTGACCACTGCATTCTCCTCCTTACTATGGCCAACAATGGAGGAATGCTAAAGCAAGAGAAGCAGGCAGTTATAGTTCCCCCAAGTTCTATACCTGACTCCAAAAAACATTGTAGCTTAGAGACTTTCTAAACAAGAGCTGAAGCCATTCCATTTAATAGATGCTCATGGGTTCTTTCCAAGGAATTTTATCTAGTTGTGTTTTTAAAGCTGTGCAAATTCTTAGTATTCACAGACTCCAGATTCAAGAGGTTACAGATTATCTGCATAGTATGCAAAAATCATCTTCTGTGTTTTGAACTTTCTACCAGCTGGTGAAATTATATGTCCTTTAGATCTTGTAACTGGATGTGTCAAAGCCACCATTTATTCCTCATTAACCCTTTCTGAGATGCTCCTTATTTTGTAGATCTCATATGCCTTGAAACTCTCATATCTTAAGGCATATAGATCTTCTTTGCAATAAACTTATCTTGCAACAGGAAAAATTGTAAGCTTTAGCCTTCTAGCAGGATAGGAAGAAATCATCACATCTTCAGACATCACAACAAAATACACACTGGCCATAAAACATCTCAGCAGTTTTTCTGTCTCACTCCAAGACAAAACTTTTATTCCAAATGATCATATCCTCAGTGATGCAACACTGTTCCTCTTCCAAATTGTGTTCTGCAGCCATATGCAAACAAGCCAGTCATCAGAGGGCATCATCCCATCTTCAGTGCCCCATACGCAAATTCCAAAGAGCACATGGTCTCCATGGACCTGTCTGTTTTGTCATAATAAGGAATTGCACAGTGTGATTTTCACATTGAGTTAATGCTTTAAAGGTTTTTCTGAGTCTGTGCTTGCATAAATGAGTTGCGTTTGTTGGGATGGTGGAATAACTACCACATTTCACATAGAAGCAAGTAGTATGGGAACTGAAGTCTTAGATCACACAAATCTTCAATTCACACTGACTCAGAGTTAACTTCCATTTCCATCTCTTACAGGAAATGGACAGTTATGAAGTTTCTAAGCCTGCTCAATTATATTGGGCCCATTTCAAAATTATTGCTGTCTTTTCAAGCCTGTCTCCTTTGAGTAACAGAGGGCTGTGATGTACGGCAACCAAGTATAGCTTTAGAACGAATCAGTACAACAATGAGTGCCATAGCTCAAGAGTTTCTCTCCAAACTATCTGCAAAGGCTTCAACCACAAATCTTTGCTCTCTTCCTGACCACAGCAACATCAGAGATGGATTTTCCGTTCAGCTCCCAGTAGCCAGGAGGTGGAGTTGTGAGGCTTCAGCATGGCCCAGCCTAGCTGTTAACCCACAAGCCTCTTCAGATGACCAGTCTATGAGGGATCTATCTTCTGAAAATAAAAAGTGTAACACCATAAAGTTCTTAATGGATCATAGAAACCTTGAAGCCCCCGAGCCAGCACGTGCTTCTGAATTTGCTGCACAGACATATTTTGTGTCATTAGCAGAAGCCAGTGCTTCTTGGGGAAAAACGTTGGAGAAATGGTTCAGAGAAAGGCAAACAATATGAAATTGTCTGCAGCCAACCTTGCTCAGGTTCTATGGATCTGAATTTCAATACACTGTAAATGCCCATCTCCGAGCATGTCAGCAGTTTTAATGTCATGTCATCCAATCACCACAGGTTGTTTTCTGGGAATCAGAAAAAAACCCACTTCTGTATTCCTGGGAGAGAAGACATTTTGTCTTGTTTTACTAATTTCTTATACTAAATTGTACCTCATTTAGCACCTTGCTGGTGGTAAAGACCAGCATCCACTTTCTGGTACTGTGGAATTCCAGTTTGAACACCATAATGAGTTCACACATGCTTCCAGGCTGCTGTACAGAAAGAAGCAGCAAATCACTCTGCAGAGAGTGACATTTCTTTTTCTGTGGTGCAGTCTGAGCATACTACTGCTGAACACACTTTTTAAGGTGAACTGTCTGTTTGAAATCACAATTTGCTTGAAAATACTGAGCTATTTCTTCAGCTGCTGAAGTCTGTCAGTGCTCCATTTAATTCAATGGAGAGATGCTAATTTGAACTAAAGAACTGACCCTCTGTGCCTATCCATACTAAATTATTATTCTATTAGACAGATCACAGATAATTATAATCCTGCATGTTTCAGTTTATTGACACTGCGTCCCTGGGAGAACTCTCTTAAAGGAATTTAGCTAGTCATCTGCCATTTGCTTCAATTACAGAAATGCACACACAAGCTCCCAAACTAACACTCAAAAAAAATCCAACCCAGAAATAAAAGACTATAAAACCACAGAAACTGTCAGAGAAATTATAGGCTGGTCTAATATTTGATTTGCTTTCAACTCATTGCAAAAACATAGCCTATCAAGCTGGTAAGATCTGAATGGCTCCTTAACAGGCAATTCATGATCCTTGTCATGCAACATCAATCTGCACACATGAGCACTGTCTCATTTACTTCAGGACCAGGACTGGTCCCAGCACTCTTCAGACCATAAGGTTTCTTCCTATTTTAATTTCTCAAGAACAGATGTCTCCTGCTGACAGCATATCACTGCCTTTGAGCAGTGGAGAGCCATGGACTTCTCTCCTGCTGCCCACTGACCTTAGTGCCACCAGCACAGAGCCTTGCCAGCGTGGAATGGAGGGCCCAACATTACAGAAGTGCTGTCCCACTGCTGTGATGGTGATGCTGCCTCATTCATGCCTTGTGCCCTGCCCTGTTCCATGTTGAAGACTAACAGAGTTACCTCCTGTCTGCATGTTCTCATGAAAATCAGAAAGAAAAGGAGCTCTGTGGTCCATATAAGCCTACCTTTTTGTTTGCTTCCCCCTCAGTGTGTTAATTTCACTGGTAAAAGACTGTGAATCTGGTTTAACAGAGCGGCCTAAACCCACTCCATGTTGCAGTTGGTCCTTGTCTGTCTTAGTAAAGCAGGATCTCATTTAATCCTCAATCACTAAATAGAAAGTTGTGAAGTACAAAGCACATCTTATGTACAGTGAGAGAGGTACTACAACCACCATGTATGCAATTTACACAAACAAAATTAATCACACCAACTTTTACCCAAAAGGCAGACCATCCCCTCTCTTGTACTGAGCTTGCTCACAGTCATTGTGTTGCCATATATCTGGGATGAAATAATCCCCTGCAACAGAGCAGGCTGGGTCCAGCTGTGGGCACTGGTGGAGGGGTGGCTGAACCTGAGCCTGCAATGGGTTCTTGGGGCAGGGAAGGGCAGCCATATGCTGGGCTACCTGTGAACTGTGCAGCCAGCACATTGACAGATATGTTTATTCCGCTCTTTCTGGCACTTGTGAGACCACATCTGGTGCTCTCTCTCTCGATTTGGGTCCCCCAGTATAGAGAAGACATCAACAAATGGGAGATTCCATAGGAGGGATAGCAAGAAGATTACAGGGCGGGGGCACAAATCAGTAGTATAAATATGTGAAGAGAGGGGAAGAATTGGATTGGTTCAGTTTGAAGATGAGCAGGCTAAGGGAAGACCTTATGATCTTCTTCAACCAACTCATAGGCTGATATAAGGAACATGGAGCCTGACTCTTTCCAGAGATGAACTGTGAAATCCATGCAACTTACAGAGAGAGAAATTTGACAAGACATAAGGACAAGTATCTTAACAGTGAAACTAAACAAATTCTGGAACAAACTACTTGCCAAATTTCTGTAATTTCCATCCTTGAAGATACCCAAAACAAAACTGGACAGTCAAGCAACCTGGTCTAGCTTTGAAATTAGTCCAGCTCTGAGTCAGGCACTGGGCCCTCTGACCTGAACCATTCTGTGATGCTGTATGGCACAGTGGTGGAAATAGATGTTAGGAGGGGATGTAAGGTGGTACAAGTCCCTGAGAGGCCAATGGACTCATAATGTCTAGATTCTATTGCTGAATCTGCCCCCTACATCCTGTGTGACCAACCACTCTGAGGCAGCTCATCATGTTTCCTGGTGAACCTGGAGACTACAGGAACAGTGCAAGCAACTGCCCACTGCCAGCAGCAAGGCATTCAGCCTAGTCTAGGATCATGCTATCATCTCTCACAACTGAAAACTAGGGACACATATAGGGAGCCAGATTAATTGTATTTGAAGAACACAGGTTCCATAGCCACAGAGGCCATAAGATAACAAAGGAAAACATCTACAAATAACACAAACTAACATCGAGGACTGGGGAAACACATCTATTTTATCTGCCAACTTATCTGGAAGGGAAATCAGCCGTAAGGGATTGCAGTTAAATGAGGAATGTGAAAACATCATTTTAAATACTTGGTAAGTACTTTTCAAAGTAATATTAACATTAATAATTCTTGCTGGTATTTGAACCTCTGTTGTCACCCACTCACTTTCGCATTATATCATACGTAAAAAATTTTGCCATTTAAACTAGTTAGTAATGTCCTCCAATATTGCTACTAGCACTTAACTTTCTTTTTGTCATAATTTAACACTCCCAGGTCATCTGTGCAAGCTTTTAACTTCTTCTTCCAAATATTCAGAATCATTTACAGGCTATGGGGGTCCAAATTTTACTGGACAGTCCTCTCCATGAATCTGACTCATGGACTGCAGTACCATGTCTGTGCAGGCTAGGGTCTAGAAGTTCTTTGTTATTTAAAAATAGGAGTCACCCGCTGCATTTTGCATGCATTGAAATTGCTGCTGAAACCAGCCAATTTGTGTGCATAGGGGGGATCCTAAGACTGTATATACTGTGGTCATCCTGTGGTACATAATCACAGGGTAGTGGATGTATGCCTGTTCAGGGCACCACAGTGCCACAAAAGATACCCAAATCAGCTGAAATACTGATACTTTATTTTGGTGATCCATCAGGATGATTCATCTATTTCTCACCTTTAAGAATAGGTTATATAGTATTTCCTTGCAATCACGAGAGAGGTACTTCCAGATGCTGATTACCTTGATCTTGGCAAGAAAAATTGCTGGCAGGCAGTTCAACAAGGTCAAACTGACCTCCAGCACCCTTGGGGTGCCTTGGCATGAGAGAAGTCTTTGGGGGATCACTGGCCAATATAAGGAACATGATGAAGCAGCTATATGAAATGTAGAAGTAATAATATTCCCACTAAGCACCTAGCTTTTCATTGCTACAAGATTTTGAGTTTATTTTAAGGACTCTACTGTAACTCAAGGTCAGAAGTGATAATCCCTCTACAGACCTAGCATTAAGAATTAAAATACACAACAGTCAATAGACATAAGCTTTTAAAAGCTGATGTTTTGCTGATATTTTACCATTATCTTTATTGGAAGAAAATTACACAAAACCAGAAGTATGGCTGGCCTGTCTTTATTGCATGTTTAATTTTGATACCTAAATAAATTAATTTTCAAGTATGTAGCCAAGTTGAGAACAACATGCTTGACTGTGGGGCATGTGCCTTTTGCAGTAATTGGGTTTTTGGAGATGCTGCCTGGCACTGAGACATGACCCCAAGCTTGTCTCTCCAAGAGGTGCTTTTCCCCATGGCCAGGAAGTGCAGAGGAGCAGACAGCCACCAAGGCCACTTACTGCCTGCCTTCCTCCAGGGATGTCTCAGGGGGTGAGGGCAACAGCCCCCAGGGCTCAGTGCATCACTCTGAGAGCATCCCCTCAAGGACAGACATCCAGCTGCAGAGACCAGCCGGCCTCCTGGGCTCTGCACCAGGGGCACGGGGGAAACTGAAACAGAGGAAAGGAAGGGCAGGGAGCTGTAGTAGTCTGATCCTGGGCAGATTTATCTTCCAAACATTTTTTTTCTTACTGGCTGCATTTGGATGTAAATGTGTGTTTTTATTGGAGTGGGAATTCATGTGTTGTAATAGATAATCTTCAAATTCATACTGTGTCTCTTAGTTCCTTATGAATGGCTCAAAAGTGTATAAAAGATACAAACTAATTTTTTTTTTCTTAAGGGTATCCATTCAGTGAGAAGCTATTATTTAAGTTCTAATACTGAATGGCAACCAGCACAGTCTGAAAAGGTTGAAGAGCTTTACCAGCTGTGTGATCTCATGATCCAAATAGAAGGGCCAAATCTGAATATTAGTAACAAGACAGCCATGGGCAGAAAGCAGTTACAGAAAATACCAGTCACTAGAACAAAAGAAAATTCTCTTTTAGTCCCACCCCCACAAACACTATATTCAATGCAAACCAGGAAAAGATTAAAAAAAACACCCAAACTTATTATTTCAAACAAAATAAAATGCTCAGCTCTAGACTAAAAAAAGACAGTACTGATGTGGGCATACAGAAGATGCTACTTTTCAGGGAAGCATTTGCCTCGCTAACACCCTGTCTATCTGTGAGACAAAAATTACACAAACATATGAAGATGATAAAATGGGGTTATCCACAGGGGTAAGCACATTCACAGGAGGGGGAGGCTGAAAGCCTACAGTTGCCAGTTACCCAGCACACTACTACTTGGTGTCTCCAAACGGACAGTCTCTGCTCCTCCTCTTCAGACCTTGTTGCTGCAGAACTTGTTCTTCTCTGCCAAGACCCTGTCTGGTTGCAGCTAACCCAGGTGTGGATAGGCCTGAGGTGTCTGCTGCTGTTCGTAGGCATGCCAGCTCTCCCACTTCCTGAGTGGTCCACCCTGGGTGCGTGGGAACAACACCTCCCTCAGACTGTCCTTCAGATAGCTCAGGGGGGCCACGGGTGGCTTCTGTAAGAAGCTGCCAGAAGCTTCCCCCTTGTCTGGCAGAGACAATACCAGCTGGCTACAAGATGGACCCACCACTGGCTGAGCCTGTCAGTGATGGTTGGACCACCTCTGGGATAATATATGCAAGATGGAGAAAAAAATCCTGAATGGAACCTTCAGCCTGTGCAAGGAGTGAGCATATGTGAGAAAACAACTCTGAAGACACCAAGATCAGTATTGAAGGAGAGGGAGGAGGTGTTCCAGGCACCAGAACAGAGATTCCCCTGCAGGCCACGGAGGTCCATGCTGGAGCAGATACTCATCTGCAGCCCACAGAGGACCCCACACCACAGCAGGTGGATGCCCAAAGGCATCTGTGACCCCATGGAAAGCCCACGCTGGAGCATATTTGCTGGTGGGACTTATGATCCCATAGGGACCCACGCTGGAGCAGCCTGTTCCTGAAGGACTGCAGCCCATGGAAAAGACTCATATTGGAGTTCATGGAGGATGGTCTCCCATGGAAGGGACCCCACACTGCAGTAGGTGAAGTGTGTGAGGAATCCGGCATCAGTCAGACTGCTACTGTAGTAAAAACCACACCAAGTTTTCATCTGAATAAGACAGGTGCAAAACACCAAGGGAAGTGTGATTAGGGTACCAAAATATTTAGCAGCACACTAAGGAAAAGAAAAATTATTTGATTTTGTTCATGATCAGCGAAGAAATCTATACTAATATTCAAAAGCCATCCACTTCTCATCAATCTTCACCACAGATCACCCATCTATGCAATCCAAGTTGAACCTGACTAGCCCTTCACCCAGCCTTAAAGTGTCTTCCTGGAAAATCCTCGTCGTCAGACTTTGTGTCCATGCAGGCAGTGGGACAGTAAATGCTATACCCTAGAAATGGTTGCAGGTTCAGCAGCACCAATCAAGAAAAGTGAAAGGGTGCTGCCAAACACTTCTCAACCTAGATTGAAAAACCCCCACTTTGTTCCATTAGAAAAAGGGCTTTCTTAAGAAGTTTTCTTATTGGTAATTCCAGATATGGAAGATTTTTAGAAACAGACATCAATAAACTTATCTCCATCTGGAGCAGGGCTCCCTGGCTTGTTGTTAACCACTTGTGTTCTCTGAAGCTGTATGATGACTTGTTTGTATCTTCACAGAACTCTGTTCAGAACTCCCAAAATGAATTCCTAAGATATATGCTTGAGAAATTTTGTCCCAGTAGACTCTGTTCTCATATAGCTTTTCACCAGATTATTTCAGTCAACTGAACAAAGTTTTCCATCCCTTTCAATTATTCATTTTTTTTCCCAGAGATGTTATTTATACAGTAGTGTACACAGTGCTTTGCAGTAAGTAGGTATGTCAGGCAAAGAACAATGTCCTCTTGCCAACCTTTGCAGCACAAAGAAATTAATAAGATACAGACCAAAACAGTAAGAATAAGGAGGCAAGGTGACTGCAGTTCTAATATTTCATTGAAGAAAAGCAATGGTAAGAATGTTTGGAAAAGCAAAAATACTTGTCACATTGAGAATGGTTTGTTCACTTATCTTCACACATCTATAATGCAAGGATCTGTGTCTGAGCTGGTTACTGGAGGTTCCTTTCTGGCGAGAAACAAGTGTTTTAAGTGCTGAGATTCATCTAATTTGGACACCTTTAGGAAGCACAGAACCATGCTTTATGCTCCACTTCTCATATAAAGCATTTCTTCATTCCCTGTAATATAGTCAAGCTGACCAACTCAGATATGGATAGCTATATTTAGTTAGATGATTCCAACCTGTTCTAGCTACACTACAATATCTCCTTTAAGTTCTTTGTAAATGAAATTTCTGCTTGACAAAGCTTCAAGCAGGAGCTCCCCATTCTTCTCCACTGTGGGAGAGCTTTTTTTAAATCCCTTGTTCACAAACACATTTTTTTTTCCTGGAGGTAATTGTTAGATTTGCTCAACTAAATCAGCTGTCTCGTAGGCTGCACTCAAAATCACATTTGATTATAGAAGCCTGTTTTTTAAAAGCTGTCTGCAGACATTTTTTCTTTTTGCTGTAAAAAGGTGCCACGTAAGTGTCGGTTACAGCCCAGCCATGCAAAAGGCTGAGTCAGAGCAAACTGGAGTTGACCTGACAGACTTTTACATGACTGGTCACAAGCTGGGATAGGGTATCTACAGGGAGGCAGAAACCTTTTAGCTGTGTCTGTAACCTGTGGCACCATGCCCTATGGCTCCACTGCTCCCACTCCTGTTTAACATGGTCACCCACTGGGCAGGAACAGAGTGGGCAGATGTCCAGTGGCAGATGTTGACCCTGTGATTGCTGGAGCTCCAACTGGAAGCTCTCACCTTTGAGGAAGAAAGTGGAGTGCAGCACAAAGAGCACAACTGCACCCCACACTGAGGATCTTCAGGTCCCTGCACCCGCAAGCAAAGCTAAGGCTGCCCAACGCTTGGTCTCACTCTTGAGACTAGGAAAGTTGTCACTAGACAAAATACCTTTTTTCTTCTGCAGGTATAGAGTATTAAGCCACTTGTGCTGTGGCACTGAGCAGAGATGAGATTGCAATGATTTGGCAGCAGTGGTTACTGAAGCCCATTGATCTGGAATGGAAAGCCCTGCCTCCCGTTAGCACTGCGAAACCTCAATCAGCTAGTCTTCTATATGAGACATCCTTTGTTTTTCTATTTAATAATTTCAGTAACTCTGCAATATGAAACTTTCTCAATCCAGTCCTTGTGTGTGGGAGGGTGTGAATATTTCCAGCTCATAGTAATGAATGCTTTGACACAGGCAGTTGCAGCAGGCATAGGCCTGTGAGCACTGCTTTCCAAGCCCAGCTCCAATATGCTTCTTGCTGCACCCCAGTGCTAATGCAATTACCTTTGCTTTGTGTGTGCACCACGGTGAGACAACACAGCCAGAGCAACAGAAGAGTACTCAAAAGACTGACATTTCTCTGTGCTTTTTTACATACTAAAAAGTAATTTGCATTTGTTACATTAGGCTATTCAGTCTGAAAAATATGCCTAAGAAACTGAGACACCCATGAAAACAGAACGTCCCTTTGCAGGGCCTTGGTGGCACAGAAGAATGCATCCAGAGCAGCTCAAAACTGGTCCCACCCTGGCAGGACATGGGGCAGAAGGAGGCAGGTAAGGATGCTGCCTACTCTCATCCCCCGAAAACAAATTTTCTCTCAGCTGCGTTCAGGAGGAGTTTGGATTCTCCATCTGTTTTCAACATGCACATTGCCTTCCTTTTCAGTCCTGAAGCCAGGTTCCAGTGAAGACCTGGGGCAGCCACAGACAGTATAAAACACTTCTGATTTGCCTTTTTTGTGACTACCCCATGAATGCATTAACATTTTAGCATTTTTGCTGCATTATGGCAACAATAAAGTGTTGATGCCATTTAAAATTAGTCCCAAGTAACTAATGAAGTGATTAGATGATGCCATGGTATGTAAATTAGATGCGCAGCACAAAACCTCTATATTTAGTCAAGCATATTTTTTCTTCTAAAATGAAGCTCTAAATTTCAAACTTTAAATAAATAGAATTAAATTTATAAGGGGAGAAAAAACAAAATATCAGCTAATGAAATGAGTCAATAATAAATTATTGTGCATAGTTTAATCATGAAAAGCACATTGTTTTAAATAATACAGTACATACTAAAACCGAATAGATGTAGATGCTAATTGTCTTCTCCATTACAGAGAGAGAGATAATGGCACAGATTTGAGACAAATGGCACTTAACCTCCTGAACCCCAGATGAAGAGGGAGATAGATGTTTACTTTTGATCATTCTGGTCTCTTCATGATCTGAATCAATAAGTACCACTTATAGCTTTGAGTCATGTTTCTAATTAGTCAGCCTCTTGGGCCTGGTTTACAAAATAAAATATAAATCAACACACATTTGTAAATTCCAACAAGCATACTGGGCCAATGCCATCTCAATAAAATAATTAAAATGCCATCAGCCTGTTAACTTGCTCTCATCTCTGCCAAAATATATGTACTGTCAAATGCCAACTCATATTTGGAGTGGTAAGGAGAAAGACATTCTGAAGATAAAATAGCTGCAATAAATATGTAAAATACATAAGTCTTAATATAACTAATTAAAGCTTTACTTTTCTTGGTTAGTGTAAGGTATTGCAGAAAGAGAACTAGCAATGAATGTTCTTGACTATGAAGATCATAGAATCATAGAATAGTTTGGTTTTGAAGGGACCTTTAAAGGTCATCTGGTTCAACAATTCTTGCAGTGAGGGGCATCAACTAAACCAGGTTGTTCAGAAGCCCATCTAGCCTAACCTTGAACATTTCCAGGGATGGAGTATCCACCATCTCTCTGGTGGATACTCCACCAGAGTCCCACCCTCATCGTAAAACTTGTCTACCTTAGAGCTAGTTAAAAATCTATCCTCTTTTAGTTTAAAAACATTATCCCTTGTCCTATCGTAACATGACCTGCTAAAAAGTTTGTCCTCATTTGTCTTATAAGTTGCCTTTATGTGTGTGGAGACTCCTAGAAAGTCTTCATGGAGCCTTCTCTCCTCCAGACTGAAGAGCCCCAACTCTCAGCCTTTCCTCACAAGAGCTGTGTTCCGTCTCTGATTATTTTTGTGGCTGTCCTCCGGGTCTGCTCCAATCTGCCCATGTCTTTCCTGTGTTGGGGGCCCCCGAGCTGGATGCAGCCCTGCAGGTGGGGGTCTCATCGGAGTGGAGTAGAGGGACAGAATCACCTCCCTCAACCTGCTGCCCACACTGCTGGAGATGCAGCCCAAGGGCAGGGTGGGCTTTCTGGGCTGCAATGGCACATGGCCAGGTCATGTTTGGCCTCTCATCCACCAACACCCCCAAGTCTATCTTGGCAGGGCTGCTCTCAATCCTTTCATCCCCCAGCAGTTGCCCTGACCCAGTCAGATAAGTATGATCCAGAAAATACTCAATAAAGCCAACAATTATGTTCTTTAAAAGGCAAATGCAGAAGGTAAACTCTGCATTACAGAGTGAAATACATACTGTGCCACATGGGGCTTGAGCTCTACAAAGACAACAGCCTGTGAGGGACCCCTCTCATTAGGGACCATCCAGGAGACAAACTGTCCATTAGCAAGATGATTAATTTTCCTTTCTTTTGCTCACTGTTATGCCTCGTGTGTACTAGGACAAATATGTAAGGACAAATTATCAAAAACAGCCTCTGAAATCCCATCTGCCCCTCTCTGCATTCTCAGCTTTGTGTACACACTGTCGCTTGCTGCTTCCAACAAAAGGCCAGATTCAAGTCTCACTGGCAGCAGTGAAGGAAGGGAGATAGAAAATAGCACATTTAAAGTGGAAACCAAATTCCTACAGCTCCAGATATGCAAAAGAAAGGACTGGAATTTCCCCATGAAGGGTTTCCAGTGAACTAGTCAAGTGAGTGATGTGCCACATATCAAACATCAATTAATTGAATATCTATAATTATGAGCCTCATCAACAGTACACAAGACTTGAGAAAGAATTGTTAAGGAAAGAAAAATGAAAGATATAGAAACATACGGGAAATGAGATAGAAATACTCTTTTTTTTTTCCCCAGGATAGATAAAGCCAAACTGTCCTGATATTTTGGAGGTTTGTATGGTAACTGCTGATGAAACGTCCTAAATTTCAGTTACCTAAATTTAAGATAATCTACATACTATGCTATATGAGAAACAGTTAAGGTGGAAGAGGTTGGTATTAGCGTAAGAATCATAAATCTGCTCAAAAACTGACTGTGATGGCAATGACAAAAGAAACAGGAAAGATGCAGGTGGAACTCCCAAAACACAAATCTTAGGATGTAGCATGCTTAAAATTTTTACTAATGGCACTGACACAAACATAAGGATGCAAAAAATTACCTGGGTGTTTCTGACACCCTCCTGGGAATACCAGCATCTTGACAGGGATACAAAACAGACTAAAGGAAAATAAACAAACAACTCAGAGACAGGGAGGAAAGGAACAGAATAATAACACAATTGGCACAAAAGGTTTACCAGGATTTAAGAAGGGGAAAAAAAAGTCTATTTTGGCCACTCTGAGATAGCAGTCTAAAATCTGTAGTAATTTTTTAGCAATCATCATCCACAGCTTACCTCAGTGCTATTAATTTTTAAATCAAAGTGATATAAAATGCTCAGCAGAGATGTCTGTTGTTCTGGGTCCGAGTTTCATCAGGATCAGAAGCTGACTCCCTTTCTGGGATGGGGCAGCTTCCCTGTTCTAAGGCCAGGCTGCAGGAACCCTAGGAAAAACTGGGAGGGGACAGGTGCTGGTGTTCCCATGGCAAGCAGTTCTGCATAGGCTACTGAGCTGCTTCCAGTGAGAACTGAAGGTGATGCTTCCAATACACAGCCCAAAACAGTGCGCTCTCTTTTTGTCAGACTTTCATATTTCCTTTTTGCAAACCATTCTGCTCTCTGCAGCAATGCCTCAGCTTTGATCTAAAAGCCTTCAGGCCCAAGAGCTGGGAGGAAGGATTTGAGCAGCACTAACATCAAAAGCCCCTTCCTTCTCAGAGCACCTTTAGCACGAGTCCCCCATGGGATTTACTGGGTTAGCTCTCCCCCATGCACTGCAGTGGGGAATGAAGGGGAAGAAGAGGGATATGGTCTTGCTGGATGTCATGCTTGCTTTGACAGTGCTCTGCGTAATTCTACATGGGTGTTTTTGGACACAGAGGCTCACAAATGCTTTTAGTCAGATGCTGGTTTGCAATCAGCTTTAAAAAGTAATTGAAATAGTGTCTATCAAAGAAATTATGCAGCATTACACCAGAAGCAACAGGCTGGGAAGCTGGGACAGAAGCTCCGATTTTGTCCATGCTGGTGGCCAAGGAATCTGAGAGTGAATGATTACATTTTGTCATCCCAGCATAAAGGCCTATGGGACACAACATAACAGCCACTCTTTGGAAGACAGAGAGGGGAGGATGTGCTTGAAAAGCAGCATCCCTTATTTGGACAACCCCAACCTGAGCAACACTTCAATCTGGAAATACCTCTGTTAATACGTTATATATAGCAACTAGTTTACACTCATTAATTCACATGTCCTTCCACTTTAAGAAGCTTAAGAACTTTTAACCATTTATTTCTTTGTAGAAAACATTGTTTTGTAAGCACACTAAGAGCAGGAGATCAGCAGTGGGTTTCTAGGTCCTTGGCCTCTGGCAGACTGTGTATGATAAAAACCTTAATACCTCAGGAAGTGATAATACAATCATCTTTAGGGATGAAAGGACTCACATCTTTGTTTTGTTGCTCTGAACTTAAGGAAAGACACAGAGAACCAGAGGAATGCAAATTACACCTGCTTCCAACTCTGTGGTCTTATCACATTTCATAAACAGATAAAGCAGAGATGTCACCCACTCATTACAGGAAAGGGAAGGCAGTGTATTGCTTAATGGCTAATTGAGGAATCCATGCGCTTCATGGCCTTAAAAGACCATAATTTTCAGGAGAACTAGTGAAATTTAGAGCAAGAGGAAATCTTGGAGCCCCTGAAGCTTGAGAGAAATCAGCCTTCTGTAGGATTAGGCACAAGACAGTGAGAGGGTATAGGAGGATTTTGCCTCTCTCATCTTTAGCCATCTACCAGACTGCTGCCTTGATCTTGGTGTTCTTATTTTTAAATTACTAGGATATGATTTAAAGGCTCCTAATTTTGTCTGTTGCAATGTTACACAAATAAGAATGGTTGCATATATTTACTAATTACTATTATTTACAATAATTTCAAAGACTAATTACTCTTGACAATCAAAATCAGTTTCAAAATCTGGAGGCTGCTGATGTCATGTGAACAGGATAGAAACAAAAGTTAGAAAATGTCGTGGTTTGGCCCTAGATAAATGCTTGATGTCCAGCAAAACTCCTTCAAGGCCTCCCCCCTCCCCCTTTCACCTTCCAGAGGGAAGAAAAGAAAACCAGCTAGTAATTTACAGCTAGAGATAACAACCGAAAGAGGAGCTTTGATTAATACCACGGGCAAAGCAGAACATAGAATAATGCATAAATTTATTGCTAACAAACTAAAAACTAAAACTAAGAAATAAAAACAGGTTAGAAACACTTTCCCCCCCCCCCCCCTTGATCTGTCCATGCCCCCCCCCCCTTTCCCTGATGGTGTGGGGGACAGGGGAATGGAAGTTGTTGTCAGTTGTTGTTGGGTCAGCCACNCGTGGGGTCCCTCCCCCTCCTTCTCCTCTTCTCCTCCTGCACTGACCTTGATGTCTGCGTTGTGAAGTTGTTAACCCATGGCTGCCGAATTCTAACTGCGCCACAACTTCTTAAATACGTTTTCACGCAGGGGCGTAACTTAATGGTTCAAAAGCAGGAAGTTTTCCTCGGAGCTGGCCCTCATTGGCCCTGCTCTATAGGATGGAGGGAAACTTCCAGAGGCTTCCAACAGACGCCAATCTTCCTCTTATATAAAAAAAACCCTAACCAGATAAACCCACCACAAAAATAGTCAGACTATTTTTTCCAATTCTACTCCTGGGCAAACTCAACCAGCACCAATGGACACCCTGCTGATTCCTTGATGATAAGAAGAAGATGAAAGTGTCATCTGAGTTGTACCTCTCATTTGTAAAACTGGTAGAGTGGTTTAGGTCATCTGTCACAGGGCAGTGACAACAATGAGGTGGAAAATAAACATGGGACCCCTTAAAACTGGCAGAAGAACAAAACCCCTACAGAAGAAGGCTGTATGTTGAACTAAACATTAACGTTGAACTAAACATATTCAGCTAGGAGAAACAGAGAAATTAGGCAGTGAACCTAAATTTATATTTAACACTGATGATACACACAGATTTAAATAACTATTGAACACCAACAACACCCAAAGCAACAAATTTGTTCCTGAGAAGAGGCTATGTTCTGGTCTTTTGCCTCATGGACGATGCTAGGCAGAGACTGTAGGCCACTCCTGCATGATTGAATATCATGAAATGCCAAATTTTAAAAATCACAGACTATCTAATGAGTGCAAAATCTTTATCCCATGGCCACAGTTGCATATGCAGTTCTCTTTCACTGTAGACACAAAATCAGCAGTACAGTTGTGTATGTCTTCTGTATCTTGTTCCTAAAGATAGTTCAGTCTAGCCTGAGGCTAAGTTTTTTTAAATAGCAAAATCATTGCCCGTTAAACAACTGTATTTTTAAGCTGTGATTAAGCTTTAGAGCAACAAGCAAACAAGAATCTGATGTAAATAGAAATATACTAAGTGCAAAATATAAATAAAGCACATATATACCTTCAGAGCTTATGATTTATTTGTTTGGGGTTTTTTTCTTGTTTCTTAAATACCTCAGAGGTACAAGTCTGGTCACCACAGGTCCTATCGTCTAACACTTTCCCTTAGGACCAGCTTTGTACATTTTCTGACAAACACTTTTATTCCTAGAGGCTAAACTTCTACAATTTGCCTTGAACTGAATAGCAAAACTGTAGCATACCATAAGATATGTGTTTCATTCTTCAGCAGATGCAGATAATGGCACAGATTTCTCAGATTAGGCTGGAGAAATTCTTTTATACTTTAATTAAAATGGTCTGGCATGCAAATGTCAAAATGGAAGAAATTTAGCAGAAAATGGAGGAGAAATGGCCAGATCTTCCTATTATCACTTGCTGTACATCTCACAAGACAGCTGATTCCTGGCTCTGTATGGGTTCCAGCATTCAGTGATTTATTGGGTAATTCAGCATTTGCCAGTATGTCTTGTGCTAATTAAATGCATCGCACTCTATTCAGAAATGTCACAATTGATTTGTCTTCTGCAAGCACTGACTTTATTTCAATCTTCTAAAAAAGATTTTATGAGCCCCAGATAACTTATCCTGGCACATTCATCTCCCAGGGCAGCTTCTGCATCTGGGGGCAGTATGGGAAGAAACCAACAGTGAACATCCAATACAAATGCCTTCTTTGGACAGCTTATTTATCTCATATATCCTGTACATCCTGGAGTGCATAGCCTATATGGTGAAATTACAAGCTGCTCCATTAATATAAAAACATTCAAACTTGACAGAAATTATATATGTATTGGCAGCTTTTATTGGCTGATAGACTGGGACAAAGAGCCGTGAGGATTGAGAACACTGTAATCTGTAACAAGGTGCTTATTTACAAGTGGTTTTGTGACTGAATTTGGCTATTAACTAAATTTCATCAAGAGGAAGTGAGCATAAAATAGCTCACTCTAAATATAAGATGCCGAAGTATGCTTAGTATAACATTCAGAGTCTAAGGACAATTCTGTCATTTTAATTCAGTGTTTTTCCCCACATGCGAGCCATAACTGAGTGCTGGGGGTGAATTGCAGCTTTTGCTACTCAGCCATGGAGAACATAGTTACAGTGGACAGTAGAAAACTGCTTCGTTCTGAGAAAGTCCAATTCCTGAAATGAAACTGCTTGAAGCATAATCAGAATTGAAAATCTGTGATGCAAGACCAGAAAGGGAGTTTTCATGTGACACAGAAGAAAATAATTACCTGTTTTAAGGCAGGGAGCCAGCAGGAGGGGCAATGCAAACATTTTGAGTATTTTACTACAAACCAATAATTTTCTATTACTTTTACTTCTGGCCTTTGCTACTTAGATTCTTCTGTGACAGAAATTGTTGCACTGCCTTGACTAGAAACTTTCCAGAATAGGCTTGGATCAGTTAGACACAGTTTGAATTTGTCATTTGTCACATTAGCAACTGAATGTTGCATTTGTAGCAGTTTGGTGTATATAGCAGAGGGAGGACCCTCTGTCTATTTTTTGCTGCACAGGCTTCTGCTGCTGGGCCCCAACCAAGGATGCCTCCTATAAGTGGCTGTCTGAGATACTGCAGCAGCGATGACATTTAACTAGAAGACAGTGATTCACACAGTTTACTCCCTGGTGTCAGACGGTGACTCTTTATACACTGTCTTAAGAAAAGCCATTGCAATGGCCATGAACATGATTATTTGGCTATGGCTGTTCATCTTGCCAAAACGCGGATGGGTGTGGAGTAAAACTGGACTGCTGGTTAGAGGTTCCTGTCCATTTGTAAGTTCGGGCTGTCTCCTCTTTGCTGACTTGCCTGTGAAAGTGAGAAAATATGGTGTAAGAACTGGAATAGGAAGGAAAGTGTTGTGCCCTTTATTCTGCAACTTCAGGCAGTTGTACTATACACCTCATCTCATAAACTCATCATGATCAGATTGCTGCAACTACCTCTTATGTGAGGCAGTTCCAGAATCTCACCAACAACTGGAAACACTTTTCTTCTAATTTCCCTTTTAAAATGTATATTTACTTGTTCTGTGCTTGTATGATTCTTTTGCTTATACAGCTTGCCGTACTCTGACTACATATGTCCTTTATGCATTTATAGATCACAATCATATGTGCTCCCAGTTTCCACTCAGCCAGTCTGCTAAACTGTACCGACCAACTGTTGTGATCTCCATTCCTCCGGTCATCCTCACTCCCTGCACCAATTCTAATTTTAATTCATGGTTCTACCACACACATAGCCAGAACTACTGCAAATAATCTATACTGTATAATGAATTTTATCCTTTCCTCTTTTTTCTTCGGGAAACGCTTCATATGCTAGTATCAAAGTCAAGTTTTTCACAATTGCATGATAATTATTGCTTTCAGCCACTGTCCTTGAGTCACACATTCCAGTTTTCTTCTCCTTTCTCATTTCAAACCTATGAATTTCCAGTTTACATTAAAAGATCACATCACTCTCCCTGAAGTGCAATTGCTTTTTAACCAATTTTAATTACCTAACCTATTATAGTCCTCTGGCTACCAAGTTCTTTATAATATTCTGATTTGTGTCTCTGCACTATTTTCTGGGTCAACAATTTCTTTTTCTATATTCAGAATGTATTTCATGTAAAAAAGACAAATATGATGTTTACATGAAAGAGAGGGAAATTACATACCAGAAGACATCCTTGCTCCAACCATATTTTACTATTGCTTATTTTTGTCATGTCACTGATCAAGAAGGGTGCCATGCAAACGGCTGTCCCTTTACTACTGAAAGGAGCATCAGCTTCTGTAATAAAGGGTAGAGATTTGTCTCCAGGAGTATTTTAGGACATCATTACTGCAGAAGGCTGAGACTGCTCACAGAAGAGCAATATTTGCAAAACCACAGTTTTTCATAAGTGGCTGTTGGAAAGTAAGAATTAGTAGTTCAGCAAAGATGGTATTTTAGAGAACTGAGATGAAGGAACAAATCTGGTTAACGAAGAGGATCACATCACATATGGAAACATAGCTGATTAGTAAAGTCAGGGAATATGCTTCCATTTATCAGGAAACTTCCTGGTGATCCAGAAAGCTCAAGTCTAACACAGTAACTGGCGTTCTGATAAGTTTCGCTTTCAGCTACGATTGCCAAGCTACTCTTTCAAGTGACCAGTTTTAGGTCATGCAGGGAATCAGTGTTCTGGGGTATCCTCTTGAGCACTCACTGCATATTTGCCAACCCAAGAAATCATGGGCTATTCCCTCTTAAACTATTGGATCTTTCCACACAAACTTTTACCACCAGGGGCCACATTTTCAGAAGGGGCCTCCAAATTTGCAAATTGAATTTAATGTCCCACCCATTGTGTTTTGTAGGACTTCATAAAATTTTCAAATTGGGTAATGACAAAGATGTGGTTGAGTGAGATGGCTGAGGGTTGTAACACCTAGCCTGCTGTATATGCAGTAGGGAAGGTCATGTTTAAATGTGTGTCTAATTGAAGAAAGTGACCACAGTGTCCCTTCTTGGTCTGCCCATGGCACAGGTCAGCAATTGCTGGGGAGGGACTGCTAGAGTCTCTGTCAGTCTCTGAAGAAAGAACACCCTCATACACTCTAATGTGTGATGCTTCTCTCATTTCTTCTAAACTTAACTTCTGTCTTGAGCCTATTACATTGCATACAGGGAGGAGGGTAAAGGGACTCAGCTCAATTAAATGTTCTAATTGGAAGTTAGAGTAAAAATGTACAGTTAATGCCTGGAAGATAGAAGCAATGAATCTTGATTCCCTTGAGCATCTTCTAATGGGACAGTTGCTAATGTAGCTGCTTTTTCTTCTACACATGCAAAACTGATGTGCTTCTCTACAAATATTTCCCATTCTCTTTCTTGCCAATTCACTCCCATTTGTGTCATTGGCGAAATTCCCATTGATCACACAGGCAGCATGATCAATGCCTTCTGTACCTGGATGTTTGTCTTGCTTTTTAGGAAATAGCTGACTGTTTCTTCTTAACTGGCACACTTGTTCTGGCTACTTGAAGGGTTTCCCTTCATGGCACTGTCACAATTGAAGATGGTCATTTAATAGAGGTGAGCAAGATCTTGCCTCTGCGTCTTTCTAGGTGCAAGACCAGAGACAGAGATAGCTAGACAGGTGACAGTATGCATATCTACTGGTATTTAAATTAAAAACTACATAGAAACATCTTGGTGGACAGGAAAGCCTAGATGCGGATTTGCAGGGTATGTAAATCAAACACAAGCCTTTTCTTAGACCCCTAGGATACACATGCACCACAGACAAAATCTATGCTAGAGCACTCCAGAGGTCCACAAACACAGCACTGCTAGCTCAAGTCCTGAGAGAAGCTTTTCCATCCTTCCTGGCTATGGGATTGCTCTTCTCTGCTTTGGAGAGGTCATAGCATGCTACTGTGAGCAGCACAGACATCACATAATTATAAAATATGCTGAGTTAGAAGGGACCCATCAGGATCACTGAGTCCAACTCCTGACCCTGCACAGGACACTCGAAGAATCACACCACGTGCCTGGGAGAATTGTCCAAATGCTGCTTGAACTCTCTTCCTTCCTACTCCATTTACAGTTCTCAGTCAGGAAACAAACTACCTTTTCTCTATTTCTCATCTTCTTTTTGTCATGTCCCATAGCTCCAGTCCTGAGTGTCGTTCCCCAAGGCAGGTTGCAGTGCCATCCTGAGCACATTTCTTCCTAAGAGTGAGAATTTTCACTGCTTCAGAAGCAAACACTGAAGGCAGAGAATGATTCTCTCTAGGACTATGCAGGACTGTTCTGCCCTTATTTTTTATGTAGACTTCTGTCAAATATAAGCAAGCATTTGCTGTCTGAGCTAAGTCCTCTCACTATGGCAACAAACACAGATCTTAGAGAGGGGAAGGGAAAACAGGTTATGGAGAAATCATGTACACAGGATAGTGATGCTGAGCCCACTTTTAATGGCTCCTTGAGACGCCCCAGCTCAGAGAACTGTTTCAGGATGATGCCACGTGGCGCGGCACTCTCACAGCCTCCTCTCCACCACCCACGCAGCCCCAGCACCGTGCCAGGGAGCCTCCCGCGCCGGCTGAGTCATGGCACCCGCGCCTGCCCAACGAGGAGCCCGTGTGCCCCGGCATCGCCGAGCTCCTCCACACTCCTCGTCTTGCCAAGGGTTTCTGAGGGGAAAGCCAAGAGAGCCTTCTCCTCTCAGTCATTCTTGGAAGGCAAGCATTCATCCCACAGAAGCAAGAAGGCTATGTTTCTTTCATTTGCAATTAAAATACAGTTCTTAAGCACCACGTTTTAACATAGAAGCAAAATAAACAATAAATCCACAAACGCATGGTTTGTTACTTGAGAGAAAACTGCTAAATTCTGCCTTTTCTGCTCGCTTTCTGGAATACAACAGTATCCAGTCAGTCCCTGGGTGCCAAGGCATCAAACAAGAAATATATACATAAAAACAGACAGTTACTTCTAGCAGAAAGCCAGGATTCATGCATGATAGGCTCTAGAATAGTTATTACTCACTAGTTGCATCTGCTGAAAGTCTGGATCTTTCCCTGGAGTCTGTCGTCTTACCTTCAAGCCACAAACTGAACCAACAAGTTTCTTAGGGGCTGTAGGCTCGTATCTGCTGTGAGGGTAAAGGTGGCCACAGGTACTTAGGACAGCTGAGACATCCGTGTGCAACTAGAACACTGAAAAATGTTAGTCCTATTGTCAGGAAACTGCCAGGAAATACAATTATGAGCTGCACCTGGCCCTATCTGACTTCCTGATCATTTTGCAGCATAGGAAATTACATGCAGAAAACTTGAAGTGGGCAGCTTGTCCTGGGCAAGGGCCAGGGTTGTTGGAAGTTGTCGCAAAAGGCATTGAGCAAACTCACCATTTCCTTGGTCCCTACATGTTTCCCCACTCAATTCTTCCTCTGTCTGTCATTCCTTTGGTGGTAGAAATCCTCCATACTAAATTTCTGCAATTTTCTTACTCTCCTAAAACACCAGAAATGCCTCTCTTGGTGTGAGTGTGACTATTCACAGGGACAGGAGTCTGCAGAGTCCCAACCTTGGTGGAGAAGACACCCACTGTAATTGATAGATGAGGTGATTATCACCAGAAACACTATCCCAAGGAAGGGAAAAAAGCAGCTAAGTGATGATGAAATCCCACAGTCAAGTGGCAACTGAGTCACAGAGTATCAGTCTTACCTGCCAATTGCAGTGATTTTCTTGTTAGACAGCCAGAGGTCAGCAAGAAAGAAATTTGGTTTGTCCAGTGGAAAATAAAAGCACTTCTGGTGGGTAATACAGAAAATTCTTTTGATTACTCACCTAGGCACGGTCAGACTTAAACCTCATAATTTTATTTCGAAAAAGGTTTTAATGGAGGAAGAATATTTTGGCAAGTGTGAAAAAATCCCTCTTTAGGATTCCTGTGGCCAAAGTTTGAGTGAGAATTAAGCCTTGCAGTCTGGACAGCAGGAAATGGAAAAAGCACTGATAGGCAAGACATTTGTTTCTCCCTGACTTACTGTGCTGACTCCATCAGGGAGTATGGTGACAAGCACGAAGGACAGAAGAGATGGTCAGATGTTTTCTAGGACTAAAAAACAAAATGTTTTTTGCCGGAAACACAGAGAAATGAGTCAAACAGGGAAATAAGAGGAAGATTCAGAAAACAGACCACAGACAAACCAACCAAACAACAACAACCAAATAAAACAACCAAAAAGCAAACAAACACACCCCCCCCAACACAATGGATGATTAAGAAGGAAGAGGGGGAAACCAACAAGGCAAAAAAGTACCTAAAAATGTACTATAATCCAAGAGACAATAACTGGTCTTTTAGTAGAAGCTGATTGCTCAAACCATCGATAGGTAAAAGAAGTGGCAAGACAGGCCTGTGTATCTTGCCACATCCACAGCTGCCTTCAGGAAATCAGTACATGTCAACTGAAATGACACAAATGGTGTTTCTGGCCCAAATATTTCAAATGGTTGTGATTAGCTGGCTGTCGATAGCAGATGTGTAACCAAAGTAAAATCCTTTCTTAAGCAAAGCTGCATTAAACACAAATCACAATGAAACCCAAAAGGTGGAGGAATCATCCATACTGATTCAGTGATGTTTGAGAGATCCATCTCAGATGTGGAGTCCTGTTTTTCAATTGTGAAGAAAAATATTTACACTCAGAACCTGGGAAGCCTCGTAGCTTCGAGTGTAAGCAATTCTTACATGAAACTGGGCCAGATGATCATATCCACTTGAATGGTGGGATTATGGTGACAAATAGTCACATCAGCAAAGTTCCTTGTTTCTGGTATCACTAAGCATGCTCAAATATGTCCCAGCAATTAAATTGCAACTTTGCATTTGAAATCCCTTGTTAGAAGGAAATTAAGATGGTATGTGGGAGTTCAGCTAACATATCCAGCCAAGGAACCCTACTGCTCTTGTTGTAGGGTAAATGGTGAAATATGACAAAAAGGAAGAAAGCTGCAGCAAGCAAGGTGAGGATTGATCAAGAACACCGATTTTAAGGAAGGCCCCTTAGAAACAAATCCAGCCTCATGTCATGGTTCTGTAAAGATTCTGTCAAAACAGACTTCAGCACCAGTCAGTATTCCTCACAGTGCTAACAATAATTGCTTTTCCTCAACACAGAAAATCTAACAAAATTCTGTTGATGGTGAGAGCAAAACAATTTCTCCTCTTATTGCCAGTCCACTCCTCTTGGACAGCGGATGGACCTATGTGTCAGTGAAAACATGGGTGGGCATTCAGTCTGCATCACATGGCAACTTTCATGCAATCAGATCTGCATGGAGGGCTGGTCCCTTACAAGACTCTGAAAAGTCTAACAAGAATTTCACTGAAACTTAGCACCAGAAAGTTAAAAAAAAAGTTGGAAATAATTGTTCTTTTCTATTTTTCCATCCTTTTACTTTCCATGTTATGAAGTCCTTCCTACTCTTTTAAACACTCTTGCTTTAGAGTATTTGCAATAGTTTCAGACCAGATGGAGTCACTCATTGATAGATAATACTGTATAAAAAGTGTCCATTAATTAATAATTACTTGGCATTTCATAATTTGTTATAAAAATCATCATACACTAATTTACTGCAAGTATGAATCCAACAGGCAATTCCAGATGACTGCTATAGCTTGACTGCCATAGCTTGGCATCAGCTCAAGTCCTTCATGTACGTATGGTACAGCATTTTTGTTTAAAAAGAGAGTTCTAGCAAAACCTTACAGCTAAAATACACATTAAAAACCCACCAGCTCTCTTCCCCACACTGGCTTTTTCTGTGTCAGTAGAGAGTGTAGATCTTCTCTTGTGAAAGATGATGTCATACCTTTCTGATGGAAACCTTGTGACCAGCTCCAGAGTGATGAAAATTTTACTGTATAACAGCAGCAGGCTCAAGTTTTACTGTCTTCAAAGTAAATCAGGATTTCTCATCCACAGCCTAGTAAGAAAACCCTACTAAGGAATATTACAACACAGGTACAAAGCTTTTCAGCTATATTGCACAGAATGTACAAGTATGGGCTTATTTTCAACATATTGGTGAGACTTTGGTATCACAGCAGAAAGTCTTGAAAGGAGCAATAAGAAATCTGTTCACATAACTACAATATGACTCTCACATGATTTTCATGTGATACAACTTCATAGGCTGTTTTGTAATCAACACATGAACCAACGTGCACCAGGTTCATGATCCCTATTGAGCCTCGAAGTAGGAGCAGAGCATAATTACAAAGGTAATCAGCACATTTCTGCAAATAAAGTGGCCATGGCCTCCTTCCCTTAGTTCCAGCTTATCACAGAAGCATAACTAAGAGGGTTTCTGAGGCATGGGGGAGTTTCAAATGCTTCTGACCACAGTTCCAACATTATGGTACAATGCAGTAGTACGGGGTTTAATCCTGGGTGCATTGCATCAGAGTTCAGGACAAGTACTCAGAGAAACTGAACTTCTTATTCACCTATAGATGAAAACCACTTTCACCAAGCCAGAGTAATTTCATTTTGCCTTATGGTCTAACAGGATCTTTCAGTGCAGAAAAGTATCTGAGTATTCTTCAGAAATGAAGGAAAGTGATATCTAAAACTATGTTTGCAATTTTCCATGAAAGCTTTCCCATGTTTCAGATGTGTCTGTTAATTACACAGTTAATGAAGAAAATGCATGCATGGGCATGTAGATGCATGTTCTAATTGCACAAATCTCTGAAAGAGCTCTGATAGCACATGGCAGGTTTGGTTTATGGCATAAGGAAATGGGGTTTACCCTTTCTAGAGGGATTCTGCACAAGGGTTCCTGTTGTACCCCCACTCCAGTCTCCCCACACACAAATGTCTCAAATAGTCTTTTCATGTCTTGTTTGCAGCCTTGGAAGAGCCTTTTTGAATAATCCTAGTTTCAGTGTATCCTGCCTGTTCAGACAAGCTCTGCAGAGTTTAGATTCCAGCTTCTTCTAAGCATACAGGCAAATTAGAAATACATGCACATTTTAGGAGACTGGAAATCTCAGAGGGACATCTAAAAGGAACTGGAACACTTTCTCAGTTAAGTCACACCAAGGGATGTTACCTTTATTCAAATAACCTTTACATAAATGATCATTTGTACTGCTTGTGAGATGTCAAAGCAGTCAAGACAACCAGCAAAATGTCAATTCTCCTGCTTTCAACAGACTTTGCTACAGAGCCCAGCAGAAACCTTTGGCCCTCCGGGAATAGAGTTGTCATGCTGCAGGAGTCAGACGTGAAGGTGGGGTAGTTAATATCCTTAGCAAGGCACCTGCATTGATCTCTAGTCTACTCCCGTTCATATTTCTCTCGGTGGGATTAGATGCAGAGCAGCCTCCCCAAAGACCACTTAGCAGGCAGTCTGTGATTTGAACCACTTCAGGGCTTCTCGATCGGGTTGTTGCCAAACACTAACAACCAACATTTCTCAAGCTTCTCTGCCCTTTTGCTTAAGGTTGCTTTGTGCCTGCTAACCAAACTGATATCTCAATCATGGCAGATTAATGTCACTTTGCTATACCCTGAGAAAAAGGGGAGGAAAAAAGTGTGCTTCTTCCCCCATAAAAGCTGACATGCAAGAAGGGACTGTGATGAGGGTGCACTATCCATCTGCCCATCTGCTCTGCACCCTCTCCATCAGGTGCTGTATTTAATTCCTCTTTAGTGAGGCAGACTATCTTGTGCAATAAAAGACTCTTGGTAATACAGTTATAAACACCATCAAGCCTGTAAAAGGGTGTCCTGGCTGCAGTCAGGACAGGGTTAATTTTTTGCTGTAGGTGGGAGGGCCATGGCTAGGGCACTGAGGCTATGCTATACAATCTCACACCACTGACAGGGGTTGGGAAAAGGGACTCTTGCAGGCAGAAAGGGTTTCTCCCAGTGGAGAAGACATGGTGAAGGGAGCCATCCAGTATTGCCTGGTTTTGGGGTGGTTTGTGTGAATCGTTTCTTTTCTTATACTGTCTGTCACTGGTATTGTTGATGTTACTGTTAATTTTCTTCTCTCATTGCTGTTTCCAGTAAATTGTTCTTATCTCAACCTGTCATCTTTGCCTTTTGCACCTCTAATTCTTCTCTCCATCCTGCTGCAGCAGGGAAGGGAAAACAGGAGAGTGAGAGAGAGCACCGTGTGCTTTGGGAGTCTCAGTGGGGGCACTGCATTGGGGAGTACCATTCCTAAAACATGACAAAGGGGCAATGAAGGATAAGTAATTTACTTTTATTAGAATTACTGAATCTTAGAAGAGCAGCAATTGCATGTCCTTCTAGTCCACAATCATGCCAGAAAAGCCAAATAATTTCAATAGTCTTGTGGCTAGATATATTGAACCACTGTGCAAGCATTGAACTTACCACTCTTACCTTTTGTCCTTCAAAAGTTGACGAGGTTGTTATTATGGTGGGGACTGCAAAACACAAAATGGAAGCCATTTCAATTTGATTTTTGGAGAAGATTTTGTCATAAATCAGTGACAAACTGCCCCTGGAGGATTTTTATATCCTCACCTTCTTTTCAACCCGACTACAAGGCTTATTGCATTTTATATGATCAGAGATATATGAAACTTCTCTGTCTCCTGTTTCCCTCCCCACTATTAGTGTCTGTGCATATAAAAATATGTGTAGTCACATAAGAAACTGGGCAAGGGAGGGTAAGAGGCCCTCCATAAGCCCTGCATTCTAGTTCAGAAGTGACAGCTGAAACGCCCACTGTGACAAGCTAAACAGAAAAAAAACTCTTCTGACACCTCAGGATTGCCAAAAGACCTGGGGAAGTGATTGCACTCAAACTTCCATTCTGGGTTTTCACAACCAAATGGGGCAACAGCAACAAAGAAACCTCTCTCATCTCTTCTTCAAAAAGCTAGGAATGATTTTTTTTTACATGTTGATTTTCATCTCAATTCCAGGAAAGAAACAGCTTGAGAAAGCACATGCCTCCCATGAAATAACCAAAATTCCAAACCACTTCTCGCTGTCTGTTCTGTTCCTGGCCTTCTGATCTATGCTAATTGCTAAACTTTGAATATGTACTTGAAATTTTCTGTGGGCAATGTGACTCTCTTCAAATAAAAATAGATGCCAGAATTTTTTTCTAACTGAAATACAGAGAATGACATTTAATGTAAGTGTTTAATCATTATTAATTGCTTTGGTATTCATTGAAATCATGATGGGCTCATTTGAATGTACAGCACCATTTAAGAACAATCTGAACAAGCAAATATGCCAGATCAGTGTAAAAAAGCACAGTGAAGCCTTCTAGGAATCTTATTTAATCCATAGATGTGTTTGCTGGAGATGGTTAGAAATTCCAATTAATTGATTACATTAGATACCTTTAAGAAAAATCCCACCTATTTCGCTGAATAGTTTTGTTAAAAATATGAAGTCTAAAACATTTTCAATGCAAAATCATTGAAATATTTTTTCTAACAAGTTTTGTGATAAAGTTATATTTCGTACTTTCTTTAAAATGTCAGCAAAAAAATAGAAAATGCCCAGCTCTAGCCAAGGTAGGCAGACAAATTTGTCAGCCAAATTACACATGACCTGTCAGTGAATATGGCATCCCAGAGCCTTGCCAAAAAGGCTGCTACAGAGTTCTTTCTTGTGAGTCCAGGGAAAACTGTTAGCAATCCTGCCAGTTTAGGGACACAGAGACTCCAGAGCACACTAAGAGTGCAATCTTCAGTTGAGACCCTTTCTGCATTAAAATATCTCACTGCAACAAGTCAGGACTCTCTCTAACCTCTTGACACAGATATCTGCAGTAAACTTATCCATTTTTCTCTTCTCCAAAAAACCCTGTTAGACATTCAAGTTCTTTACAACACCAGAAATACAGTGACAAGAACTGGCAGAGGTAGCAAGTGAAGCAGTTATAGGCACACAGGGTAATGCACAGCCATTTATTCACACGTTCATACACATAGATGCCATACAATTTTGCTTTGGAAAAAAACAAGTTTAAAATGTTATTATTTCTTCCTCTTATCTGGTAACTAACAGTTTCTTTCAATTTCCTACTCATTAGGTACACCATTTTCCATGTTTCAGCTGAGTTCAGCCTTAGCTGGCCAAGGTCAAACTTTTCAGTATTAGACACCAATGTTTGTCATTGAGCCAGTCGATGGCATTGCACAATTTTACTCAGTTTTTATTATTGAATGGGCACCAAACAGAAAACAGAAACAGAGCCTGGATAAAGGCAAGGAAAACATTTATTCTACTGGAAAAATCTATCTTGATCATTGGGAAGAGCAATTGGTTTTCTTTTTAAAGTTATGTTTCTGAGCAGAGCAGAGTTTTATAAACTGCATAACTATGGCTGCAGGAATCTAGAGCAATGGATGCTAAGAAATCATGAATTACAAATAAACGATTCTGAAAGATAATAAATATATTTGCACAACAATTTCTATTCCCATTTCAGAAGGTGAGTATGCAGCTGAAGACGAGCAGTGGTGAACATTTTGATATCTATCCCTACATCGTCCCAGTGCTACCCATCCTGCCAGCCCTCCTGCACTGCAAATACAATAGCACAGTAATGCACTTCTTTCTCATAATAATAATTGCATCCTAGCTCTCATGCTCTATATTTACAGTTGGGAAAGCTTGAATGAAAAGAGTCATCTGCCCTTTTACATATAAATGTTGTCATTTTATCTTAATGTGATAAATTAATAGTTATGATATTTAATCATATATAAAGACTATTTTGAACCAGGCAGAAAGATTCAAATAGCAAAGTTTATATAGTCTTTCACAAATTATGGAGATGTTTCAGTCAGCTGGCTTAAAGTAGCTGAAGGACAAGCATAATGACATTTTGAAGTAAGAAGAAATCTGTCTTATTTGTAGAAGCAAGACAAAAGGCGACAGGAGATGTGAATTCTCTTTCTCAAATTAGAGAAAACATTTGAAAATATATGCCTTAAACTCCCTATTTTTATATTTGTTGATTGAATTCCTGATAGAATTGGAGCCCTGCTACTACCTTCCTACAGATCAATACTGCTGTGGTAGGAATTTTTCTGGTTAAATAGCTTTCTGTCACAAATATGTCAACAGCTCAAAGCCAAAAGTTTGTGCAAAAAATAGATGTGCTTCAATAAGGATGATTTCCCTATGCTGGTGGGAGAGCAAGGAGTAAGGAAAAAAGAGATTCAGAGCTAATACTTGCATCCCAACCTTTATCTCTCTGATGACTGTCCAAAATACTGTGTTTTCAGTCATTATAAGGTGAGAAAGACCAGAAACAGAGTAACAAAGACAGGATAGGTTGTATCCCCCTTACTTTGTATGGTGTGACTTTCACTTTTAAACCTGAGACAGAGAATAAGCTTCCCCTTTCATATCCCCATTCACATAACATTTATGTCTGTCCTGAATGCCCAGTCTATCTGATTTTCTCATTTTTCCAGTTTGAAAACAGGTGAACACACTTGGATTAATCCCCATGTGGACAAGGCAATCAAGAAAACTTTTCCAAGGACACTGAGAAACATTTTTTATTTGGACTTTATTAACATTACTAGTGGCTGGAGAGCATTTTCAGGGTCCTAAAAAGGTGGTAAAAGAAAACATCGTTTCATGGCTAAGTGAAAGAAAAGCTTGACAGCAAGGTATCTGCCTTTGCAATTAAAAACATTGGCAAAACTGTAGCTAAAAGTGTTTCAAATTCAGCTTGGTACTTTCTAGATGATGAGCCGAACAGCAGCTGAAAACCAGTGGAGACAAAGGAAGATGTTCTGCTGTTGATTATTCAGCAACCATGGCAAAATCACTCTCCTTGGACTGATACATGCACCCATCCCAAGGTTATCTCAGGTACTATCCCAAGATACCTGCCCCCAAGAAATGAACACCACTCACTCACTAAGGTATATGATTAAAGCCACTCAAGCTATGCCTAAACATAAAGAAATAATATAAAAATGAGTTAAGAATGGGGAGAAGTCGGGGAAGACTCCAGCATAAGATCTGGGATCAACTGACAAGCTGAACCTGCCTTCTCCTCCATGGGGATGCCTGTTGGGTAAGAACTGCACTCTAGCATGCTGAATCTTTAAATGGAGCTAGCTTTTATTGGGGATTAGAACTTCTTAGTATTTTGCTTTGAACTAGTATATTGGTTTGAATATATTTTTGCAGTCAAATACTATCACTGCTAATTCTTGAACCTTACCCTGTAAAGAGTGTTATTCTGTAAACTAGTAATGTGAGTCCTTTAAGGGCACTGACGGTGGGTAAACATGTGAGACCCAAGAGGGGGTTTCGCTCTTTGGCTTGTGACCCTGAACAAGTCAGGATTGTAATTGTTATTGTTCACCAAACTGCATTCAGAGGCTCTACACTCTCAGAAAAGAATAATGGGGAGAAACTGGAGACATATCTAAGAGGTAAGAATAAAAAGAAGTGAGCAGGGGGCTGTATGTACATAAATGTGTATATATATAGGTATAAATAACAAAAATTGCAAAACTCCATATTTAAGACTGCAAAATCTTTACAGGTTTCTACTGATAGAAAAGGCATGTGGAAATGCAAACATCTTGAGGTTGATTATCAGAAACACAAATATGTTCAGGTAATTTTTTTTCTTTTTTTTGGGGGGTGGGGTTTAAATATGAATGTCTAACACTAGAGAAATTAAAAAAAATAAGGTTGGAAACTTTCTTAATGTTCTTGTTTGCACTTTACTGCATTCTTGTCATCAAAGCCAAGGATCTAACTGAGCAGGATGAAAAGGCGATGGGAATGTAGAAAAAGATGAAACAACTTGCTCACTGTCCCCATGCACCCTGGGTTTCCAGAGTCCTCATGTAGTATCTAGCACTGAATATGCTGCTGTCTGGCAAAGATCCGCTTTCTCAAGGATATTAAGAGATGTCAGTAGAGAGTACTAGAGAGTGTGGAGTGCTGTTATTGAAGCAGCAGCCAAAAGCAACTACTGGACATGAAGAGCATGGCCTTATGGAGCACAGAATTTTGTCTCAACATTATAATATCACAATCAAAAGTTTGAATTGAATGACTGTGGAACATGTATAAATGCATCCTTTGATTTTAAAACTAGATGTGGGTACTTAACTCCTTTTTTTAATAAAATACTCCAGGGATGAATTACTCTCACTTGTTAAACAACAGAGTATTATTTCTAATCTGAGTTTGTCTAGTTCAGATTCACCACTTTTACGTTTTCAGATGAAGAGCCATGTACAATCAGCTACCTCTTCTTAATGTATAAGGATCATATTTTTTAATCTCACTCTTGATAAACAATATTTGAAAAACCAATGGACTGAGTGTTCTGGCTGTCTTTCTTTTCATTTTTTTTCTCAATCCTTTCTTGTAACTCTACCCAGAGCTGTTTTTGTGGTTTTCAGTACCCTTTTGTGAAGAGACAGGATGAGGCGGAACGGTCAAATAATACTTGAGTCAATGTCACTGTAGATTTGAGATAATTCCATCTGCCTACTTCTTTTTTGGTATTGGCAGATGTAAGCATGGGGGAATTACATTGTTGTCTTGTATACAGCATAAGACTGAGGTCTTGGCTTCTTTTGATTGTCTGCTGTGATTCCCATGTCATTTTCAGAATGACTGAATCACACCCTTGCTTTATCAATACTTTGAGTCTCGACATAAGTCTTCAGAGGGGAATGAACTTAAAAAATATGTTCTTCAGGTAAGCATAGCATATATAATTTCTCCCACTGTGGTTTTTGTATCTACCTGCAAACTTTAGCATGATGATTCAAAAATCATAAACAAGGCAGTCAAACAGCAACAATGTGAGAACAGATATCTTCTTCCTGCCAGACAACTATTTTCCCATTCTGTGAGATTTACTAAGTAGATAAATTCCAGGTAATACAGGTAACATCGGTCTCACCTTCTCTTCACAGTTTACTTTTCAAGTTTAAATTTGAATTTCTAGAAATCATTATGAGAAGTGGTCAGTTGCAAATACTGGTATTTTTATGTGTGAAAAGTAAAGAATTTTTCATTTAAAAAAATCAAAATTTTATGACAAAAAAAATATTACTCTGGAAAACTCATGAATCCCAAAAACTGATCCTCTGTGCCAAATCTAGAAAATTCAGGGCACTGTTTTTTGTGGGGTTTTTGGTTTTTTTTTTTTAATGTGACTATAGAATATTCACCTAGTTTTGGAAATGTTAAGCCTATTCAAGGACTACAGCTACTGAACAATATCTCAATAACAGCAAACAAATATCATTCATAACTTTAACTTCGTTAATACAGCAATTATCGTCTGTGTGTCTATGGCCTAAACAGACTCACATTAATGCATACATAGGACTCTTTCAGCAGGCAGTTACCACTAATTATTTAATATGTCCTCATTACAAGCTGCACTTGAGCATGATGACTAAGACTTCAGAAGTATAAACTAATTTTGTATAATGCATATTGCATGTAAGATTATTTTCTGGAGCTTTCCTGCTTTAAACAAGGTTTTTCCCTCCCATTCCTTCGCCTCCTCTCCTGTTTGTTTTTTTTTTTTTTTCTGTTTCAGTACTTCTAAGAGGAGAGATTATGTGAAGGGATAAAAATATAAATTAATTCAAGAACAAAAGATTTAGACAAGGAAAATATTGTGTTCAGTCTACTATGAGGGCAGAGACTAAACTTTTTGCTAAAAGTACCCAGGAAATCCTATTTGCCAGCATCCACTGATTCCCAGACACCTGAAATACAGATATTTTATACAAAGAAATAGAAAAATGAGAATATTCTGACAGAATGAGAAAACAGCCTTGTCATGCAAAAACACATTAGAATGAGCTGGATCACACCCAAAATGCCTATTTGTTTTCAGGAGAGGAAGTTTCTGAAGATATTTCATATTTCAGCTACTATTAGTCAATTGTGTCTACATTTTAAATGAGACCATTTGCTTGTATTTGCTCCCTCAGTTACAGAAAACATCTGTGTTTTATTAGTCTGCCATGGAAAGACACTAGAGGCATAGGTTTATCCTAAACGAAGCACCTTTCCTACAGTGAGATGCCAGCTTGATTTACATGTTCTTGCAACACATTCCTCAAGGTAAAATACAGACACCTCTAATCTGAAACCCGAGAGCTATTTAACAGTGCACATTGATACTAAACTGTACGCCAAGCCTGAGAGATAAGAATGTTTTATCCAATTCCTTTACCAGAGTTTTTGGACAGCATGAACACATACATACCACATTCTATAGCATAAAACCCTCAAATCTGTACAACTACCAGCAGTCTAGACTTAAGACCTTTTCTTTAAGTTAGCTACACAACAGCAAGCTTCCCTGAACATATTAAATCATAGCAATTACTTTTTGCTGCTTTAATGCAGATGTGATTTAGTCTGTAAGTTTGCATCAGTCTGGTTTCCTAGTGAAAGAAGACACATTCCTGGATGCTTAAGTACAGCAAGACTCAATGCTAACAGACTGCTGACCTGAGAAAAATGATGCACATCCTGATGCAACAACTAACCATACTGAATTAAATACTAAATAACAGAGTTCTGACCTCTGTTTTGCCTTGACCCCTCTCTAGTCTTGACACATGGTATTCCTGACTCACAAGTCACAGAATACTCTCAGTTGGAAGGGACCTGGCAAGGACCATTGAGTCCAGCTCTTAAGTGAATGGCCCATACAGGGGACTGAACCCATGACCTTGGTGTTATTAGCACCAAGTTTTAACCAACTGAAGTAATCTCAGTTATTCAGATGACAGAGGAGTTAGCAGTGCCTTCACTAACACTGCCATGCAAAAAAAAAAAAATCTCTGTAGGTCTCATCTGGCTGTTACTGGGTTAACTAAGCATAGGAACAAAGACTGGAAATCTAAGTCTCAAATCTTGCAAAAAACTACCATGAGTCTACTGTTAATATAATATATATAATATATTAATAATAATACAATATATAATGTCATAATTCCTTCCTGGGTATTTCACTAAAACTAGTTTTAAAAATCTGCTGCTGCCCTTCTTCCAGCCCATAGGCATACATTAAAAAGAATCCAGATCCCCAAAGTTTTAAATAAGAAACAAAATTCAGATGCTTTCAACTGCACTGAATGCCAGTCTTTCTTCTGTACCTGCAAAATCAAATGCAGGTGCATTTGGGAGTATTTGTACTGCTGACTGACTGGCATCTTCAAATAAATTGTTCATGGTCCAAGTACTCAGTTCTACGGTTTACACAATTGAATTCTAAATGGAAGTGGGAAGGAAAGCTTGACACCTGCTATATCACAGTTGCAAAAATATACCTCTTTGAACCTGGAGTCTGTCTGCACTGGAAACCATATGTTCTTATCAGTCAAGATGCTAGTTCCTAGGTCACTCAAACACATATGGAGATGCCCTGTACCCTCAGACATCTGCATGTTTTGATACATCAAACAGAAACTGTGTCCTGGACTTACATGGCTTTATGAAGTGTTACAGGAGGACTTGATCACCACCCAACAACTTTCAATATTAAGCAAAAGTGAATATTATCAGAGAGCTTTTAGTAAAATAGGTATAATGGACAGAGATCAACAGAGTGCTTAAGCAATTGCCTAAATTAAGACAGATAGCCCATTCTCTTCTGCAGGACAATGTTTAACTGCTTTTTTAAACTCATTCCTGCACAGCCATCAGTGTACAGCACTTTTAGCCAAACCTTGCTAAACACTTTCCCAAACCAAGCAACAGACCTGGCAAACTTGTGTGGGGAAAAGCCATTGACTTGTTATGAAATAAGACGTGGCAGATGAGAGAAAACCTGTGATTTCAGCTCTGAATGCCACAGAGCACTTTAATGCTCCTGTTGAAGCAGTGTGAGCAGGACAAGCACAGATGCAGCTTGTACAAGTCTGAACTACCTTCTCCTTTCACTATCTGGTTGACTAAACATCAAATTACTGGGGCAGCAAACACTGAATTCTGACTGCTGATATTCTGAATTTCCTCTGGAAAAGTAAGTGAAAACTTTCAGGACTGTTAATTTGGCATCTTTCATGAACACTGAATTCACACAAAAAATTAAGAAGGGAAGAGTCACCAGGCCAGTTTTAGAGGAATGACACAAGTTGTACTGAGTTGTGATAAGCCACTAGAAGTGTGGAGTGACTCTATTTTCAAAGCAATTGAAAAGGTACTGTTTGAATGCAGCACTAAGCATAACTAATTTGTTCTGGTAGTGCCTTCAGGCTGTCAAATGAATTTTAAAAAGACCCCCATTTAAAATGCAACCTTAGAGTAAAATGTACCAGTGTTATCTAATTGGACAGTAAAAGCAGGGGCCCACTATCTCTCAAACAAGAGTGGTGCAAGGAAAGAATATTTCTATTGCACCACAGCAACAACAGTGACAGCTGCATTTTCCTATCTGTTTCAGCCTTAATAGGTCAGTACATTCACTACCACACTAAACTTCAACTTGCAGGATCAAAAAAATTAGAAGAGACAGGCACTACTTTAGGGCAGTTGGTACAATTTACCTGGACTTAATAGGGTCTTTCTGTGGGAGGATGGCTAGGGGTACAAGCAGTCCTACAGATATGTTCACACCTTTCTTTGATGCTTCGTAATATTGGCTGCTTTCATGATATTGGTCATAGAGATATTTATGCTGCTCAGTCCTTTTTCAATTATGTCTTCATTCTATTAAAAAATAGCAGATTTTTTTCTTTTTTTTATGTTCACCAGGTTCAGCTGCCAACAATGATAAAGGGTTTTTTTCAGTTTTTCATGGCTGTTTGCTCTCAACTCTATTTTAGGTGCAGCCATATTTTGGAGCTGGCCTGTTGTGTATTGCTTCTGCTGAGCTCCCAACAGCAAGACCGACAGAGCACTACTGGCTGTGCTGCAGTATCTCAATTCCTTCTTTTCTGGACAACAGTAGCTATTTAAGGCAACTTAGACAAATTTGCATTTTTCCAGTAATTAAAGGTGACCTTGTTAAAGGAGGCATCCACTTCTCAGCGTCCCGGGGGTAAATGATATGACTGAATGGAAGGAATGACCATGATCCTTGTCAGCTGGATAGTTTTGAGGCCCACTGGCTGGAAAATCACATTGAGTCCGGCTGAGTCCAAAACTCTGGCACATAATCATTTCTGGGTTGTAAGTATTCTCCTTAATTTAATAGAGGAAGCCTCAGATTGTTAGAACACAAGTAGCTGGAACTGGCTCTGTATATTTCTAGCAAAGTGGCATACATGTTACAGACAATTATATTAAATATACCAAGTTAACATTTCTGAATTGATAGATTTTCAAACAGGAAATGAAAATATACCCCAAATTTATAAAATGTGCCTATTATCTATGAATAGTTTGTCCCATTTGTTTTCCTCAGAAAATGATCTCTCTGTAAACATGGGCTTCTATGTATTGTTGTTGTCGGTACAAACAAGAGGAGAAATTTCACTAAGTACAATTTTCACACTCCTTTGCACAGGAGTAACTGCCTATACAATCTGCATGACAATATAGGAACTCAGAGCTTCTGCAAGGCAATTAAATAGGCAGGTACAGTGCCCCAAATGCACGCACTGTCTGACATAATTAATATAATATTCAGAAACTGTAACTTTGTCTCTTAAAGCGCAAGCTCTTCTGATTTATCTATCCCTGAGAGATAAGAAAAAACCACTCCCGTTCATAATAGGAATACTCTGGCATGAGACTAGGTATCTTGTCCAACATAAGCATGGCAATAAATCAAAGAACACAGCAGCCAAATTTTTAAAGAAAGAATGTTTTTAGCTGAAAGAGAACTGTCCTTGACTTTCTTCATCTGCATGTAAGACTATGATTCAACAGCAAATATGAATAAAAAATTAAAATGTACATATAAAATAACTGTAGCTCTCTCCTCAGAAATCAAAACATGGGACAACGAGAAGTCTCTTCCTGTGAGATGCTGCAATTGATAATGCTGTTTCAGGATACAAGGGGATACTGTCAGCTCATAATTTAGACAACACAAAAATGAACCAGAATAGCTTCTTTTCATGTCGGCTCTTTATGCATGTGTACTTCCATGTGCATGTGGATGAGGACGCATGTGCAGCTTCCTGTTCTTTCCTACCTTTTATCCTCCTTTTTCTTTTTTTTTCTTTCTTTTTTTTTTTTTTTTGCCTGGAAGATCAACACAAACAAGGGAAGTCTGACTAATGTACCTCACGCTGAAAGTTTCTCTCTAGGGGGAACTGCCTTTGCCCACACAGCACACCATTAAAAATGGTGAGGCTCCACATGGGAACACAAGGCTTCTCACATGCAGCAGCATGCAGGATCAGGGGAATTAATGATGCAAAATGTTGTTTAAAGCAGGCACTTGTCTAAAGAGTAAAAAACAGTATAGATCTAAAAATTCAAGGAGCTCCTTGTAAAAGGAAAATAAAAAAAATGGGTTTTACTTTGTCCTATTCTCCCATGAACACTCAATATGAGAAAATCCCTTTTATTTGTTTGCCTGATCTCCAGTTGGTTATTCCTGAAGAGCTGTCAGTTTTCCCCTTTTCCCCTGGCTACATCAGCTCCTGCATAGTGTGCACAGAGCAGAAGGGAAACAATTTTACTTTCAGAGCTGGATTCTTGTCCCTGCTAGAAATTTTGCAACTGAGGAATTATGCAGGAAAAAGGTAAATCCAGGTCATCCTCACTCCAGCAATCCCCAGCAGCTGCTATAGCCCCTGGAAGTGACAGTAGTCAGCCTTGAAATTTCTCCAGCTATGTAATATGGCTGGAAGCAATACCATTGAGCATATAGTTGGTATCATACAAATTAATACAGTGTAAATTCCCTTACTTTGCTGCTCACCCCAGTGAGCTCCTTCTTTCCCTTTCAAAGAGTAGCTGTGCTGATCAATAACTAGAAAATCTGTTAGAACCAGAGAAAATTGTTTATCTTGTGAAAACTGGTTCTCTCCTGTAAACATTTGCTTTTAAATAGTGTGGACTGCAGCTGCCTCCTAGATTGAGCAAGCCAGCAGAAATTGCTCACCCTAGTTTGACTTGAAAGGGGCAGTCACTCCTGCTTCTATCAATCAGCCTCGAACTTGACCCCTCTCCCACCCAACTTACGGCCAGCACCAAGGGACCGCAGGATCAGGATCATTAAGCAGTGCTGAATGGACAAGTCCTAAAGCGAAGCAGAGGGACAGTCAATTGTAGGCAGAATGCAGCAGATTTATATCCACTAGGTGAAAGAAAAATGACTCCTAAGTGGGCTGGAGCAGCTGTGAAACTGGTCTGCCATAAGCAAGGATGAAGCACGGGAATCTCAGAGAAGAGCCTTCTTGCTTTCCAGCTCTAAAAGCAATTACCATAGATAAGAGCAAGTTCCTGGCAGGGCAGGCAAACTGACAGGGCTCAATTCTTACACAGCAAACTGATCCCAGGGGAGCTTCCAGGTCACTTACAGATCTACCATCACAGCATCGTTACTGACTGAAAATATGACAACAGATTAGGAGTAGGAGAGACTGTACCTTCAAATAAACTGATGTTGTCCAGAAAGAGAGGCATTAAAGAGAGGATTCCACATGGAAATTACTGTCCTTGATGCAGGTTAGGGTGTTAGGGGAAAACAATATAGTCAGGCTTGGTAAGAGTGAGCTACAGTTCTACAAATCAGAAAATAAAACTCTCAGGCATTTAAATTTTTAATTGAATTCCCTTCTAGTGTGCTAATTTGATTGTGATTAGTGTTTTGTAGTTAATTTCACGGATCAGAACAATTGTTCTATAATCTCCAAAACACAATTCTATGAGGCCTAAAACTGTATTACATTTTTGCTGTAAGCACAAACCAATACATTTTTTCTAATAAAAGATCAAATATAATAATTCTTAAATTAAGATTAAAGATAATAATATGTTACATTGTGTGGGGAGGTAACTATTTGATCTAGTGGTAGACATTGGTTTATTTAAAAAATAAATCAGAGAAAAGATCAAGGTTAAAGTGAGGAGTTAGAAGAAGACTGAAGAAAATGCAATATCTCTCATTTCTCTAAAAGAAAGTTTTGTCTTATGAGCCATGACAGAGAGCAAAAACTGAGAAGACAGAGCAGAGCAAGAAGCTGGACACTGAAGCATGGAAAGATGTATGCTTATTATTACTTAGAGAGACAGGTGAAAACAATGGGTAAGTGAACAAGTGAGAACAAAAGATCTAGAAGATGAGGTTAAAACTGAAGTGGTAGCAGATGGCCATGCTTCAAGAAGGGAAAATAAAGAAATGCTACTTCTGAAAAAATATATACTAATAATGTAAGCTTACAAAAAGATGATATCACAAAGAAAACTTTTAGTGTGTGGATGGCGGGAGACAGAAATATCACTGTCTTACTTAACAGGGAAGTAGTTAAAGGCATTGTGCAACACCTTCTCTATTGCCTATGTAGTTCCTTGGATCAGGCTAGCTCAGTGCAAAGTATAGGCAAGCTAAGGCATGCATGGGTGCATCATGATCACCAGCGGTAACCTAGATAGCACTAATAAGTACAAATACTTAAGCTTTCCTTGCTCTAGCATTAACCAATTTTAGATCCATCTGTTCCCCTTTGGATTGCAGCCTGGATGTTTCACGTTAACTTCATATGGTTCAAAATTGCCATGAGTTGCATCCTCTATTAAATAATGTTCATAATTCAATAACCATCTGGACAGAACAAGGGCAGTGTTCTCCTCACTAATTTCAAGACTGCTTAGAGAATGGGGCATAGAAGACCTGATCCCATGCCCCTAAATTCACTCCTAGGTTTAAGGAACTCTACTTACAGCATTTGTCTGTGCCCAAATTAGTAGAGAAACACATTTAAACTAAATAGAAATGTGTCTTAAGCAAACAAACCAGAGTCTAGTAAGCCAAATTTTATCTTTTTTAAATATAAGCAATCTCATGACCTTCAGAGCCCTTTTCCTAAGCATGGGAAATTTGAGGCTATAAAGGAAAAATCTTGTTTGCAGAAAAGAAATGGGATGTAAGGAACTGATTTAAGTGAGTTAGTGGGAAAACAGAACAGTCTAGCCTCCCTTTATGGTTTACTTTGAGCCTGTAGAGCCATCTCCATTTCAATTCTTCTCATTAAGGAGTGTTCTCATTCTCAGCGTCTCTCATTAAAGACATAAAGTTTAAAAGGTGTCAACTAACTGGAAGAAATTGTGTTTGTACAGTGAATTGAAATCTAGCAGCCTCAAGTTTTGCCCTCAATTACATCCACACAAACATATTCGTAACTTTGGTACTAATTGCAAGTACAGATGGTATCAAAGTCATTTATTTTCAGCTCTTGGGATCTATCAAAAGAATGAAGGAAAAGTGGCAGGCTGAAGTGACAACTCTTGGTTTACTCATGTGTGTTATTACTGATCACCAGTAGAAATAAGCTTGAATTTTGTGCTACTGAATGAAGTCATCCTAGCACTGAGCTGGAAACAAAGCAGGAATTGTTTCCAGATTTCCTCCACATAGTACTATAAAATGATGTTGAAATAACAGAGAGTGAAACAGTAAAATTCACTGCAATATTGTTTTGTTGTACCTGTAGAAAAAAAAATATTGAAAAGAGCTAGAAATGTTTATTTGGGAATTTTTAGTGTTGACCAGTAGCCCATTGTAAATTATGCAAATTGCCCACCATCCCATCTTCCACTCTGGCAGTGAACCACTCATTTCCTTTTCTGTTCCTTCTCATTCCTCTACTTCTTTTCCTCTGCTGTGTAATCATCCACAATAAGACACCTTCAGTTTAAGATTATATGTGACTGTTAAACCTGTCATTTTCTAAAAAAAAAAAAAAGTCTGCATAGTCACTTGTCATCTAGATCAAGCAGATTTACGTACATATCTTTGAAAAAATTCCTCTTAACGCAGAAAGTGAACATGCACTTTTTGCTGAAAAGACCTCAGAAGCTTACAGACTCCCAGGAATACTTGTCTGCATACTCCTCTCTGAGAAAAAATAAAATCTTTTTCAGATCAAACAAAAGCTTGAAAATACTTATCTTCCTAAAATATTAATCAAGAAGATAACAGGAGAGGTGCCATCGTATAACCTGCTTAGAGTTTCTAGCCTAGTCAGACAAAAAAAACACTAAAAAAACCAACCCCCCAAAAAACAGATGAAGATGCTGAGAGAATTGAATTCAATGGCATTCTAAAATAATATTACAGATGAATTCTGCAAACTTTCTTAATGATCAGCTTAGCTTTTCTATTTCTAAATACCCTCCACCAACTCAAGTAATAACCAAGAATGTAGGATTAAGTAAGTCTTTAGTCAAAGTCAACATTGTTCTGCCTTTTGCCTCCAGAGACATATTTACTTTTGCTGTTAATGAATAGCTTTGTGTTATTTCCATTTAAATATTATGTACTGCCTGCTTCTCCCAATTTTTATCTGCTCCGTGGAGCACCTGCAAATTTAACACTCGGATGCTTACCTACATCATTAGCACATCAGAATTTTTCAAAAACAGTCACTGTCATTGTTGAAAAACACTGCTAATAAAAAAAAACCTCCAAACCTTCCTAAACAAAAAAGACATTCCTGAAGCCCCTTTCAAACAGTTATGGTTGATTTTAAAATGCTACTTACCATACAATTAATCCCCTTTCTATTGTTCTGTCATTTGAGAGTAGCAAATGATTCTTTCTAACACTTCCAGTTCATGGAATCCCTTTGGAAGGAGCAGGGGGAGTCTTTCCATCATGGTCAATTAAGGATTTCCCTGGAGGATTAAATTTTTCGTATTTTACCCTTGCTGAATGAATTTTCTCTACAGTGTATTTTATATTCTGGAGTTCCTATTTATTCATACTACCAACTTGTAAATTGTGGATTATATTGTGTATGTGTGCAAAAGACACTCTCACTTCCCACTTCTCAACAGTACATGCAAATACTTATGTTTGCAATGGCCCCTGCACAAATACTGCTGAAATTACATTTTGCCTCTTTTTCTTTTCTCTGCTTATTATCTTTCTGAAGAAGCAATAGTAGTAATCTGTGGCCTTCAGTCCCTAATTTTTTTTTAAGGCAAACTGGAATTTTCTTGTCTTTGAGTCATACCAGAAATAAAACTCATATAAAGCATGATATTGAAGAAGTGCTTGTTTGTACCCCAAATTTTGTCTGATTTTCCAATTACATTAAAATCATAGATCTTCTAGATTGGAAAAGACGAGCGATTGAGTCCAGCCATTAACGTAGCACTGCCAAGCCCACCACTAACCATGTCCCTAAGCACCACATCTACACATCTTTTAAATACCTCCAGGGATGGTGATTTCACAACTTCCCTGAGTAGCCCTTTTGGCCTAATGAATGCTATAATGTTTCACTATTACAACAGTCCCCCCAAAGGCAGCTTGTTTCAAAAAAGAAAAATATTGCATTTAAGCTAGTGTAAACATCAATTGCACTCTGAGTAAACCTAAAATATGGTATGGTTTCTATATCTTCTCTTGAGCCCTGAGCAGAAGATTTTAGTCAGGAGAAGACCAGTCAGTCTCCTTGGTCCCAGTCCCCGGGGTCCCAGTGCAGTGGCTCAGCTGTTTCCATAGCTACATGGGTAGCAGTGGCTGTCACAGCCTCTCTGCCCTGGGAAATTTCACCTGGTTTTGGGACCTCTGCACCTGTGGGGTATGGCCCCTTGAGAGCACCTTCCCTGGCCTGGCATTGTACCTATTGGTCTGCTCTCCATGAACCTTTGAAAAGAGAAGAGATGCTACTGAAGCTCAAGTAATGCAAGTACTTGGTCCTTATTTTGTGTCTGATCTTAAGTAGTGGACAGAATTTACACCAGTGTCCCAAATGGGAAAAGGAACTTTGGCTTCAGTGCCACTTTTGGTCACTCTATGGTTGAGGTGAACAAAAGCACAGGTGTGACTTAGCCCTGAGCAGACTGCAACTTCTACAAAAGCAACAGACATGAAGCTTTGCTTTATTGCAGACTTGGCAAAATAAAGAACACCTTTTTTTTTTTTTTAATAGTAGACTACTTCTCCTTGTTTCCAAACTATGCAATATGGGTATTTTAGATTGTGATGTTATTGACAGTTGTCACTGCTATTTGTATAGCTGAGGGGCTTGGAGGACAATGGTGGTGGGTTGTTTTCCCAATTTCATGAACCATTTAATGTGGTAACCAACTCAATATTTCCAGGAAGCCCACAGCCTGGTTTTCAGACTCAGGAAAGTGGATACAAATGTCAGATACATTATCTACGGTTGTGTATCACCTAAATTGAGAATACAGTGTCATATGTATAGGCTCTGCCAGCTGCTGGCTTGTTCTCACTGTTCACTATGGATCTGACCTCAACAAGACAGTCTCATTACTTTAAGTTTACAAACCTCTGTTTCGTAGCAGGTTGAAGTCAAGGATGTAAAAAATAAAAATATAGTACCTAACTTTTCTTTGGACATAGTGAAGATTGTTTTAAAGAGAAGCTCATTCTGCATGTGTAAAAATGCAGATTGCATATGGTTTTACTTTGTACCTACCCAAGTTTTAATACTGCTTTTATATTTTAGAACACAAAAGAGATGTAGAAGTGCAGGCCTTATGTAAAATTCATCACAAATCTTCAAAACAGGTTTGATATGGCCAGTGACAAATGATGTCCCATAAAGCATTGCATGACTATTTTTAACATAACTCTCATACATAATTTCTCCTGCATTGATTGCCCAGCAATATGAACATGTTGAAATACAAGGCATTATAAGTGACAGGCCTTTGTATCTCCACTTAATCTTTTCAGGCCCTCTACTCACTTGACTTCATATGAGAAGGAAATAAAAACAAGCAACACTGACAACTGGAACCATCCTAGCAGCTTCGCTCTAGCCATGTATTTGTATTAATCACTGCTGCGTATATATGGTGAGTGGCTGCTAATTCAAAAGATGCCAAGCATTTCACTTGCTTCACTGCCTTCATCTTTATTTTTTCTCTTCTGGGCAGAAATTTCCCTTTCAGTTGAGATCCTAAAGGTCAAGCCCTCCCTACACCAATAGCACCAGTCATTGTGGACTCTAACCCTCAGATTCTAACATTCTCATAATGCTTTTTGCCTTTGGTGTTTTGTTTTTGGGGTTTTTTTGTTTTGTTTGGGGTTTTTTAAAGCCAAAATTCCATTTCTCTATCACTTTCATAAAAGCACAACTTTCTCTTACCTCCTACCTCTCTAAAGTTGTTTACTTGGACACCCTCCTCATTTTTCATCCTCTGCCTCCACTTTTGTCCTTTGCTGTAAGACAGATGATAAACGGCCAGAGCATCGGCATGCACTGGCTTTCATTCCCAGTTTTGCCCACTCACTTTCTGCATCACAGGATTATCTGGGATCTGAATAAAACCTAGGATCCATCTCCCCCAGGCAATGAACAGCTGTATTAAAGGCAGGCACACCAGAATCCATTTGCAGGCACTGTGTGGCAGCACTGGCCCCAGCCTGGTACAAATGGGGACAGGGAGGGAGTCAAAGTAAAACGGATAAAAGAGCAAGGTAACATGTCTGCGCAGTGCACAGGATGGCTTTGCTGCAACTTTGGCTGTGTGTAAAGGCTGGAGGCGTTCACTGCCCTCTGTGCCTTTGCTGGTCATATTGCCAGCATGTTTACCCTTTTATAATATGGAATAGTACCACAGAGGACTAAGTTGTGTGCCTTAGGGAAATAAGACACTTTTGAGATCCTGGGTGAAGGATTCTGAGGGTGAATTCTCCATTAGCAAGAACTTCTACACCGAAAGGGTTAAAAAGCATTGGAACTGGCTGTCCAGAGATGTGGCATAGCACTTAGCGCTGTGGTTTACCTGACACGGTGGTGTTCAGCCAAAGGTTGGACTCGATGAACGTGGTACTTTTCCAACCTTGATGATTCTAAGTTCTGTCAGCTATTTTAATTTCATACTTCGCACCTTCATTTTTTTTCCAGAATTACTGTCATTGTCATCCCGTCTGTGGATACTGGGAAGCACCTCTTCAACCTTCCCAGTTATTTGCATTTCAAGGGCAAATCAGAAGATAATGCCACTCGCAAGCCCAAGCACTCAGCGCAGACTGCCCAGCCCCCGCAATGACTCGGCGGCCCCTGCCGTGTGAACAGGGGGTGGCGGGGGCAGGGCCGGCCGGGATGCTCACAGATAGCGACCCTCACCTGCACAGAGCACCGCCGCTCCTCACTCCGTGGGGAACAGGCTCCAGGGCACGGGAAGGGGCACAGGGAGACAGAGGGGCAGCGCAGCTCTCCCGTCCCGCCGCGCTACCCTGGACTCCCCCTGGGCTCCGTGTTCCTTTGTGCTCCCCCTGGGCATCCCCTGCGATGCCCTGTGCTCCCTTGTGCTCCCCCTGGGNATCTCCACTTAATCTTTTCAGGCCCTCTACTCACTTGACTTCATATGAGAAGGAAATAAAAACAAGCAACACTGACAACTGGAACCATCCTAGCAGCTTCGCTCTAGCCATGTATTTGTATTAATCACTGCTGCGTATATATGGTGAGTGGCTGCTAATTCAAAAGATGCCAAGCATTTCACTTGCTTCACTGCCTTCATCTTTATTTTTTCTCTTCTGGGCAGAAATTTCCCTTTCAGTTGAGATCCTAAAGGTCAAGCCCTCCCTACACCAATAGCACCAGTCATTGTGGACTCTAACCCTCAGATTCTAACATTCTCATAATGCTTTTTGCCTTTGGTGTTTTGTTTTTGGGGTTTTTTTGTTTTGTTTGGGGTTTTTTAAAGCCAAAATTCCATTTCTCTATCACTTTCATAAAAGCACAACTTTCTCTTACCTCCTACCTCTCTAAAGTTGTTTACTTGGACACCCTCCTCATTTTTCATCCTCTGCCTCCACTTTTGTCCTTTGCTGTAAGACAGATGATAAACGGCCAGAGCATCGGCATGCACTGGCTTTCATTCCCAGTTTTGCCCACTCACTTTCTGCATCACAGGATTATCTGGGATCTGAATAAAACCTAGGATCCATCTCCCCCAGGCAATGAACAGCTGTATTAAAGGCAGGCACACCAGAATCCATTTGCAGGCACTGTGTGGCAGCACTGGCCCCAGCCTGGTACAAATGGGGACAGGGAGGGAGTCAAAGTAAAACGGATAAAAGAGCAAGGTAACATGTCTGCGCAGTGCACAGGATGGCTTTGCTGCAACTTTGGCTGTGTGTAAAGGCTGGAGGCGTTCACTGCCCTCTGTGCCTTTGCTGGTCATATTGCCAGCATGTTTACCCTTTTATAATATGGAATAGTACCACAGAGGACTAAGTTGTGTGCCTTAGGGAAATAAGACACTTTTGAGATCCTGGGTGAAGGATTCTGAGGGTGAATTCTCCATTAGCAAGAACTTCTACACCGAAAGGGTTAAAAAGCATTGGAACTGGCTGTCCAGAGATGTGGCATAGCACTTAGCGCTGTGGTTTACCTGACACGGTGGTGTTCAGCCAAAGGTTGGACTCGATGAACGTGGTACTTTTCCAACCTTGATGATTCTAAGTTCTGTCAGCTATTTTAATTTCATACTTCGCACCTTCATTTTTTTTCCAGAATTACTGTCATTGTCATCCCGTCTGTGGATACTGGGAAGCACCTCTTCAACCTTCCCAGTTATTTGCATTTCAAGGGCAAATCAGAAGATAATGCCACTCGCAAGCCCAAGCACTCAGCGCAGACTGCCCAGCCCCCGCAATGACTCGGCGGCCCCTGCCGTGTGAACAGGGGGTGGCGGGGGCAGGGCCGGCCGGGATGCTCACAGATAGCGACCCTCACCTGCACAGAGCACCGCCGCTCCTCACTCCGTGGGGAACAGGCTCCAGGGCACGGGAAGGGGCACAGGGAGACAGAGGGGCAGCGCAGCTCTCCCGTCCCGCCGCGCTACCCTGGACTCCCCCTGGGCTCCGTGTTCCTTTGTGCTCCCCCTGGGCATCCCCTGCGATGCCCTGTGCTCCCTTGTGCTCCCCCTGGGCATCCCCTGCGATGCCCTGTGCTCCCTTGTGCTCCCCCTNCCCAGCGGCAGAGCGCGGCCGGGTGAGGCAGCGAGGGGGTGGGTGAACACCGCCTGCTCCGTGGAACAGCGTCCCACGGGACCGGGTGATAGCTGTCAGCAGAGTAAACCCCGAGCTCAGGCGGCTTCACTGTGTGAGTGCAGCTACGCTGCTATTTTTAGTGCTGGTATTTAATATTTGTACAGTCATAACAAGTTAAATATTGGAACGACGTCCTCTCTAGTACTTCTCTCCCGACAGTCCCCGAGGGTGTCTCTTTGAAGGAACAAATGCCTGAATCCAAAACTGGGACCTTCAGAGCCAGCCTTCAGCTGACTCTCCATCTGGAAGCGCCCGTATTCCTCTGCAAGATGCTTCCAGCGCTGCTGGAGCTTGACAAGGCTCCACAGCAAAGCTCCAGACTTGCCTCTGGGTCTTGGTGGCATTCACACCGTGCGTGTTGTCCGAGGCGTGCTGCCTTTTACACCATAGGGCAGTGGCAGGCTCTGCTCCTGCTCCCCCTGCAAGGGTTCGGTGAGTGCAGGGAGCTGAGCAGGTTCTGAGCGAGGGAGGTTCAGGCCCCCCTGCCAAGTCCGCCTCAGTACTGTAGCCAACCACTGCTGGGCAGTCACCCTGGGTGTTTGGCAGCCCTCTGCATCAGATCTTGTATTGTGGTGAATTTGGTCTCAAGTTGAAGCATGTAAGTTCTGGTGGTGAGGAACTCGGGTTAGGGTTAGTTAGTTAGTTCAAGTTATATAACTTGAACTTATATATGATATCTAAGATACCTGTAAGCATGATTCTTTTTTCTCAGGTGTGTCTGTTGTTAAGGATGGTGTCTTCTGTATGGTAGAGGCTTGTGATATCTGTTGAATGAAACAAATTTTTGCCAGAGGTCACTTGCATTTGGGAAATTTTGTTTTAGTTGTCTGGAATTCCCTTCTACTTTATGCTGAATACATTATTCAACATTCTCCGTTGTAATACATTCTGTAGTGTTTAAAGGTTGTTGCTTGCTTTCTGCTGGAGGCTGTTTCAGTGATGGGTGAAGTGATGCTTCTAATAGGTAGTTTTGTATCATTTTGTCAGGTACTTCTGGATTGTTTTATGAAAAACTACATAAATGTCATTTATTATTATGAATGCCTCTCATGGTTTGGAATTTAACAGACATTATATTTGCCATCATGTCACCATCATCATATTCATTTTTGTAGTTGTAATCAAAGATGGCAACAATGGCATTTAGATGCTTAATTATATTTTATGTAGGTGACCAGTGCTAACTTATTAAATTAATGCATGGTGGAGCAGGAAAAGTGTCACTGCTGCTGCCTTCTGTGGTTAGGGAGCCATCAGCTTGCTTCTCACACATAAAAACCAGTATATAGGGAAGCATATGGCACTTCTGTGTTTATTAAAGGACTATTTCTCTGAACATTCTGTGAATTTTATTCCTTATTTCGCTCTATTAGATCTAAAGTGTTTTTCCCATCTTTCAGAACTTGAAATACTGAACAAATTAATTTTTTTTTAGTAAGTTGAAACCAAGACTTCTTAAGGTTCATGACAACAGTGAGATTTCTGCCTGCATCAGACTGGCCACCTGTCTGGTAGGGGTAGAAACAGAGATCCATCTAGACTGTGGAAACCTAAGGTTCAAGTCCCAAGTTTGATTCAGAGCAGTTTTGAAATTTTTTACATTTTCTGTGTTTCTGGAAAATTGGATTGCCAGCAGTATTGGAAGGAGAAGGGAGTGTCCCATCCCTCTAGTTCTAAGAAGCTACATCTTCTCAAAACTGGTAGGGTAGGTTTTCTGCTTTAATGTAATGTTCTGGTCACAAATTAAAAAGCTTCCTCGGAATTTTCTAAGCAGTGGCCATGTCTTTGGTCTAATAGTAATATGTATGTGGGTAATAATCCAAGAAAAGCCTTTTATTCTAGCAATAGCTGGGATATGTTTCACAAGTATTTACTCAGATAAGATCAAAGTAAGAAGAAAGGCCACCACCATAATCTCTTCCATGACAGCTTTAAGTAAATCACAGTTTTTAACCTGGATCTCAGAAACATGTAGAAACATTCTTCACAAAGACACTCTGAAACCCTGGTTTTGTGGAGCCAGTGCCACTGGGTTTTTCCTGAAGTGATTTCTAGGTAGAAGAGAGGACCAAAGAATGGTATGTTACCTGCTGAACTACTCTCCCTTTTCCTGCTCTTTTGGCATATCACCTCTTAGTGTAAAAGGAGAATTATTTTATCCCAAAGGTGTTTTTGCCCTGTCCAGAGTCACTGCAATGAGGATTAGTCACCCAGTGAAAGGAATTTAACTCTTTTCTTTGCTGTGGTTTGCATACCTTCTGTTGGATCATTTTCAGATGGGTCTGGAAATGTTTAACTGGTTTTAATGCTTGACCTCTGGTGGTTTGTAAACTTTGTTGCAGGACTTTGTTCTCTATTGTTCACTTTAGACTGGGTGACAAGGCTTTTTTAAAAAACATGATAGTTTCTAGGACAAAAGTACTGAGTTTGTATCTTCTTTTAGAAATACTGTGAAAATGCAGTGACAGGGTGCTGTGACCAGTCCTTGTTAAAATTGAAGATTCAGCAATACCTGGAAAGGAAACAGAAGGATATGCAAGAGACCTGACAATCTTGCCAGCTTGTGTGTGTTGGTTGTTTCTGCTATTCTTATACTGTTGTACCCAGATGGGGATAAGAACTTAAGAAACAACAGGAGTTGTACAAGCAAGAGGTTTTTGATTTTGACCACTGACAAAGCATTCAGACTCTCTAAAGGCAGTCTCTAAGTTAAAAGATACTCATTATGTTATACCCATCAGCTTTAAGCTTTCCCCTGACTCACATTAACTTCTCTTCTGTGGGCTAGTTTCTTTTTAGAGCAGAAGCAGACCTTGAGAAGAGCATGCAGCTTTCATTTTCTGACGCAACCATAGAGAACAGTCATAGTAGAAACTCTGAAGTCTTTTCTGAGGGTGTTTTTTCCAATAGTTCTTCTATTGGTTGCAAGTTTTGTGATGTAGTTGTTCGCAATAGTGGGACATTGAATTTAGTTCTGTGCATCTAAGCTCGTCACTCTCTAGTAAAGGTCGTTTTCTGGAAGTCTCTGTTTATCTCAGTTTGTGATATTGAATGAAGCGCTAAACTCAGTCCCCATGCTCTTTTCCAGCTGTGCATGGCTTCACAGGTCTCCATGGATCAGGGACTGCTATGTTATGTTCTATGTCACTGTATGTGGGAAAGCTGATCTTGGGGATCATTCGTTTGAATTTTGCTAGCTACTGAAGTCCAGTCTTGACCAGGAGGTAGTAATGCACATCAGTCATCCACTGCTTAGAGATTTGTGTGGTGAGGAGGATGATACCAATTCTTTGGTGTCTTAGACCTCCATCCCTTTTCTCCTTATTTCTGCATGTAAAGGTCATAGAGTGATTTGGTATGGCTCCTGGTGATAGGGCAGTACAAGTGAATGATACTGCTCCACCCAACATGCTGACTGAAATGTTTAAGCTCAAGTGAAAAATGTGTATGTGACCTTAAACCAACAAAAGTCAATAGCATAACAGCAAGAGTAGAGTTAGATGTATGCTTGTTTGCAGTTTGAAATTCGAAGGGAATGAAGACTGGATATCCATTTCTGCAAAGCACAGACGTTTTTTTCCTGTATCTTGTTGTCCTAGCAAGAAAGAGAATATGTGCTTGTAGCTCAGAACCTACGAGAAGCAAATATGATTCCATTTAGTCTTAAGAATACAAATGTATGTATCAACATGCAGGACTTAGCCCGTATTTGCATATAGCATAATGTGACTTCGGTTCTGATTTTTGGCCTAAAAACACTGTATGTGCATGTAAAATATAATTAATGTAATGTTTGACCCTGGAGGAGAATTTTTATCTGACCTTTTATCAGGAGTAATTTTGGAAGCTGCCCAAAATATAAAATCCCCTGAAGTTCTTCTAAAGGAGATGTTAATGAAAAAACACTTATGGGTATGCTGGTGTCTCTGAGGAAGAGAAACTTCAATGTGACTTTGCTCAGAGAAGCCTAGATTTTGAGACTGTTATCTGCACAGAAATAAGGTAAAATAGAAGTCTGACTATTCTAGTCACAACAGCTAAACTTTAGCCAAATTGAAGAGAAAGTAGTGCAAAGTACAAAGTGGTTTGTTTTCTGCTTCTTGGGGCAGATCACTGTTGGCATGCATACATGGTCATATGCTGACCACACGTGCCTGCTTTGATGTCAAAGGTTTGGCAGTACTGCGAGATCAGGATGAGAGGCTGCACTTGCTCTGGGTGGCAGTTCAGCTGCGAGGCAGCAATCTGTGTTGTATATGTGACCCTTGGGCCCTGCGAGGCTGGAGGGCCGTCTGTCTGCCACTACCTGAGGTAGGAGGGGAATAGGCAGTAAGAATTTTCACGTACCTTTCAGGTGAACATTTAACAGCTTTGCTTCTCATTTACCCAGCTCCTCACCCCAGAGTGTGATTTTGGAGGTTCTGAGGGCAGGGAATCAATATATTGGCCTTTCCCATGTGTGTACTAGTGTTTAAATTTCTCTTAAAGTTTAAGTGACTTTGCTTTTAGATTGTAGAACATGTAGTGTAACTCAGGCAGTGTAACTGCTGTGGTGTGTGTACCTGCATATTTTGCTGGGACTTCTTTTTATCACTGTAGGGTTATATAATGCTTGGTTAAAGCTCTCCTAATTTTTTTTCATAGCACATACAGTACCTTTTTAGATAGTCTTACTTTTAGTTCCATAGTGTAAAGATTTCTTGGTTGCTCAAAGCATATATAGAAAATCTAGTGAAAACCAGTATTTAGCATTTCTTCTGCCTTGGCTTCTTAAGGAAATACATGGTTCTGAATGGTTTGCCTGCCAGAGGTAGGTTGCTGAAGGCCACAGAATTAACCCACAACTCTGAGTGCGTTTCACAAAATGATGTGGCAAGGTAGGGATAGATGATACTTTTTAAATATACCCACCAAGAGGTCTCTCGGCTTTGAATTTCTGCCCAGCTGAGAGATTACACATATCTGAAACGGTGTGGTTCTTACTTGCGTGAAGATACAGCCACCCAAAGGTGGGAAAGTGCAGGTGCCCCGCTGAGGGAAGAGCTGCAACATATGCTCCTATGGGGTTAGACAGGAGTTTGTGTAGGGGACAGGCACTCTTTAAGTGTTCCCTTCCTCTCTGATAAGAGCTTTATTCAAGGCATGAAAAATCTCCCATGTGACGCAAAGCTTTGCCTCAGCATTGATGCTTATGTTGGTACTAGCGTGCCCTTGTCCCCACTGGACAAGGGGTCGTACTATGAAAAGCTGCCATGATACCTTTTTCTTAATTAACGGAATATGAAGGTAGTTGAAAACAGAACCCCACTGCCTCTGAAGTGGTAAGATTATTTTCCTTGGCTGATTTTTCTGAGTTAGTTTGAAGTTCAGCAAATCATGATAATCTCGTAACTTTGTTTCGGAAGAGGAAAAAGACCTATGTCACTTCTGAACAATGCCAATTATGAAGACGGGGAAGAACCTTCATGACTTTAATGAGAATAATCTGTCACCTTCAGGGTAGCATATCTGCGTTTTCCACCGAAGAGACAGAAGTTTTCCCAGAAATCTGCATTTTGTCAGTATTTTTACCCCATTTTCAAATTTTGTTTCTTGGGCAAAATAACCCAAAAGCAACATAAGATACACTGTTATCTCATGTAACACGGATTAAAATTGGAGTTATGTGAGTGCGCCTCTGTGAGAGTGCAGCATCACAGGCTGTTGCACCTTTGCAGAGACTGACATACAGGGAATTGCTGGGCTGAATGACAGGTGAGCCTCTGTCTGTCCTGGAGCAGATGCAAGCTCAGTCCTACTGCTGCTCTTCCCCATCTGGCTGTGGTGAGCTCTGCTCCACAGCACCTGTAGCCACACTTCCCTGGCATTGCGCATGAACAAAAAAGTCATGCTTATTGAAACCTGTGTATGAGAGAGCACATTGTATGAGAGTGTTTCAGGCATGTTTGTCCTGTCATTAGCATTGTGAGTACATTTCTGAAGAAGGTAAAGTAGGTCCAGCACCTGTCTGTTGGAGACGTTAGAAAGCTTGCTTGTCTGCTGGGGAAGATGAAGAACTGTGCTGGCAGTAGTGAGTTCCTTCTACCCTGTAAACCTCTACAGGGTTGGCAGAAATGTGGGGGAAGAAAGAAGTTATTTTTTTAAAATTCTTCCTGACATAGTCTACACCTGTCTTTTACACTCTGCCTCTCCTTTCCCTTTGTCTTGCTAACTTTTTCCTTTGTTGCCAAATGTTTACATGTGGGGAACGTTGAGATAAGACAGCATAGACTAGCTAATGGTAATTTCCTACAGATGTGTCATATATTTCTAATTTGTGGCTTATCCATGCTCTGTAGAGGCTGCTCAGAGTAGAACTGAATGCTCCAAACTTTTCCTCCCTCTGTGGTTATATAGTGAACCTGCACTATGTCACATTTCCCAAGACTGAATGATAATAAAGGAAAGACCTCCTTCGAATGTTCTTGATGCAGCCAGGGCAGCCCTTGTTTCTAAAGGGCAGCTGTATTTAACTTTTTCTGGATACAGTAAATACCTATTGAGCCATTCTTTATGCTTTTTTGTAAATTTTATGCCACAGCAGTGTGGATTTAGTATTGCTGTGATCTCACATTGTAATGTAATGGCAACAAAATGATTCCCATACCAGTCTACAGAGAATCTGTGCTAATGCCATTAAAATGTGCTTACCGAATCAAAACAAATGCGGCATTAGCATGTGGAAACTGTGTTTATGTGATTATAATGCTTCAGCAATATGAGATTACTGTAGGAAGCAACTAATCCAAACCCAAGGAGACTTCCCATTACAAGACCATTAAAATGACACAATGACTGAAGCACAAGTTTCAGATGGGAAAAATGGAAACACAAATCTTGTCATCAGTATTCAGGCAAAACATCTGTTGAAGTCAGTGGAGTTTTTAGCAGACTCAGGAATGCAGTACCATGACCTTTTTAGCAGCAAGTCTCTTTTCTCTTACCAATACCTCTAGGAAAAATATTTACTTCACCAGTACTTAATGGTGAGAGTTGTATTTCATGCACCATACTATTGGTGGTTGTAAAGATTTGTCTAGTGTTTACCACAGAAATCTTAAGGTATTGTTTCAAGGCTGTTGTGAAATGATACAAGTTTTTGTTATATCTTAAAGCAATTCTCATTTTGTTTTTGTCTGAATATGTAATTTTTAGGAAATATTTATTTCTCTCTTTGTAGAGCACCTGGAACAGAGAAGCCTTGGTCTGTGCAGGAGCACCTTGGTGATACGACCATATATATTAGTGATTTTCAAAACCAAAATAGCTATTATTGCCAGATACGAACCTGTTTATTTTCTGTCATAGGAATCAGGACCTTTCCCCCTCCCCTCAGGCTGGGTTAAGATTAAGGAAATACAATTCAGATGTCCTTTTTTGGACCATCTAAATTATATTTGTCTTGTCCAGGATTGTTTCTTGGCTCCCTCCTTAGTCCATGGAAGGAGAATGGTATTAGAGAAAGTAGCTTGTCCTGTCCTATTACAAACATTCAGAGTAGTCTGAATGAGTTGCCTATGGGTATGGCTTTCTGTCATATGACAATGGTCTAAATGATTGTTCTGTAAAAGACGTACATCATTTTAGATGGCTAAATGAGGTGATAACGAATTTAGTCTTTGGTGTTTGAAAGAATAAACTTTTTCAGAAGAAAGTTTTATGTAAAATATGGCATGCAGGTCATGAGTAAAGCACATGAATGTTTATTTCTGTAGTAACATATACATACTTAAACTAAGCAGCAGTTCTTACTCCATTTAAAAGCTATTTGCACATAAAATCTGTTTTAAAACCACTTAATTAAATTCTGATTCCACTAAGTGAATCTTATTAGGATTAATGTCTCATTTTAGCATAATCAAGGTAGGCTGTCTGTTTAAATGACAGTAGGGAAAATATCAGGACAGTGGTTTTAAAAATTATTCCAGTTACAGGTTGTTGACTGTGTTTATTTTTTACAATTCTCTTATTAAAAGTGGTGGGGTTCTAAAACAGCGTTAGTAAGCAGGCACAGGCATTAATATTAATTGTATTTTTCATGCAGATAAAATTTAGGCCTACTTTAAATGCTGTTTGTGTCAGTTTCCATTTTAGTGATACTTCTTATATTTATAAAAATCCTTGGCCTCAATCAAAAGGTTCTGTAAATTCTGTATGTGAGCTGTAATGTGAAATCTAGAGTGTAAAAATTAACAGGTTGGTGTCTGCTACAACAGAAACCTGGCACTGGAGCTGGTAATTTTAGATGTTTCCTGCTGTTATGAATCAGAATACAGCAGCCTCAGGCTATAAGATCTCACATGTGCAACCACAGGTCTTCACAATGGGCAGACCAGATTAATTCAGGGTAGTCTAAATTAACTGTGTCAGAAAGGAATTAGTGGGAACAAATGCTGAAAGTCAACTTTTCATCAAAGTGGTAATCTGAAAGTGAGCAAAAATTCACATTCAGTTAGAGTGGCCTTTTTGAGTAACTGCACTATTAAATAACTAAGGAACTGAAGTGGAAAATTGTTAAGGAAACAGACTGTAATGAATTTGTGCAAGCTTGAGCAAAAGAAATCAAATACTTGTATATTTAATTGTATGAAAAACTTGTATATAGGTTTGTTTTGCTAACTTAGTAAATGGATTGGAAAATTCTCAATGAACATGAGGAAAGGAAAGGTTGTTTCCGATGCAGAGAGTAGTTACCACTCTTTATGCCGTCAGGATGTTACTGAATGCTAGAGTGTAGATATTTAATATTAAAAAAAAAAAGGAAGAGGTAACACTTAGAATTATGTCAGTCACTTAGCTGTGCATGTAAGAATGACTCAGATCATTGAAATTTTTCCAAAATAGTGGGTTGCTCTGTAGAGCACCAGCCTTGTTAGAGAATGGAATTAATGACTGGGTTGGACACCTTAATTGAATTGCAGCAGGCAGCAGTTTCTGACTAAGACAGGTATTTTGCTTTTAATTATTTGCTCAAGAATATTTTCTGAAATCATGCATTTCTTATTTGGCAAAAAAATAAACGATTATATTAACCAGCCAGCAGTCTGTTCTATGAGAGTAATTCTTCTTTCTCAAAAAAGTTAACACACTAGTTTAGAAATTAAATACCTAAAAGAACAGTTCTTCCTAAGTCTGCTTTTACACAAGGCAAATAAACATAGTCAATGATTTCTCCTTCTTATGGATGGCCAGGTGTTCATATTACAGTAACTGCCAGCACTACAGACTCCACCAGGCAGGTGATAGCTGCCTTTTCCAGGGGCTGGGTCACTTTTGTGCATTGGTGCTCTGACAGTGACTACATTTGTGAGATCAAAGTACCCCCAAGGAGGTCTTGATGTTCCTCTGCCCTTTGATATGTAGAGTTCAGTGCCCTTCAGATTTCAGTTTTTCTGTCATCCTGGTGGATTAACTTTAGCAGTTAAAAGGAAAATGTCTTCTGAGGGCTTTACCAGTAACAAACCCATGTTTATGACATTATTCACTAAAAGGGAGACAGGAATGGGAAAGACCTCTCTCTTTAATCAATAATGCATGCTCTAGTTAGTCCTTTCCTCTGGACATGATTAAACATGTATTTTGTTTCATAACTGATGATTTTGGTTGACTAGGGATTTTAACGGTATATCCTCAAGCCTTTTTGACTAGCATCAGGAAGATCTAACATGAACTCCCTCTCGCAAAAGGAAAAAAAAAAGCCCATAATCCCAGTGGGGAGAGCTGCAGCTAATTCTAACCTGCAGTCAGGCCAAACTGGCACAGGCCCTTTGACATGAACCAGCTGCAGAGAGTGGCCTCAGTGTTTGTCTTTATCACTGCTCATTTGAAGTTTTGAGAAATACCATTGTTTCATACATGTTAAAGATGAATAAAAAAGTGTCTGGCATGGTGAGCCATATAAGTGTTAGATTAAGGGCTGTTCTTCAGTGGTAAAATATTTGGCCAGTGAAACACTTTGGCTTCTCCGCCGCTGTTTGGGGGCCATGCTACATCTTTAGCAAATGTTCTCAGCCTTAGAGGAGTTGTCTGGGCTGTACTAGACCTCCACAACACAGCTGGTAGGAAAACCTGAGGCCTTTTGAAGCCAAAGAAGCAGATATCACCCCCAAACCTGCGTTCTGCATGCAGAGGGGCAGACAAGGTGTCCAAACACAGACAGCTTCCTTAGCATGAGAGCGGGACAGTGAGTCTCGGAGGACAGAGATAAACTGAACATACCAGTATGGAATATTCAGCCTTGGTGCCAAGTGTGTTCATCTGGTGGCTCAAGCTGACAGAATTTGACAGCTGCTGAGGAGCAAAGAATCCTAAATGAACATACAGTGGTTGTTACTAAATAGGAAACATTTGTCTTAATGTGATACTGACTGCAGCATAGTAAATGATGATTTTCTTGTACTGGAATGTGATGTGTTTATGTTGCTGGAGTACCAATACAAGTGCAGTTGGGTAAAATAAATGCTTTGGTTTTCATACTGATCACTCTGCTGTAAAACTGTGTTTTTGAAAACATCCCAGCAAACACACACAGCATGCAGGTACATGTGAGAGAGAAAGAGGAGGGAATTCAGAAATTGCTTGAGAAAGGTTTTCTCTTTCTGAAATGTTTTTGTTTCTTCTCTTTTTCCTTCTCAGACTCTTAGGATCTGATTTGATTTTTTTTACCTTTTATTGAAGAAAAATGTCTTCCTTGAGAGGGAAAGTTCAAACTGTCTTGGGCCCAGTGGATCCAGACTGTCTTGGCTATACACTAACTCACGAACACTTGACTATGAACTACAGCAGCTGCTTTTCTCCACCTTCTCCAGGCCAAGAGTCTTTGTCTGATGGGCCCATTGAGATGAAGAACTTGTTTTGGATTAAGCAAAATCCCTACAGCCATAAAGAAAACCTTCTTTTGTATCAGGAAACAGATGCTGTGAAGGAGGAGCTATTGCATTTTAAAGCAGCAGGTGGCGGGACTATTGTGGAAAACACAACTACAGGAATTGGTCGGGATATGAATACTTTGAAGAAACTTGCTGAAGAAACGGGAGTTCATATTATTGCTGGTGCTGGATTTTATGTAGACTCCACTCATTCGTCTCAAACTCAGGCCATGACAGTGGAGCAGGTTAGTCTTAACCATTGCTTCAGTGTCTCTCTCCTGTGAATTATCCCTAGGTAAGCCAAAATTGGAGAGAAGTTCCAGCAAAATAGATGAAATACAGAGGTTCTCAACATGAAAAACTTGGGAACAGTATTACTCCTTCTGTGTTATTGTTGGAAATGATAAAATTTTTCTATGGTCCTAATTGAGCTTTTAATTATTTGTTTTAATTAATTGTAGATTGTGTGTTAGGCCTTAAATCAGTTTTAGCCGGCATATAGCAAAAAGTTGTCCTAAGTAACTTCTGTGAGAACATATCTTGGGAAAAGTACTAAAACTGTAAGTTTTGCTAAAGTTAACCTTGCTATGCTTTGATGAACAAAGCCCATGAGAGAAAGACGTATTGTTGAAGCTGGACATCTGGAAACAAGGACCTTTTGCAGAAACCAGCAGATAACTAAGAAGACTAACAAAAGCTCAGTATTTTTGTCAGAAAATCCTTACCAGAGGAAAAAAATACTAAAAGGACTAAAGTATGAACTAATTAGCCCAAGCAACAAGAGATTAATAACCAATAATGAGTAGAATAGTAGTTAATTAAAGGGAATTATATAATTTAGAACCAATGGACATTAGTTGTTAAAAATGTGTAAATAGGTGAAGAAGCGCTGTATCGGTGTCTGTATGGAGGCAGGACTTTTGTTGGCCACATATACACCCGGCACTGCAAATCAAGTAATGCCTTGCTTTCTAACACTAAGAAAACCCCAGTGTTAGAGAGTTCTATTATTCCCTACGATTTTGGAGATATTTGGCAACAATATAGCTGGAGCAGCACTACTTGCACGTGCTAGGGTTATCTGTCAGCATTTTCAGTTCTTAAGCTCTTTCTTCTCCAAGGGATTTGTTATAATGCAACAGTAAAGGAAAATAAGGTACTTCAGGTGTGGACATCTGGTACTACCCAATTATCCTGGGTTTTTTACTATTTTTAAGGAACGATTATATCCTTGCTAGCTCTTTTGTCTCTTTTTCTGGCTAATTGCTTCCTGATGAGTTTACCCAGTATTCTTGTAAAAAGCATGAATAATTGCAATATTTATAAGACAGTTGTAAATCATTGCTCTGCTCAGGCTGTGTGTTATATCTCTCTATCGTTTGTCCAGGCTTTTCAGGGGAGTCTACATCAGGTTGTTTGTATGGTGCCCAAGACAGTGTTAATAATAACTGAGGTCTCCAGATACTCCCACAATAATAAATATTCATTCATCTTTTATTAAGAAAATGTGATGATGGGGAGAAGGGGGAATGGAACTCTCCAAGGCAGGAAGCTGTGCATGCAGATGAACAGAGCTGAGAAATATTAAAAAAATCTGTCACAGTTTACAAATGAGTCAAATGAATTTTTAAAATCAATGGTCAAAACTTGGGCTGTGCTGCCAACAAAACTGGTCCCTAGCTGGTCCAAGCTGTATGCAACACTCCTGCTTTTCCTAAATTTTCTTCCATTGTTCAAAATTTGATACAAGTAGATTTCTCGAGGCAAAGAGTTCCCTTCTGTATGTGGTGGATTGATGGAGGCCCACAGATATCCTGTACTGAGCACTTAATCCAGTCCAGAAGGTGGGTCACAACCAGTGCCGTTTTGTGCTCAGTTCTGAAGGTATTCTTAAGATATATGGCCTATTCTGGAAAAGAAAAACTAAAGCCTTTATAGCAAACTAGTTTTATTAAGAGGTTCTGATGCTGTTTTTTGACCCTGAATATTTTAAAAGCAAGCTAATTTTGACCCTGTAAATTTGTCAGGTGAGCTTTGTTTCTGTGATTCTGAAGTGAGCAGAGCTCCTGTTGTTTTATGTCGGCATTCCCATAAGCAGGATTTGCCTTAAACTTGTCTCTTCAGGATCTTTGTCAGAGTTTCTCCCTTCCCTATCTGAATGACAAGGTTTCCTTATTCTCTAATCCTTGTTTCACAAGAAATTACACCGAATTGTTTCTGGAGCCAATTCAGGAGTGCAAGGCACAGGTTTTGGAATAAACTAACTGGTTTTTTTTTAAGAGAACCTAATCTCAGACTAAATCAGAGTTCAAATTATATGTAGACCAGCCTTCTTGGCAAACCTGGACAAATGTGTGAATGGATACTGTTAAATTGATTTGCTTCTTTCCTTATTTTGGTCTTAGTGAATGGCTGGCATAACATTAGTTGACAGAAACCAGATTTTAACTGCAGTGTTTTCACACACCCAGCTGTTAATTAAATAAATTCAGAAAGACCTTGGGAGTACAACTAGCACAGTGTCCATAGGCCAAATTTGATGCTATTTAACACAAATAGTATTAATAACCAAAAATCTCATTTTCCTGTTCTCTAGCTGACAAACATTATTGTTGATGAGATACTCAAAGGAGCGGATGGGACTAACATCAAGTGTGGTGTGGTAGGAGAAATAGGTTGCTCCTGGCCTTTGAGTCAGAGTGAACACCGAGTGCTTCAGGCAACAGCACAGGCTCAGTCACAGCTTGGGTGCCCTGTTATCATCCATCCTGGCAGGAACAGCGACTCACCTTTCCAGATTATCCACATTCTGCAGGAAGCTGGGGCTGATGCTTCAAAGACAGTCATGTCTCACCTGGACAGGTAAGCAGACTATTCTGCTGTCCATCCAGCAGTGTTGCCACGACTCACTGGGGTTTTGTGGAACTATGCTGAAAATAGTTGACATAAAGTATTATCTTCAAGTTTACTGACTTAAAAATAAGTGCTTTTATAAAGCTCGATCAGCCTCCAGCACTGCAGTCAGGATCAGCTTTTAGATTCACATTGATAAAGAGATTTTGGTATTTTAAATGCTCTCTTTGAAAGCCTGGGAGAGAGATTAGGAATAACTGTAGCCACGTGTTAAAAATGGGAATTCCATTAGTTTGTATCCCTGCACAAATCCCCGTATTTACAAAGTATTGAACATTGCTCTCACGGAATTGGGTGGGAAGTTGCTGTCTTTGCAGCATTTTTGAAAACTGGGTCACTCTTAAGGGCTGTACTAAAATCTCACATGACCTAATGGAGAACTCCTTTATTTGGCTGGATTCTGGATCCAAGCAGAAGGCAGATTTATAGTGTTCTGCTACCAGACAGAAGAAATACTGCTTAAAAAGAAAATAGTTGGGTTTTGGATAGTTCATAGCGCAGACCAGATATCTAATTCTTGGTTTCCTCAAGAACGAAAACCAGGAGTCCCACATCAGGCATGGAGAGAAGCTGGGATACTTTCCTGTCTCCAGCTTAGAAATACAGCCTCTCTTACCAAATCAGTTTTATATGACCTTGTGTTGCTGATGGTGAGTTGGAATATGTCCCAGCATTGATTAGTTTGGCCAGTTGCTGAATAATGGAGACTGTGGTCATATGACTCTCAGCAAGTGGATTGTTTGCCCTCAGTGTGAGTGTAGCACAGGCAACAGTACTGTGCTCCACATTTCTGATGGTTGTAGGCTCTAAGAAGTAGCAAATTGAGCTACAGGTGTCTTGTATGCAAAGCTCCTTGCTTTACTTGGGAATTTTAGGCACATAAAATTCAGTGCTATGAAATTATATTTGATTAATTATAAATAATATAGACTTCCTCTATGTATTTTCCTGCATTCCATTGTATCTCTAGCTGTATTTTCTTCCCCTTTTCAAAATAAAACTGATTACTTAAATCTTTTTGTGAAAGAGGACTGAGAAAGCTGCAGGTATCAGTAGTTATGTAGCCATTTTGATACAAAATAAACATACAGTAATTTTTTTTTCCCTTATATGCTGTTTTAAATTGTTAAATTAAGTATTTTAAGAATTGGGTAATGGTGGAAATTAAGCAGTATAAGCAGGAAAACAGTCAAGACACAGGTGCAGTTTCACTAACAGCCACTGATGCACAATATGACATTTCCTTACATCTCTTCCTATCATTACTTTCACACATTCAGATTGGCACTTGGTGTAACATAAACTACTGTGAAGTTTGGCTTTGCAATGTGCATTTAACATTTTAAGTCTCCTCCAGTGAGAAAAATCCAAGTGGAAGCATCCCAGTCCTTTAAATGTGAGATAAATTTGTACATAGCTCCATATTCATGTCTCCATTTGACACAGACAGAGTGATAATTTTCAAGTGGATTTACAATTAAATGATAAAACTAAAATAATGACTACCGTGTTTTGCAATTTAGCATTTTAGAGCAAAAGGTAGGAAGTGTCCCTAGTGGAACTGTCTCCCCATGAACCAAGGAGGACTGGATACAAAATAACCTGTTCTCTCGCTCTGCACTTTGAAATCTCATTTGGTGATAAATATTCAGTCTCTGTAAACTGTAACATTTATTTTAAAGTAACATTTTTTATTAATTACAGTTGGCAAGTCTTAGACTCCTGCTGATGCAGGCTTGTTTGAACAAGGATTTTTCTCTCTCTCAACCCATCTGTTCCTCCTACTTGGTCCTGTTGTTAAGTCGTAATATTGAAATTGTGACATCAGTCATTTCCATAGCAACAGACTGTGATGTCATTGCATAAGGTAAAACGGCTTTATGACATCAATATCTGCAAAACCAAAAAAAATTAAACTACTGCCCTTTTGGTTAACTGTGCTGCTCTTGTGGAAACTTGTTTTTTTCTTAGATGAATTGTGTTGTGGCTATAAAGATAAAATTGTATCATTTGTGTACTTTTATTTTCCTTTGGACAGCTTACACATTCAGTAAAAATGGTTCAAAAAAAACCCCAAATATTTCAGAGAGTGTTTTTTTCCATTGCTGGTTTTTTCCAAACGAGTGAGAGGTGCTACAATCTTTGTGCCTTCACTTCTCAAATCTGCTGCAAAGCCCATGTTCCAGGTAATCACGGTGCCATTATATATTTTGGTGAGAGCATTTCCTTAAGGTGTTTTGTCAAGATCCCAGTGCAAACAATGATATATTGCAGTTCTAATGGCAATCTAGAAACATCACTGTACAGAATAGAAACTAAAGACAAAGTTGGGTATTACCTGTGTGTGATGGATGAAACAAGCCCTTTATGGAGCTGTTTTCTGTTACTCTTTGGGGAAAGTAAATCTGCCTTGTGTAAGTAATCCATTCTCTTTCTTTTTAATTTTATTTTTAATGTCACTATGAATTAACCTCCTACTTACATGTCCTTCCTTGTTAGGTTGTCTGTTGAGAGGGTTAATGATATCAAAACTAAGTAACTTCCCTGTTTCCACTTAAAGATTATCACAGATGTTTTCATTATTTCATGGGGAAAGAATTGGTTTTGTTTTGGGTTTTTTTATGCATGAAATCCCAAATGAATGTGAGAATGACAATGCTGTGTATCAGCTTAAGTTGCATGTGTCAAACAGAAGCCCTGATTTTCAAAACAGTGAAATAAATCTTAGGTTATTTGTTTTTTTCCTTGCAAATAGGAGGTTACAAAATGCCTGTCCTGGTAGCATGAGATGGTTTATTCCTGTACAGTGCTGACTCTGTGTTATATGTGTTCTGCAGGACCATATTTGATACAAAGAAACTTCTGGAATTTGCTGAACTTGGATGCTATTTAGAGTATGACCTATTTGGTACAGAATTTCTTCATTACCAGTTCCATCCTGATATTGACATGCCAAGTGACAACGAAAGAATTGCAAGGTATCTGTTCCCATGCAGTTTAAGCTATAGGAAGGCCATTGACAAAAACATTATTATTGGTACTTGTTTTAAAACCATCACAGAGTGATTCTGCTTGCTGTTCAAAATTGTCTTTTTTCATACTAAAATAATGCCATTTTCTCCTGCTGCAGTCATGCATTTAGAGCAGCATGTATAATTTCTTCTATTTGCAAAGGGAGATGCGGAATCATAGTGTTGTACAAAGTTACTTGAGAAGAACATCAAGAGCTTTTTTAACTTCATTCTCTGTCCTAATTCCATGCTGATATGGTTGAATTTTATAGTTTACTGCATTAATACAGTCTATAAAAAAATCTGGATATACTGGATTTATGTTAGGGTTTGGCTTTTGTTTGAAACACAGCATTGGAAATCTAGTGTTGATACTAAGCATCATCTGAGCCTATTACATCTCCTTAGTAGTCTACTAACCCAGCAAAACTCATTGGTTGTTTTTGGTGTATTTGATCCTGGGCTTCTGTCCTGGAAAACTGCCTTTTGTTTTCCAAGCACTTTATCACTTTTCCACCCCCTCTCCTTTTGCCCTTTCTCTCTTTTGAAGGATGTGAGTCCTGTCTCCTCAGGGCTCCCATGCTTCTCACACTCACTCACAATGTGAAAATATTGGTCCCACTGGCAGGATACCTCTTCCCTGCTTCTCATCAGCACCTGCAGTCTCAGCTCAGCTGCACAGCAAATCTGTTGTGCTGTGTTAACACAAGGTATTGCCAAGGAGATGCATTCTGTGCAGAAACTGAGAGAAGGTAGGATCAGCTGGGAATGGGCACCTCACTCCTTCCACTCCATCTGGAGGTGCAATCCTTCTGGCTGTTCGTCCACAGCGTTTGTGGCCAGTGAAATTGCAGCTTTCTGAGGGGTGGGGAGAAATCCTGCCTGTGTCATTTTACCTTCCAGAATCACAAATGGTTCTTATGTTCTTCTTGATGAGATAGGTTTTATGATCGCTCATCACTAATGAAGTAACTTCAAGCTTTCATTTACATTTCAGACATAGTTTCCCTCCCCCTCATTGTCAGATTAACCTTGAAACTAATCTCTTGTTTTCAAACTGTTCGCTCCAAAGAAGGTGCTGTGGTTACTCTTCCACTTACTGCCAAGTGCTTGCTGCTGCTTTTCACACTAGAAATAGTTTCTCTCTCTTAACAGTTCTTTCAGTCTGGCACTCAGTATTTTAAACTGTTGCAAAGAATCTGCAGTTTTCACATTTAGAATGGGTAAAGTTGCTCTCTCTCCTGTGCCTTCTCCCCTCTCCTGTGTCACAGAAGGTCAGCATCTGCAGAAGCACTGCAGAATATGTATAGAGGACTGGACTATGCCTTGGTTAACAAGTGCTTGTTGAACCGTGGCAGTTTTCATTCCATCCATGACACTTGCTCAGCCACTGATGTCTCTCCTTAAACTCCCTGGCATTTGAGTATTTCTTGCAGCAGGCTGCTCATAGGAAGAAGTGATGAAAAATTTGTCTTCTCATTGTATGGTGTAAATACATGAATTTGAGTTAGAAGTGCCCTTAAATGGATATTGATGCACCCACAATGGACTTAGGATGGCAGTGGCTATCTCCTTAAGGTTTTGTTTTGTGAAACACCGCCACAGAAGTAGAAATCAAATTGACCTCTAAATGAAAATGCTAAATGGAAAATACATGTTCAGGTCTTTTCTGTTCAAAACATAAACTTATGTAGTCATAACGTACCTACTCAACAGTTCAGCCATCTGTGTTCTTCAGCAGTTTGGCTGCAATCTACTGCTAATGCAAGTAAAACACTGATTTTTGTTCAGGGACAGTTTTGAGTCAGAAGAAAGTACTAACTAAATTTAAAAGAATAAGCAAAAAGAAGCAATGAATATGGAATGGAAAGGATCATATGCCTCCCCAACCCATGAAAATATATGCAATTTCAAATATGAAAGATGATTCTAAGATGTTTGGTCAGCAAAGAGTTTAGTCCCTCCAGTGCCATTGCTCTTACTCTCTGGTTGGGCACTCGAACAGGTTCCCCAGGGCAGTGGTCACAGCACCAAGCCTGTCTGAGTTCAAGAAGCATTTGGACAATGCTCTCAGGCACGTGGTGTGATTAGTGGGGTGTCCTGCAAAGGGCCAAGAGTTGGACTTGATGATCCTGATGGGTCCCTTCCAACTCAGCATATTCCATGATTCTATTTTATGATTCTGTAGTTGTCATCTAGCCTCTTTGTATTTCAGGCTGGAGTAGATACCTATGATGCTGTAACACTACAGTATACATAGTATTGTGCACTATATGGCATATTTATGGTAGTTTTTTTGAAAGATGATAATATTTTACCAAATTCTATCCTACTTTCTTTCTGCTGCCCATATTGACTAGATCCTGCTGCATGTATCTCCTTATAACTAATTGTAATAAAAACTGGCAGTAAGGGCTTTCAGATACATTGTGGTTACATATAAAATTCAGTATTTGTTTTCATGCTGATCAAAGCACAGTCAGAAAGGTAAGAATTAGAATTTCACAGTGCTGGCAAATGATTGAAGTGGATACCTTCATGAAGAACAAGCACCTTCCAGGTCTGTTCTGTCTGTCTCTGCCACTTCAGTGCTGCAACTGACTGTCAAACTAAACTGAAGGTTACTGGGAAGCTTAACAGTCATGCAGTACAGGAGTTTAGACACTCACCTAATAAATTCTAAAAAATTAGCTGGTCAAGGGACCAAGGCTCCCTGAGTGAAACATGGAACAGAAGCACTTGTAGCAGTTCTGCTACAAGGGAGTGACCAGAAAGATTACTTCTTTTTCCAAGCTGAATTGTCATTTTGCCAAGCCTGTTTAGCTGTGCTTCTGTATTAACTCCTCTTATTCTCTGGCACGTGCTAGCACGATGCCATGCCAGTCTTATTTATCTTCTTGAATGAACATCTTTGAAGCTTGTTTGGATGATAACTGTCTGTATGGAACATGATGCTGGCAACTTCATATTTTTATTAACCTGGTTTGCTAAATGGGATTTAACTGAAGATGTGGAAGTATTTGTGTAATTCTGTCACACAAAGACTCTGGTCATTAGCAAATGTAATAGGATCAGCTTTGTGAGAGCAGCAAGAAGTAACCTGCTGAGAAGGAGTTTAGGTAGGAAATTACTAAATCATGTATATAAAACCTCTGTCCCATGCATGATGATGCTGAAGCTCTGGAATTCCTGAGTGAACTTTGTGGGACTGGGAATGTAAAGTCACGTGCCATTTTGAGATGTGTGGTGCTATGTTTTCAGAGGTAGTTTATTTTCATGCAATAAAAAATGTGGTGTAGTTTCAGCTAAATGTAAGGAGTATGTTTTCTGAGCGCTTAAAATAAGTATTTTCTGCTTTAATACAGTCCAGCAGTACAGTAATATAAGGAATGTAAATCCTGGTCAGTTCTGTGCTGTTGCAGAGTGAGAACTTTCACTGATAGGTATGCTTTTAATTTTTCAGGATTCGTACACTGATTGATGAAGGCTATGAAGACAGAATTCTGATGGCTCATGATATGCACACCAAGAACAGGTTGATGAAATACGGAGGTCATGGATATTCACATATCTTTGAAAATATAGTTCCTAAAATGCTAATTAGAGGCATATCCCAAGATAAAATTGATAAAATACTCATAGCAAATCCAAAGCGGTGGTTGACTTTTAAGTAGGAATAATGAATAAATATTCCTGTTCTATAGTGAAGCTTGATAGAATTCAGATTTTTTTCAGGAGAGCAGTAATTTTAAAATTTGGTTGTTTTCAGAGAAACTGAAAATTATTAAGGAGATGTGAACAAACTGATTATAAACTTTCTTTTTAATTAGAACATAAAAACTGTGCACTGTCTCTGCATTTTCTCCCTTCTGGAAGTTTGTTCATGAATGATTTACTGAATATGAACCTACCTGCAAAATATTTTCAATAGAAATTTTAAAATAATTGTTTAAAAAGCATAATCTAATACTATTATTGAATGTTACCCCAAACTATTTCTGAAGATGCATCACCTGGACTTTGAAAGAAATTACGGTTTTCAGTTAAATTTCCTGTCTGCAGGGACTGACTTTAATCCTTGTAATACTGACAATCTTCTCATTATCCTTGTATTCTTTAAATAATGAATGATGAAAGGTCTGAAACTGTTAAATAGCTTCCATAGACAAGACAAGGTAAAATGAATCTCAAATAAATATAAAAAGATAATGTTTCTTTATAGTTTAACAATTTACTTAATTTTAACTGAAAGTGTAAAAAATACATGGAAAAATATATTTTTGAATAAAGCAATTTGATGACCTTTTAAACTATGTGCAGTATTATTACAGATGTCTTTTTTAAATCACATTAATTTTTTATCATGAACTTTTGGAATCTCACAGCAATCATGTAAAATGTGATGCAGACCAGCTTCTTTTTTGTAAAGATGCCACACCAGAAGTCAATATATATTACATAATACAGTTTTAATGAGTTGTAATAGTTATAACAAAGGTTGTGATATAAGTCTTTACAAACCAGTATATCAAGATATGATGAAAAAGGAAGAAATGTTTGCCTTATATGTGGTTTTTACATAAAGTGTGTTCTTTGCTCTTGTCTAATTTTAACCAGGGCAGGTGATCTATCCAAAAAATGGTCTTATCCAGTAGCAGTGGGAGCTTGATATCAAAAGCTTCCTCAAATTTGACCTTATACATCTTGTACTATTGAGCTTTTTCAATAAACACCTTAGTAAATACGCATTGCTGGTTGTAAATGATCTCTAGCTTGGTGCATCACTGGGTGACACTACGTAGAGGATCTCTATTTACACTGCTGTGTGAGTGCACTGACCAGTGAAGCAACAGTGGAGCCAATAGATGAAGCCAGTTATACATCTGTTATTAAAATAATTGCCTCATAGAAATAAAAGGAGTAATCACTGCAGTAGGTTGACACTTTGTCATCAAGTAAAAGCATTAACAATTCTGGTGAGATAATACACAAGCAGCTGGCAGCACTATGTCCCCTTATAAACCCTACATGAGTTTGCCTGGCGATCCTTTCCATCAGCTGAGACTCACTCGGCATTTATGTTGGATTGGACGACTCAAAACAGAAACATCGACTAACATGTTCTGTTTAAGAGAAGCTTCACTCATTCAAATGAGATTTTAGAGAGATGTGTAAACTCTTTATCAGACTTTTGCTGAGCAGCCAGCACCGGGGACCTTTTTTGTCACAGTGACGGACACTTCAGACATTTTAGTGCAGATAAATCTGAGATTGCACCCTTAGTACGTTAGACAAGGATGATCGTGGCAAAGTACATGAAAGAGCAATGCTAGGAGTAGGCTCTATTACTCTTTAGTGATTTATAGAAATGTTACCTTGATTTTGCCAAAATCAACATAACCAGCTGTGCTAAGGAACTATTTAGTAATCTTGCTAAAATTTAGGTTTAGAATGAAATCTGCAAGTTTTAACCTGAGAGAAATAGACAGCCTCCCTAAAACAAACAAAATAATAAATTCATTTTCTGAATAAAAATATTCTGTAGACATTACTGGTATGACTGATTTTAAAGCATGTTTATAACTATGTAACTCATAGTATCTATATTTAGTTTTATTCTCCAAGCCATTAATCCTCTATATGGATTAAACTTCTGTGAGACTTTATATATCTATATCTATATATACATGAATGAGAAAAATAGGTTTTAATACACACTTTTGTTTTATTTTGCATGTAAATATCTGCTTCTTTCTTTGCATATGTGTTATCATTTTTGGTAATATGCTTATCTGTGTCCATCTCATAGGCACACAACTACAAACTGGTAACTAGCTTCCAAGGAAAAGGTCTGTGTGACAGCATTTTCTCATGTGTCAGATCTCCCACTGCTCCTTTGTGGGAAGAATCCCACTAACTTCAGTGAGGCAAGACACCTAAGACAGTTAAGGTTTTGACCCATCATATTCCTATGAAATTCTAATGGAACATCTGCAGTATATTAATCCATAGCTAGTTTATTAAAAATAGTACCCGAGTACAGACTAAGTGATAAAAGACTAACAAAGACTAATTGCTGCAAAGAAAACACTCTACCTTAGTCGGATGATGTGGATGCCAGGCTTTCTAATTATTTACACAAGGAGCCATCAAGAATGGGCCTGTAATAATTGTCTAAATGTATATTTACACGTATACAAATTAAAAGCCAAATGCCTTTTCCACTAATAGCAATGGGAGTTTTGCCATTGGCTTTGGTGGAATCAGGGATTTGGTCCAATAGAATAGTTTGTCAACTATTATATTTTTCAGGGGAAAATAAAGTCTTTATTCTCCTTTTTCATCTAGAACACAGCTAAGGGAAAGACAAAATTTAAACAACTCCACTGAACTGATTTTATGTTAAAAGTCTAATGTAAACCTACAAAGCAGGAACATTGAGTTAAGGCTTGAAGACGATTAGTTTCTAGTTTTAAGTGGAAGGGTAAGAAAAGTACAAGGCAAACAATTTCTTTGCAGAGGAAAGTATATTTTGATTACCTCTTCCTTTTATTGTAAAATCATTCCTCACCACACTATGAGTGGACTCCAAGCGTCATTGTTAGCAAGTAAGTCACAAGAACCAAAGCTGAAGTATGAATAAAGCAGCAAGATCATAACACATCAAAGTATCATATACACTGAAGAAATAACTCAGCGTCCTTAGGTGGGCTTTTTCCTATAAAAATTTGATCTATGTAGAACTTCATTCACATGGACACTAACAATGAGGAAGTATTTGCTTTGGCGGTAGTGGATAGCACATCTGTTTAACTTGTTTTATGATTTTTTTAACATAAGGTTTCTCTGTGTTGTACAGATGTGAATCAGGTAGCATCTGACTTCTTTCCCCGCTACTGAGGTGTTTGGTGATCGCTCTCTGCTGGGGTGCTTGTTTCATTGACTTTTGCCACGCAAATCCATTGCTTAGAAGAGCAGGCTTCGTTTTTGGACTGGTTTGGTGGGTCTTTTTACTCATTATCAGTCAGCATAAATAATAAATCCAGAAAATGTGCTGTATTTGTTGTTGTTTCCTCCATGTGCTTTTCCTCCATCTAATTTAATGTAAACTTCATCTCCTGGCTCCAAATGAAGCACCACGCTGTTACTGGCATAGTCGTAGTTCTGATCCGCATCCTGAGCAATCGCACTAGCTCGCACCTACATAAAATACATAATGAGGGGTTAAGAAAACTCAGGTACTTTTTCCTGCACGGTGAAATTAAAGCACATCCTCAACATTTTATTCAGCATGCATAAGTTGCCACTTTAAACATCTGGCAACCTATATTGTAGGGTTTTTCCTTAGGTTACTGCTTATTTTCTCCTACAATACAACATCCGAAACTAAAGCAATAACATGCTCCTTTCTCAGTCATCTGATGAATGCACAACTGCTTGGTGTCCTGTACATGTCTTTTGAAATATATGTGCAAGAATAACTGGAGTTGGGAGAACTGGATCTGCTCATGTACCGGTTTTACATTGGTGTAACTTTTATTTCAGTGGGACAAGTGATTGACAATGATGAGGATCCACCAGGATCTCACAAGCTGGACTTTTTCCAGAGGCAGTTTATTGTCATACCACTAGTATGATCATGCTGCAAAAAAGAATGCAAAAAATACACACCCACCACACACAAGCAGGTAAGGATCCCAGTCTGTGTTTGGAAAAACTGCTATTGCCACATTTCTGTAAGCAAACATTTAATTTTGCTGTGTTTTAAGAGATGCAAATTTGAAAAATCACAAGCAAGTCACTATTTGCTTTAAGAGGTTTTCGGACTATACAAGTCATTGAGGGCTTTTAATTTGCAACTTTCCCTTAAACCTACTTTTCCCCATTTCTCCCTTGCTATTCCACTTCTCATTAAATTTGACATTTCTTGCAAACTGGAAGTAATCTATAGTTTCAAGATATATGTTGGTTTCCAGCAATGAACAGCCTGTGCCATTGTAAGTCTCCAAATCATTTATGTATAATTTGACCCTGTTTGGTAAAATATTTAAACATGGTTGTATGTGATTTATTTCAGTGTAACACGTCATCTGCTTGTTGCTTGTCTTTGTTCTAGTGTAGTTACAGAGCAGTAAATGATTTAGTGGCATTGCAAAGCTGAACTAAGTAATAATGCATGACTTGGCGTACTATATGTGGGATTTTATCTGTTCTGAATTGAAAAAATAGGCTATAAGTCACAATTTTCCATGGATTCCTTTCAAAGTTTACATGATAAATTTCCAAATTAAATTTTCATGTGATATGATTTCACATTAATATTGAAATGTTAAAAAGGAGGGGGTTCTTTTACCATGCAGGATCTCATGGCATTATGCAGCTTAAAAATCACAGTAGGTGGAAATTCTTTATGCATCCTGTAAGAAGAGTGAGAAAGGCTGCAAAGGCTTGCAGTGCTGTGACAGGCTGCAAATTTAAACTGATACATAGCATGATGATAAACCCCGACTATTTCAGGGCTTCTTGATCTTGACTTTCCTGGTATTGTTTACAGAGGTGATCTATTTTGCTAGTGTTTAAGCAATAATTATTCTAAGCACCGGATGTTTCCTCTGGATTCATGATTGGCAGGGTGGAGTTGAAGTCTCTGGGCCATTAACCCTGGAAATACCTTCCAGAGAAAATAACCGACTGAGATGGTTGCTGACAGGGTAAATGGAAAGGGCAAATGGGGAGGAGTGAAAAGACTATAGATGAGGTAGAAAAACTTTCATAGAGAGCTAGTATCTTGCATACTGGCAAGCAGATGGTTTTAAATTACTTTTCAAATTTTCATTTGCATCCTACAGAAATGCTGCTTTGTGGATTTGTATAAAACGCTGTGTTTCTGTGGATAGTAAAGGAGAACTCAAATTATGTTAATGACTATCCTAAAGGAGCCGGCATGTGAACACTGACTGCAACAGCAATGGGTATTTTATTTTTAAGATTCTACATAGCACATATTGGCTGAAAAAAAGATTCTGGTATTGAAGGTCTAGACACCAAAGTGCAGATCCTACTGCCCTGTGTGCAGCAACAAAGATCCTGTAGACTCCAGTACACTATTCTTAGCGGTTTCACCTCCTTGCTTGGTTAGTCAGAGCAATTTATTTTTAAAGCCTATGAGAACAGTCTCAAATGAATTCTTAGTGAGTGTACTGCTGCAAGACAGCAAATGTAACTCAAAATTAAACCATTAAGGGACAATACATTTCACAAGTTCCATGCAAGTTCCTTCATGAAGCCATGCTCTCAGGCTCCACACACGTATCTGCTAAGCTGAGTGATGCCAGCACTTCCCTGTTCAAGCTTGATAACCACTAAAATAGTGTTAATACCTTGAGATTCCACATATGTATTGCTGAGGAATGATTTTTTTATACACTTTCCAAGGGTCTGGGTTTTTTCATTGTTAGAAAATGCTGGATTTATAATGTTACTTTTATCACTCCATTTAACAACTTCCAAAATTTCTGGGCTTTCTTACAACTAATACACAAAGATAACTGCTGTCACATCAACATTTAGTGTTTCAAGTATAAATCATACTCACTGATGAATTAAAACTGTGAGTCAATTTTGAACAGTTTATATGCAGGCATTTACCAAAATACTTATCTCCCACAGGTTTATACAAATATATACACAGGACCCCTGACCTTTTTTTTTCTTCTTCTTCTTCTTTGAATAGGAGTTTAATTTGTCTGTCTGGTACTGGAAGTAGCTATATTTGGGGATGGTTAGAGTTCAGGCTCAACTGAATATTTATAACTGGGTACTTCTTTAAAAGTACTGCTATATATTTTTTCAGGGTTTGTTAAAATAAACACTTTAAAACACCATAAACAGGGGGAAGAAATAGATTTATCTGCAAGTAAAATGGTATTCTCTCAGTAGATAAAACTGCCTTTGTACGAAAATATCAAAGTGAATTTATAACGATGTATTTTGCTTTACTAGTCCTGGTTTATCTGCTGAGGCAGTATTTATGGTAGATATTTTCTAATTTAGTTAATTGCCGCTGATGTCCTCATTATTCTGTTTTCACAGTCCTTCTGATGAGCCATAAACAAAAGGTTAAGTGGCGTATCAGATTAATTTAGCGGCCGCCGCGGCTCCCGTGTGCGCTGAGCACAAAGGGCCGTGAGCTGGAGATGCGCAAACGAAGGAGCGGCCCCGCGACGCGCCGGGCACGGCGGGGACACGGGGGACGGTGTTCCGTCCTGCGGACACCGCGTGGAGCTCATCGGTCCCCCGGCCCACCCCGCCGGGGGGCGAACAGCCCGGGGACAGCGGCAGCGGCAAGCGCCCCGCACCCCGAGCGCCAGGACGCGGGCGGACAGGGACCTGTTGAGCGGGTCCCTCGCCCTCCCCCCGCACAGGGTGCCCGGAGCGAGCCCCGCGGAGCTGCGGGGACAGCCGGGCACCCCGCACTGCCCCCGGGCACCCCGCACTGCCCCCGGGCACCCACAGCAGCAGGGACGGCGCTGCCCCCGAGTGCTGTAGGATTAGAGCCAACCTATCCGTGCCGGTTGACTACGTTCGGAAGGGGCGCAAAATTGCACAGGACGGCTCCCCGGAGGCAGTGTTACCGCCACAGCCTCTGCGAGCGCGGTGGCAACGTTTATCCTAATTAAAAGGGATGATTCCTCTCTCTTTCAGACGGTAGCATCGCAAGTCCTTTAACCATTCCCGCTGCCTCCATCCTGCCCGAGGGGATGTCGACAGACCCGGGCAGTGCCTGGGTTCTCCCGGGGTGTGCCCGGCACGATCAGTCACCGGCGGCTGCCCCGACGCCAGCCCGCCAGGGGCCGACGTCTGCGGCTCCGAGCTCACCGACATCGGCCCTGCTGGCAGGGGGAAACCTCGCTACGCGCCAGGGGCAGAGCGTGTCAAACCCAGCGCCCCGTGCGACCCCCGTGCCGTGGCTGCTTTCCTCCCATCCACCTCGTACTCTCCCCACGCAGCACCACCCTCTCTTGAGCTCACCCGCCGCCCCCGGCTCCCCTTCCTTCCCGGGGAGTTTTCCGTCGCCGGGGGAACGCCGGGCCGGGCTCTGCTCACCCCTGCGGGGGCAGCGCCGCCCCCCGCGCCCGTCCCAGCAGCGCTGCGGGAGCGCTCCGGGCGAGGCGGGCTGGGGGGGCCGGACAGGGGGCTGGGTGCGGCCCGGACAGGGGGCTGGGGGCGGCCCGGACTGGTGCTGCTCTGCCCGGATAGGTGCTGGGGGCGGCCCGGACAGGTGCTGGGAGCGGCACCGGCGGGGCACCTCTCGGGGAGGAGAGCGCGTCGAACCCGCATTCACCAGCAGCCCGGGCGCTCTCGGCTGCGGAGGGATGGATGGATGGGTGCCGGTCCCCCCACCCCTGTGCCCCGGGGCTCGCCAGCTGCGCGTCCCCCGGGCTCGGGCTCGGACTCGGGCTCCACTCCCACTGCCCGCCCTGCCCCTCCCGCTCCGCTCCGCTCCGGATAACCCGGCTCTCCCCGGGCTCCTGCTGCCCTCGTGTGCCCGACTGCCCCCGGCGCGGCGCCCACCTGGTTGTTCTTGCAGAGATCGGCCCACATGCTGGTGCCGTCGCCGCCCCGCATGAGCACATGGTAGGTGAAGAAGTAGATGCCAGGGATGGAGCAGGTGAACTTGCCGGTGGTGGGGTCGTAGTGGTTGCCCAGGTT
>WBMV01001883.1:0-11876 GCA_013396655.1 Campylorhamphus procurvoides
GAAGAGGAAGGAGAGGAGGATGAAGCGTAAAGTTGAGATGGGTAGGAGTTAAGTATAGTCTGAGCAGGCAAGTATTCATTGAGAGAAGGAATCTGTGCAGTTGTGCTGAAGCATGCATTTTTTAATTTGGTGCTCTCCACTGTTGCTTCTGTCAGCAGTTTTGTATCCTTGACTGTCCAATGTAACAGTAGTTGCAAAAATACTTCAGAGTCTTCTGTTGAAATGGTTAACTTCTCAAACATAAAGGCTTTTTGTGTCCTAAACTGTCTCCTCTGCTTTATTTCTCTCTAGATTAATCAAGTAATTCTTGTGTAGTTTTCTGTAGCTGCACTTCTCGGTTCATTCCTTAATCTCAGTGAAAGGATAAGCTCAATAAAACAAGAATTCTCAGGCTGTGAATTTAGCAGCATGTGGTAAGTGTAGTAGCTTAGCTCAAGATGACAGCTAACTTATAGAAACTCCCATGTGCAACAGCTCATCAAATTGTTGGGGTGAATGCTACTTCAACTAATAGAGACAAGACACTGCACTTGAGAATCCTGCAACTCCTATTTATGGACATACATGGTAGTGAGGTCAGAGAGAAGGTATTGAATTCCACATTACAAGCTGTCAAAACTGATTTGACAGGATAGCTGCAAGCTTCCCCACTGCCATTCAGCAGCTTATTTAACTTGTTCCAGGGTCTATAGTCCATACATATGGGTGGCTGACTGTGATTTGACTTGATGCTGAGCTCGCTTATTTTCCCCCAGCTCTCCTCTCTAAATACAAAAACAGCATGCAGAGAAGCACAGGTCTATACTAGCAGACAACTTGAGACCTCAAGGAAAAACCTGAACTTTCTCTTCAGGAACAAAATCCCTGTGTTTCCCAAAAATAGCCAGTAACCTGCCCTTAACTGTAAAGGGATTGCCTTCCTTTAAGGAGGTATGAGGTGATGGGCATATTTCTAGGTGATGGGCATATTTCTAGGTGATGTGGCTCAAAATGCTGTCCAAAAGCATAACATAAATTCTTAGAGTAGTCACCTACAGATACCCTGGCAATAGCTGTCTCCAAGTTACATGTTTACAGGACAGTTGCCTGCTCCTGGTCCCTGTGGCAGGAAATGAACCTCTACCCAGGCAGGAGAGGGCAGTGCAGCAGCATCCCGTGCACCTTTGCAAAGGTAAGTGTGGTTTCCTTACAGTGAGGGTGGGGGGATTTATGTTTCTGTGCTTGTAGGATGCAAGAGCCCTGAATGAATCAACAATGCTGTTGTCAGTAGTTAGCAAAGTCTCACAGACCCTATTACTCCTACAAAATGAGTAAAATCCCTCATAGAGTGTAGCAGTTACCCAAGATGTAAGCTTAGTCCTTAGTTAATTCAAACACTGCTTAGAGGAGTGGTCCTGTACTAAAAAAAAAAGTGTTGCTTTGATAACTGCTACCAGTGCTACAATTACTGTGGTCCCTGCTGCTCTGAAAGAGCTGGTATTCACATTTGTGCAGCCTCTATTGTGATCCTTTCCTGAAATGCTTGCAGGGCATTACTGGAATAGAGAATTAAAAGGGAGCTGCTGTGCATAACTAATATCTTGCCTGTTTTGACTCCACTGCCTGTGGACACTGCTCTGAGTGTGCCCTGTTCCTTTGCTGATGGGCCTGCTAACCTGGTGAGCAGGACAACAGGCACTTGCTAAAGCTTTTCTCTCATCTCTATGCTTGATTTCTGATGTACAGAGGAGTGAGAAGCACTTAAACTGCCTGAACTGTCTAGTAAACAAATACAGCTGTGTATACCCACAATAGGACTTGTATTTCTTAGCACTTGAGCAGTTCTAGGGTTAAACATTAGACAAATTGAGGTTGTTTTAGTAACTTGAGTTAGTACACGCTGCCTCAGGCCCTTTGCGGGAAATAACACTTTATCTGGTTGCCACAGTAACCTTGACTTGAAATTACCTCCCAGCATTGTACTTGAAACTGTTTATCATGTAGCTTTGAGCCAGTAAACAAATCTAAACAAAGTTTCACTAGAAGATGAGAAGCTGGACTTTGATAGTAAATTTCTTCCTTTCAACTGTGACACTGTAGCAGGTTTCACTGGTGTTCAGCATGTCTAGCTTCTAATTCATTGTGTAATTACACTCTGTCTCTAGCTAACCCTTAAATATAGCTACCCAAGTGACACATTTCACTACAGCTCCCTTACTAGAAAGTAGGACACCATCCTACATGACTTGCTGTTTGTATTCTCTCTTTCTCTCTCTCTTTTTTTTTTTTTGTTCTAGAGGAAGAGTAACCATAAATAGGAATACTTTGACAGTAACGTGTCCTTTCATAAATCCTACACAGCCTATTTGCCAGTCATAATAATTAAAAAAAAAAAATCAAACCATCATTTCAGTAGGAGTTGAGACAAATATAGAAAAAGGGAATACTGAAATATTTGAAGGGAAGGTTCAAAGCTTGGTAGGAACAGTAAGTGGAATATAAGGGAGTTTCTCATATTAGGCCTCGGGGCTATAGTACTTTTGTTTTTTAGTTCTTTGTATCTTTAAGCTTTAGCTGTATTTATTGCCCAGGAGACCATTCACTATAAAAACAGGAGATGGCTGCTGTATGCCAAACAACAAAGAGATGTCTTAGTAAGTGCTTGTAGTTGCGCTTCTTCTGTTTCACAAAGAAAGCAGAACCACTGAAAGAATTTCAGATTAGGCAATTTCACTGCCTTAACCTCCCCTGGGTGTTGATTTCTCTTTGCCCATGTGATGAACAACACATCTAGGGCTAAAGGTCTTGCATGAGGCATCCTGCTTGGAAGAAATGGGGGTAGATAACACAGACTTAGTGGTGTGCAGCTTAAGCCACTTACAATGACTGATTTGTGTTGAGATAGGAGTTAATAATACAAAGCAATATATTTTCATTTCAATATATCAGTTGTGGTCTGAAAGGAAGCATTCTCCCCTGATGACAATTAGAGCTGATGGTGTTGGAGAAGGGAACAATCTATTTATTTATTCCCTTTGTTGAATATGTGGGATTTTTAAGCATGTTAGTAGAATGTCTTGACCAAGGCAAACAACTCTATGCTTGTCTGCTGGTAAATGCAAGATGGTAAAGATAAATAAGGTTGTAAAAAACAACTAGGTACAATGTAGGTTTAATTTAAATAGAAATGGCATGAGGTGTGGTAGCACTGGCATGCCATTTCTCCTAATTTCCCTTCCCTGTTTAGTTTTAGGACCTCAGTCTAAACTACTGTAGCAACAGTGTTGTAGAAATACAGTCCCATATGTGGTTGGTTCTTCAAAACTCTTAAAAGTAATGTAGGTCTGCATCTGTTTTCCAACAGATGTTTTCCAGTCTGTCAAGTGGGAGCACTAATGATTCTCTTTCCAACATATGTGACATGCCTATATACATGAGAAATTGGGTTGCATTAAACATACAATGATCCTGGTGAAATGACAATCTATCAAACCTGATGACCATCCTGTTGACAGGTGTATCCTTCCAGAAGGCATGAGGTGAAGAACATGATAAACTGAAGTAAAAGTAGGATTTATAACCTGAAGAAAGAAGAGAATAGTATAGTATAGTGCTAGTAGGTTCTTCTCTAAGTGCAAACACCATGTCCTTGAAGAAACTGGTGGGCTGACAAAGACTTTAGGGGGTGGTGGCTGCAATGCTGCAAAACAGTTTTGCTGCCTGGAGTGACTGTGGCAAAGTGGTGCAAGAGGGACAAGTTTTCTTACCTCAGCAGAAAGAGCTGGGGCATCTAGAAATACTCTGCATTAGATCCCATGGTTCCTTATTCCTTTTCCCTCCCTGTAAGTCCCATAGCAAAGTTATGTATAAGATCAGGATGAAACCCAGCAGTGGCTTTTAGTAGGGCAAGTTTCATAGTTGTTCCGTTGAAATCACTTCCCAAACCAAAACTCAACATCTCATTGCCTTGCTACTGTTTTGTTTGGGTGGGTGTGTTTTTGGTGGATTTTTTTTTAAGGGTGGGCTGTTAAACTATATTAAATTCTGCCTCTCAGTGGGAGGTGGTTTAATTACTGCTTTTTGTTTAATGAGGCCTAATATTTTTGTTTGCATTTAGCTATGAGGAGGCAAAATCCTCTCCGGGGAAACTATGTGACTACCCCCTATATTTGATACACACCTTTTCTCCCAAGGGATGTTACTCAATTTTTCCTTTCCACATTAAAGCATAATGAACATATACTTTTAGGGACTGTTCAGACGTGGTAGCCTGCATAGGAGGCTATAGGTAATGCTGCTCCCCTGAACTTGCTCACTATAGGGGAGGCACTGTTTTTCATTTACAAACAATCCCCTTCTCAGTCTTCCCATGTGTTTTTTCAATTGTTTCTATATTTCCACAGAACAAAGCTTGTGATACTTTTGATGTGTTATACTTGCTTGAGGTAATCAAAGTAAGATTATTTTTCCTCCTCTCTTCAATTCAAAATGAACTGTTAACAATAAGTATTAGGAGCTGATCTTGTATGTGACTAAAAAAGATTTTTTGAGAATTTTTCACCTTACAATCTAAAATCCATAATAAGCACCTGCTTTTTGATACTTCAGCAATCACCTGTCCTGGTCTGTTATTTATTAAAATGGGAAAGAGCAGACTACTAGTTCTCAGATTCTTCCATTTTAGATGTTTTAGGTTTTTTTTCCTTTAGCTTGCCTACATGAAAATTCAAAATGGAAGCACTTGGTCACAGGAAAGTGCCTGAGGACATGAAGCACTTTGGAAAAACATTTCTTGGCTGTGACTCTCTTGGACGCTTGTCCAGCTGGAGCACTCTGAGCATTTGAAACTGAGGCAGAGGGAAGGTACAGGGGGAGCTGTGAAAGTCTGTCCTTCCCCAGCCATTCTGCCAGCAAAGGACACAGTGCAGGTAACAATTCTTTCATCTTCCTGAGCAGTTTAAAAACAAGTGAACTATTTCCCTTCTCTGAACTTCAGCCTTAGGTATTTTATTTGTGAATCTGCCAGAAAAATAAACTCTTTTTAAAGTATGTGTATAAGAAGGATATTTATTCACAGTATCTAAGGAAAAAAGAAATAATTTAAGAGTAGGTCATTCCCTCCTCTCTATTCAAAGTCATTTTTCCCTTATGGGCAGAATTCCACTCGTAAGGGAGGAAATAGAGTTAAGTCTGTTAAATTCTTGTTTATTAATGTTTGATTCTGGTAGTGTAGAGATTTTCCAACTGGTCTTTATTTATCCATATGTCATTTTTTACAATCAGGTTATTTTTTTCACTTGGCTTCCTTGGTAAGTTTAAGGCATATTTTCTTTTCTTTTTGGCAAGAATGGCTCTATCATTGCAAAGAAAAATGTTAATAATCATCCAGCTTAAGCAGAATGTGAAAACACTTGCTCCAGAGGATGAAGTGGCTACACTGGCAGAGGTTGTGGAGCTTATTCAGTAAAAAGTTCTATGTTGTTTTGCACTGAAAAATATGTCCACATTTTCCATAAACATAATAGAAAGGTACTGCCTGCCTTCACAGTGAATAATCAAACAGGGTTTTCAAGCAAAGTTCAAATGGTCTCACCACAAGCTTTACAAACATTAAATGAAATTCAAGCATTCGTCTCTTCATCCAGCATAATACTGATCTTATAAATGATATATTTATTGTATGGCTGGTTTTTGGAAGTTCCTGCTAGCATTCCAGCTCCACCCTAGCAGGCAGGGATTAGAAATCTCCTGGGCAGAGAGAAAACTGCCACTTTCATAGGCAGAGCTGATTCAATATTTTCCAGCTGCTAAAAAGGATGCTCCTATTACCCTTGCCCCAGTTCAGGTGTTATCTTTTGCATTATTTCCTGTAGCAGCTCCAGAGCATTTCTGATCCCTTCAGCACTCTCTTCACCTCCCTAAACTCCACAGTTAGGGACAGAAGACTGGAGGGGTGGAGGAAACTTTCTTCAATTAGGCAGTGTGTCAGAGGGAGAACCTGTGCAAAGAAGGAGGAAAAGGCAGGCAGCTGGAAGTAGAAGAGAGCAAAACAAGATATTTTCTTGATTCAACCACCAAGTACAACAGAACTCTCAACTCTCCTGCAGAGAACCCTGGCAATTTTAAACAATATACACCCAATTCAACCACAGACTACTGCATCTCTTAGCAGGCACCACAAGATGAAGTTCAGAGTTTGCTCAGTGTCAGTTTGAGTTACAAGTACCTATTGGATTGCAAGATAAAGCAAGAAGCTAAGAAACAAAAGAAACAGTGACTAGTAGATCAAAGTCGCTATCTGTGCCACGTTCTCGATGACGTGCAGGAAATAAGCTGCCCTGGAAAATGTGATATCAAGATTTCATTTATATTGATGCCGGAATCTTAGTCATCTCTTGACTGGAGGACCCAGTTCTTAGAAATAGGAGGTGTGTTTCATCTACTGAGCAATTTTAAAAGGTAGATGCAGCCTGGATGGGGGCAGGAGCCATCTGGCTGCTACCCTGTCACATCTGGTGCACCAAGAGAAAATAATGAGAGGTTGCATTGTTTTGTCTTTCTTCTCAGTAAATTGCTGCCTGATGATGATGATCAACATATTTTTCCCTATTTGGAGTTATTTTATGGTAACATCTTGTTTATTATGGTATCTTTGGAAGCCAGATGAGTGGGGTTCTGTTTGCTGTGTCCTGTACAACCACGTTCAGAGAAATGCCTGGCTCAAAGGTTATAATCTAAGTTCCCAAGAGAAACTGTATGGTGTGGAAGAAATAATTAGGTTTGTGAAGAAACAGCTATCTTGTCAAAATTTGCACGGGTTGTTTTAGAATTGACAGCATCCAAATTGCTCTGTAGTGTGATTTTTCTCTCACACACTTATCCTCTCTCCTCTTTTGTTCTTGGCCAAACACACAGACACTCAGGTATAATAAACCCAAGCACAGAGGGCTCTACAATGAAACTGCTTTTGCTCATTCATAAAAGCATGGTTAGTGTTGTTATATTTAATTGCTTCTAGTGCCTACAGCGGGTTGTAATTTTGAAATAAAAATAGACTTTCCCATTGGGTATTTTGCTACGAACATTAAAAACACCTTCGCACTTCCTGGCAGATATTCTTTTATCTTAATGCACACTGGAATTGATCAAGCATGAGATTCCAAAGGTGATCTCAGACAGTGCTCCTCAGGTGGGAATATCATAGTTATCAGGGAGTAGGCAAATAATAAGCTAATGAACAGAACTGCTCAATTGAGTACCAACAGAAAGACTTAAAAACTCATGTAACCTCTGATACATAACCTGAGCAATACATGACATCACCCACGACAAATAAGTGAGAATAAAGCCATGGGCAGACATTTTGTATATTTGAGCAGCTTTCACATTTGTATATTTGTGTTTCTTTCTGAAACAATGGGAAATCATGGCCGGATGTGAAAATGTTGTGGGATCCCTGTTGCCTTCCTTGTGCATCCATCGCCGGGCTCTGCCGTTGCCTTGGAAACTGGGAAGGCAGGGTTCGATACAGGCAGGGAGCAGGCTGCCGAGGGCTTTCAGCTGCCGAGGGGCCCATGGGCGTTCCTGGGCACATGCCCTGCCTTTGTATGAATGGGAGACTTTTGGCTTTTGCTTGCAATTATGAATATTTAGAATTTATGGAGCTTTTATAGCTATTTTTCATTTTAAAAAAACCCGAACATGAGGGAACTCACATATCTATTTAAAGAGCATTGATGGCTAAGATTTGTCAAAGTGTTTGCCATAATGGAGGGTTCTGAATTGGCATTCAAGTAATTGACATTTAATTCGGTTCACTGTGTGTTCATGGATGTTCAGCACTGCTGTAGATGAGCAAACTTACACACATAAACATACCCTTTAGGTGCTCAATTTAAAACTTGGCACTACATCCTCCTCAAAAAAAAACAGTGGGACCCTACAAAGAGACCAGGGTCTAAGAATTGGTTTCCTAATTAAAGCTCAGAATCCTTCGTGGAATAACTATAAAGCCTCAGGAGGCCACAGAATGGAGGAAGAAGATATCTCAGGGAATATCCAGGTTCCTTCAGGNGAGAGCCACTTTTGAAAATATGGCCAAAATACTTCTCCAAGGTCACAGCAGACAAATGCCAGGCAAAGATATGGTACTTTAGCTACTGGTATTTCCTGCTATAGATGAAAAAAAATACAAATGAGTGAAACTGGTGACATTATGCATTGATTTATATTGTGTTAAGCACAGCTAACCTGAATAATATGTAAACAACTCTGATCATTCTGGCTTTCTTCTTGATAGTGATATTATTTAACACATCAATTTTCACCTCACTTTTTCAAAAATCTGCTGGTTTCAAAGGTGTTATAATTTAAAGGTGGTATAATATTATACTGTAGTGTGCAGTGAGATGAATAAACTGTTGGTCTGGTGTTGCTGGTTACAATCTCCCTCTCACTTCTCTCCCTTTCATACAATCACAGAATTGTTGAGGTTGAACAGGACCTCTGGGATCACCTAGTCTAGTCCTTTACTCTGCCTGACAGGGTCAGCCAGTGCAGGATAATCAGGGTTGTGTCTGACAGGGTTTTGAATATCTCCAGGAATGGAGACTCCACAATCTCTCTGGGCAACCTGTACCAGAGCAAGCAGTTTTTTATTTATACACACTGATAAGTATCCCCTGAGCCTTCTCCAGAACAATCAGTCCCAGCTCTCAGCCCCAGATGTTCCAGTTCCTTAGCCACCTTCATGGCCTTTCATTGGACTCACTCCAATATGTCCATCTGTCTCTTGTACTGGGAGACCAGAATCGGATGTAAAACTCCAGATGTGTCTCACCACAGCTTAACTACTTCCTTGACCTGCTGGTAACAATCTTCCTTACACAGTCAAGGATGCTCTTGGACACTCTTGCTGTAAGGGCACACTGTTAACTCATGCTCAACTTGGTGTCCACCAGGATCTCCAGGTCCTTTTTGGCCAAATTCCTTTCCATCTGGGTGGCCCCTCCCATATACTGGTTAAGGGAGTTGTTCCTTCCCAGGTACAGGATGGACTTCTTGCGTGTCCCTTTGTTGAACTGCATGAAGTTCCTGTCAGCCCTTTTCACCTGTTGAGTTCCCTCTGGATGGCAGCACAACCCTCTGGCGTATCAGCCACTCTTCCCAGTACTGTATCATCAGGCTTTTTGAGGGTGCACTCTCTTGCCATATACGTCACTAATGAAGAAGTTAAATGGTGTTGGCCGAGGATCAGTCACTGGGGTACACCACCAGCAGTTGGCTTCTTAACTTTGTGTTCCTGATCTCTGGCCCTTCAGCTTTGCAGTCCAGCTGGTTTTCATTTCATCTCACTTGTCCATTCATCTAGGCCATACCTCATCAGTTGGCCTGTGGGGTTGTTATAGGAGACAGTTCAAAAGCCTTAACAAAATAAACACTGTTAACTGTGCTGAGCCTGCTGATGCTTGGGAAACATTTGAGAGCTTGCCGTGATGTGCACTTTAATACTGTGCTTGAAGTGAACCTCTACCAGCTCCGCTATGCTGAATACAAGGTACTTCATTTTGCATCCTCTTTACCAACCTGTTCCATCACTTCATTCCTTGATTGTGGGCTGTTATCTCCCTTCTCTGGTGCTAGTGTAAAGCTGTCCTGAACAGCCTGGCTGGCTGTGTGGCAAAACTACTTCCACTTCTGAAAAAAAATTATAGTTGTGAGTCAATTAATGTTTTACAGTCAAGTTCAATAGTTCCTCCACAATCCATTCTAGACCCTGCTGAAATTTGTTTCAGATATTCTCCTTGGCAGCAGTGCAGATACAGGGGTGTATCTCAGATAGTTCAATTATATTCTCACTGTTCTTGAACTGTCCCTCTTCCTTTGGTCACCCACCATGTACTTAGCTCATTTCTTTTCTCTGAGAGATCAAGCAGATGTGATAGGAGCAGGTTCCAAAATTTTCCAAAATGAGATATGTGGCAGGTGTCTGGTAAGACATATCATAACTTCACTTATAGAGAAAAAAGATATACCATTCCTATGGTTGCTAAACTCATCACTGTTGGATAATTCCCAGAAAAAGCCATTCTTTAGCAGCAGCATAAAATTTCACGCCAGCCCTCTGCGTTCCTGAAATTAGGACCCCATGAACACAGATTTAGCAGCACTATCTAAAACAGAGTTGGGCTGCTTTAAAGTGCCTGTGGGCTTTAACATCGCCACCCAGTCCCTGCTTGCTTCAGGTGCCTGGGCTAAGGAAAAATTATTCGTGTGCTTAAAACATATTGAAACATGATTAAGCAGGCCTGAGCTAGAAACATAGGCTCGAGGGTGCTAATGAAACTAGCAGAGCATACTTTGCTGCGGTGGCACAGTAGAGGCCAAGCAAGGAAAGGGAAGAGTTCCAACAGGTGTGCAAAGAGGAGTCAGGTGTTTTTGTTTTCTTTTTCACTTTTCTACCCCAAGACGCGCCATGCCACGTCCGATCCCGTCCTTTTCCCCGACGGCTGAAGGCGAGGCTCCTCCAGCACCTCAAACCAGCGGTGTCCTTGGTGCGAAGGGGTCCGCAGGAGACAATGAGCGGCCCCGGCCCGCCCCGCGCCGATCCCGCACCGCGTCAGCGGCGGGGCGGGGCACGGCGCCCGATTTAAGGGGCGGTGCGGGGCGCGGCCACCGCAGCGGCGAGTGCGGGAGAGCTGGGCGGCGAAGGAGCAGCGGGAGCAGCTTCGGAGACAAGGCACCATGCGGGAGATCGTGCACATCCAGGCCGGGCAGTGCGGCAACCAGATCGGCGCCAAGGTAAGGGAGCGGGGCGCGGCGTTCCCGGCGGTCGCGCCCCTCGGGGAGAGTGCAGCTCCATCCCGAAGGAAAAGCGGCCCGGGGTTCGCTGGGGTGTCGCGGCTCCTGCCGCTGTGCCCGCTGTCCCCGGCGGTCGGAGCTGCCCGGGGCTGGGCGCTGGCTGCGATGTGCCCGTGTCTGGCGATGCCCTGCCTTTCTGCAGCCCCCCCTGCCTCGCCCCTCTGGAGCCACAGCGCGGCTCTCGAGGGATCGGGAGGTGTTTCAGTGCCACGGATTAGCCGCCTCCACCGAGGGTGTGTAGGTGTTGCCATCTTGTAGTGGCTACAGGGTCTTGAGCCAAGGCTAGACAATGGGAGGAGGACAAACTGAGATAGCCAGGGATGGTCAACCGTTGGATACAAGCTACAAATGAATTAAATTGCCATTCAGTACTCTGTCTGCTTGTCTGTTCTCCGTAAATTCAGCCGCTGTGGCCAGGGAAGCTCTTGAGCACTGACTCACCTTCCTGCCCGGCAGCTGCTCTGCCATGCAAGGGAGTGGTCAGGGCCACGGCATGCACAGACTGCACTGGTGTGTGTGATTGGCACTGGCCAGCTGCTTCCACTGGCCCTGGAAATGATTAATGGTCATTTTTCAAAAATTTCTTCTAGTTCTGGGAGGTCATCAGCGATGAGCATGGCATTGATCCCACGGGGAGCTACCATGGGGACAGTGAACTGCAGCTGGAGAGGATCAATGTCTACTACAATGAAGCTGCTGGTAAGTGTGCCCGATTCCTCAGATGTCCTTAAGTAAATGGGGCAGGCATGTCAGTTCATTGAGGCTGGAAAAAATCCCTGAACAAGAGCTGTCATCTGCCAGTGACTCTTCTAAGAGACCTTTGTTCTCAGAAAGGCTCTGATAACACAGCAGTCTTGACGGAGACAGTGTCTCTCCAGTGAAATGCAGGGAGGTAGATGGGAGCACAGTTGGGCTCCTGTGACACTGGCTGCTTATTCCAGGGCTGTAACACTGGTGCTGGTTCCTCCTGCAGGTAACAAGTATGTGCCACGTGCCATCCTCGTGGACCTGGAACCCGGCACCATGGACTCGGTGCG
>WBMV01001904.1:0-298088 GCA_013396655.1 Campylorhamphus procurvoides
TTTAATCATAGACCTTTAATGAATGGAGATCTCTCTGCATCACTCCTGCAGTTTGTACTCTGAGATCTGCACCTAGCAAGGCGTTTCCAAGGCCTGCTATAGGAGAAAAATGTGAAGGAAGGATGAACAATATTTGATGGATAGAAAAGCAGTAAAAGCTCGTTTCACCACTAGATGGCTTCATTCCCATGGAGATAATGGAAATGAAATTTATCGACATCGATTCCCATGTTAACAGAGAACGTTAAGAAACTGAAAGANCTGTGAAAATCCTGCACTGAGATAAACCCAGGACTTTCCTAGGAGGCCAAAGGACCCACATGCCCAGGTACCAGCCCAACACCTCACCCTTTATTCAGCAAACTTCTTCATTAAATTGTTCATTAACTCAATGAAGGTCCACTCCCTGTACAAAGGGCCTGGATTAAGGTGGACAGGGTCTACTGGACAGGAGGGAATCAATGGACTTAACCCTAAGAGGACAAAACCAGCCCATCTGCTAGATTTTTGGTGGTTCTCACTGGCAAACTATGATATGCAACCTTTCAGGGGGTGATATGTTCCTTGTGAGGTTTGGTGGGATTCCCACAGTCTGAGGTCTAGCAGAGGCAGAGGGAGGGAAGCAAAGGATAGTTGGGTGCTGCCTGGCTCAGGACCATCTGGAGGATATGTCAAAGCAGCCCCAGGAGATGCTCTGCACCAAACTCCTGGAGCTGTCCATGCCCTGTGTGCCAATTCAGGCCAGTTTGAGGCATCCACCAAGTATTTTGCAGGAGGGGAACTAATGTGGCGTTCCTCAGGGGTTGGCACCTGCACCAGGCACTATTCCATGCATATTTTTTTTCCTGTCAATTTATCCTTTGCCACAAAATCAGCAAGGGGACTGGACCTCCAGCTTCAATTGCCTCTGGATAATATAACATCAGCCCAAATCAGCTTGTTAGTGAGGTCAGGGAAGGCAGGAGGACTAGCACTGGTAGCAAAGATTTACCATCCAATTTACACACTTTTTCTGAGAGCCTTGGCCTTGTATTTGCAAAGTCTGCAACTCTGCAGCCAATCCTAATGCCAGGTGGGATGGAGGGCACATTTTCGGGGCTTGTAACCCAGCAAAGAACCAGGAATTTGGTGAGGAGATGCTGGTTTTGGGATCCAAGGATTTTTTTGTGCAATACTAGTTGTCCTGTGGACAAAAGTTCAAATCAGAGAAACTGCAGAGAAGGAACTGAAGCCTCTGTGGTCACTTTACCTGAAAAGATCCAATGCAGAGCTCCAAGTAAAGCCGGACCCCCAGGCTGGTGTAGTCGGGGAGGAAGTTGAACACAATGTAATGGGTTCCAAATAATGGAATTAGAAGCAGAGTTGCCCTTGAGAGACGTCTGGCACAGGACATGAGAACAAGTGATATTATTTCCCAGAGCAGCACAAAGTATGGCACAGTACTGAACAGAAGTTTCAAAACACCTAATATATATAAATACATAAAAATATGCATAAAATAGAAATATGCAGAATCCCTTTACAGTTATCATATAAGAAAAGGCAGCTATGGAGGGCAATTTATCCTGCCCTAAATCAGACATCTAATGCAGCTTCAATTAATGGTTTTCTTGCCTCCCCACTGATTTTAATTGGAAAACAGACATCTGGACAGACCTGAACACTTGGTGAATTTGGTTTCATCTTTTGAATGGGATAAAGTTGTGAATTTCTAAAATTTAATGCCAGTCAAACTGAGTCCGTGACACTACACAAGTACTTCTCTGTTTAGAAATTATATGTTTTTATTATTAAAGTAATTGATCTCTAAAAAATATTCCATACAATACCTGTACTGAGAAGAGTTATTGAAGTTGATTTGCCTGGGGTCTAGTTTTTTCAGCAAAATTCTGATGATGTTGATAAATAGGACAAAATTGACCTGGTCACAATATTTGGGGAGGGGTCAGGGGGGAAGAAAAAGAAAAGGTTAATTTTTCATGTAAAACTTTGCAGTGAAAATCTGCTTTTTATTTGTTTGGTTTTTTATAATTCCAGTTATAATGCAATTTGTGCCCTTTCAATGAGATCAGTGTAAGGTTATTAATGTTTTTTCCTATTGGCAGCATTCAGGTATCTAAATAAGTTGCTTTCCTTCTTAAAGAAATGGCTGAAGATTAAAACTTGAGAATTTCACTTTATTAAACAAAATATTTTCATCCATAGCTGGTGTGACTCTTTTGCTTTTTGTAGCTCATATCAGTTGGAATTTCTTTTGCAATGACTTTCTGCTGCTCTCTTTAGGCATTGTTGTTGGGACTTATCAGACTAAATATCTCTACAATGAGATACTTCCATCTGAGCTCATCATTTTATCCATCTGTGATGCCTTGTGGACATTCCAGCACAAAAATCATCACTGCAATCCCTTGACTTCAAATGTGGATGTCAGAAGTGGGGGAAATAATGGAGGTAGAAGGCAGTGCAACAACCTCTTGAAACATGACCATAATTCAATTTGAGATTCTTTATTTTCATTATTTGTGTATATCTTTAAGGTCCCTTCCAACCCAGGCCATTCTCATTTGCATGCATCTGTCCTCCAGATAAATTAAGCTTTTAATAGCTGGCCTTAAGGTTCAGTAGCTGCTTTCTCAAACACTTCTTGGGTCTAATGACCCGTGGGAGTAATCATATATGATAATCATTTAAAGCCCATCAGTTTGCCCAGTAAATGTCAGGCTCAAGAATTATTATCACTGTTGTCAGCTGTGAACAGAAATCTACTGACCTTGAAAGTTCATGATAAAATTTATGGCTGATTCTGAGGATTCATGATAAAAGTTTGTTTTCAAATAACATAAGTATGGTTTAGCCACTCACTAGCAATTTCACCAAAATTGATAATTCTATGGAGGTTTTAATTTGTTTGGAGAAGGTTTGCTTTGTAGGGGTGTCAGTTCTCTGCCCCTTTTTAGTTTGCATTTTATGTAGGTGAGTTTACAGTAGAAATTCTACCATTCCTCTTCTTACATCTCAACAAAGAGTAACCACATTTTAATTTAAAAGTCCTTTTTCTCCCATTTAATATTGGCAAACTCAAAAGCACCTACCCCCACCGAAATTATAATAGGTCCTTTGATTAGCCACCAGTAAGGAGAGCCTTCATTAATATCCCAGCACCTGTGAAAACAGTAAGTTTAGAAAAAGATGTGCATGTAATCATTGCAATCAATTAAAAATATGACCCAAGAATAGAGAATAATGTAGGAAAAAATTACTTACGCTGTGTCTTCAAAGTAGAATTTTGCCAATATCCATATAAGGGTGAAAAGTGTAGGAAAACCTGTCAGACATTTAAACAAAAATTGGAGTTGTCTGGTTTCATCAATTGATTCAAACCTTGCTTGCTGAAACTCTGTTGTGATGATCCAGATTACTCATTTCAAGAGTCTGAGTTACCCTTTTGGGTCTGTTCACATGACAGGAATTGTTTTAAACTCAATGCATAAGCCTGAAGGGCAATCTGCTGATTCCCAGGATGGAATGAAGCGAGTGATGCCATTGACTGGTGCTCAGGCACCCCTGGGAAGGTGTGAAGGGACACAGAACCTGCTTTGCACATGAGAAAGGTCTGTCCCAGAGGACTGAACTTGCAGCCCCTTTCCAAGATGAACACAACTCTCCTGAAGTGGGGCCTTGCATGCAGACAGCACATCAAAGCCCAGGTTTATCTGACAAGGGTGCTTTTTCCATGAAAAAATATTTAGGAATTGCATTTACCAGATCTTTAAATAATAATACCATTAGAACTTTACAGACACAGAATGTTATACACTCTAGCTTAAGCCTTCCTAAAAAGGCAGTTCAGTCTCCCAAAAGGGGTTTGTCAGGCTTGCCTTATTGTTTGGTGAGCACATCCATGGATTGCCTGCCTCAACCTACCAAAAACATTCCCCTGGGCAAGTGCATTCCCCTGCTTTTCTTTACACAGCAATTCCTGTGGGCAACCACTTAGCTTCTGATTTCTGGGTCACCACAGAGGTTTGAACAATTAGGTTTCTTCCAGACTACACCAGAAAGGAATGGGGATGCTGCTGTTTCATGCCTGTCCTGTTATTTGGTGGATAGAGCTCCTTCATTCCTACAAATTCCCAATGCAAAAGGTGGGCTGTAGCAACATCAGGACTAGAAAAATTCCTGCTGTGATTCTCAGGCTGTGTAATTATATTCTGCATGGACAGGAGGAAGTCACATCTAACTCTGGTGTCTGCAATGGTTCCTTAGAGGGGGCTGCGTTTTCAGTGGGGAGGAGAAGGTTGAGACTGGATCTCTCCCTGTGAGCTCCAACATGTACTTAATTTTCCATTTATTTCACTGGTGCTTTCATGCTGTCCTGTTTAAAAAATAGATTGTTTCGCACTGATATTCATGTAAAAATGAAATCAAAGTAATTACTATATTAGACACGCAGATTAGATTCCACATCCAGTATTTTTAATGGGATGGATCACAAAATCAATGAATTGCTGAGCAGGTTGTGTTGGAAGGGACCTTGAAGATCATCCAGTTCCAAACCCCTGCCAAGAGCAGGGACACCTTCACTGAACCAGGTTGCTCAGAACCCCATCCATCCTGACCATGAACACTTCCAAGGATGGGGAGACCACAAAATCCCTTGGCAACCTGTGCTTGTGTCTCCTCTGACATTAAAGAACTTCCTTGTTCCATCACTCCATGCCCTTGTGAAAAGTCCTTCACCAGCCTAATTGTAAGCCCCATTTGGATACTGGAAGGTGCTCTAAGGCCTCCCCAAAGCCTTCTGCCATCTAGGCTGAACAGCCTTGTTTAACATCTTGCCTTTCACTAATTTCGTGTAAAAGCCCTACTTACCCCAACCAAAGAGAACAAGCCACCAGAAATATCTTCTTCCATGAGAAAGGGATGAGAGGAGTAGACAGTTTAGGTAAAGAGCCTCCACCAGCAGCCACATGAAGTTGGTCATCATGAAGTAGTGACAGAAAACCACAGAGATCTTGCATTCAGTCTAAAGAAGAGGACAGTCGTGGTTTAGGCATTGCTTGTGGAGACAAGTGTTTGATTTGCAGATGTAGGAGACATCTGTAACTCTGGTTGACTTCTACAAAGAGCAAGATCTCACTATTACAGGATGTTTAAATGAGAGCTTCAAATGTAAAATGGCTCTCTGAGTATTAAGGCTTTAACCATCACAATACTCTGAAATCTCCACTGTGTTTTGCTCTCTATCTCTGTGTTAGAAACACAACTTGGGCTCCCAAGCACGTGATTTTTCTCACAAATGCATTGCTTTCAGTGTACCTTCAGTGTCAAATGCTTCTTGGACAAAGGTTCAAGGACCCATTTTTGTCCTTATGCTCAGCTCTAAAATTTTGTGTGTCCAGGAGCAATGCAGAGGAGCCACCCCATAAACCTCTGTCTGAAAACCTCATTGCCAAGATTTGTGGCTGCCTGAAAGCTAAGCTGACTGCTTAGCACCTCGAGTGTTTTGTGGTTTACAGATCAGAGCTTCCAGTCAGAACATGAAATCTTACATTTCCAAAAGAATCAGCTTTAAAAGTTGTTCTGTGATGTACTCAGAGATCTTCCATTTCAGGTTCAGATTATAGAGACATAACAGTGAAATGACACTACTTTATTCCTATGTCAAAGTCTACATTTGATTTAAAGTACTACCAGATCACAAGCTTTCAGAACACAGAAGGTACACATTCATGGAATAAAAACATAATGAATACAAGAATTCTATAATTTTCTTTACTAGATTAGATAGAAAAAAAGCAGCAAGGAGTAAAAAAGAGTCATGAAAAGTGAAACAATATATAAATGGTATACGAAAACCTCAAGTACTGTAATATCTTGCTTTTCTTGTGCTTACTGTGGAGAAGCTGCAGTGATCAATGTCCTCCTCTTGGAAAAGGACAGCATCCTTAATGAAAACAGCAATGGCCTTGAAGATAAATGTGAAAAAGAGCTGTACATGGATATAATTCCTGGGACAGCGAAGCCTCCTGGAAGAAAAGAAGAGAGGTCTTTCTCAGCACAACTGACTTGTGCTGGGAGAAATGAAAATAAGCAATAAGGAAGAACATTTTCACCCACTGAGCCCTTTCAGGCAGAGATAGAAACCTTCCTCACGTGAAGTAATTCACCCACAGTCTCCATCTCAATCTCCTTCCTTGCCAGTTGGGGATACTCCTGGCCTGCCAAATTTATGGAATATGAGATTCCTTAAATTTGTGTTTGTGTTCAGTACACTTGCTACAGGCTTTTGGTTGGCATTATTTTGGGGCTAAGAGAAAGCTGCATTTGAGGATTGATCTTCAGTGATACAATTCAGACCATGGCTAAACCACTGCCAGGGCCAAGCAGGCAGGGATATCCAGAGGGTTTTCCCAATGGACAGAGCAGTGATTGCTTAGAAAGGTTTTCTATGCCATGGGGGAGTTAAAATGCATTAAACCCCTGCTCACATCCTTATTCAAAATTAAAGGGTTTCTTTCCTTACTTTACCAAAGTTTCTTTTCCGAATGAAGTGAAAGCAGGGAAAGGCTTTATAACAATTTGGCACATCTACTTTAAATTCAGTTTGACACATTGACCTTAAATTCTGAGTTAATTAAATTTAAATTTTGACTGTCCCTAAATAGAGATTTTAAGGGGAGTTATAGAGCCTCAGATTTATGTTTTCACTCAGCTATGAAAATTCTAGCTAATAAGCAAAGAATTCCATTAAAAGCTGAATTCCACTCAGCTCCAGTAATCTGAGGGCTCCCTAATCTCAAAGTTCACCTGGAGTGGGCAGAATTTTATTACTGACCTCAAATGTCAGCCCCATTGTTAACTATAACTTTTTCCTCCCTATTGCCACGTCTCCTTATGTCCATTGTTTCTTTCTTTCCCCTCATTTAGGCTGCTTTGTTTTCCTGAGGTCAGAGTGGATGTCAATAAACGTATGTGTTGGCTTCCAGACATGAACTAGGAACCAAGAGAGGTCAAGAAACTTTCCCCAGAGAACCCTGATTCTCCCAGGACAATAATAAAATGCTTTGCAGAAATACAAGAAATAAACAAAGATTAATAAAATAAATCCTGCATGGCAGCAAACTTTAAATATACATTAAATGATAAAATAAACAAGCATGTTTTACTCTAGATACTCTAAACTATACCTGAAAATACCTAATGGATACTTCAGTAAGAAAGAAATCTTACCAAGTGTAGCCAAATTCTGAGACTGATTTAAAATGTATCTTTAGTTATAAATCTTTCAGTAGTAATATATACAATGCCATGGGAACATTGATTCAGAATCAAGTTCCTTGTGTATATTCTTCTTACTAATATAAAATTCCCTGCAGCTACTAAAGGCAAACACACACAGTTTATAAAAGAAATATCCTTATTCCAGCTAAAGCAAGTAAATTTATCTGTTGGTTATTCAGAGTTGCTGAGCTTTGCCAATAGTCAGCCAGGATTTATTTCCCAGATCTGATTCTCTTTATGCCTGGCTCTCTCTGATCACTTCTCATTCCCAGCTTCATTTTAATATTATTAAACCAGTATGGCTGGAAATCTTTGTTTTCATTCATCTGGGTTTCTCTCCATATTATTTTGATATGTCTGATGTTTTCTTCTGCAGTCTAAGATAAAGAACTCTGTGAAAAGAGCTGAGGTCAGAGGACACCTTTACCTGAATGCAATAAGAACTGTCACAGCAATGATGAGCGAGGTGATGGACACGCTGTACCCCACAGTGTAGATGATCTTTATGGTAGAGAAGTAGGATTGCTATAAAACAAGAGAATATTTTTTGTCACATAACTTGCAGCTAAATGACAGGTTTTTACTGATTCTGGCAGTTTTGCTTTGTTTGGTGCTTCCAATCTGTTCACATCCCTGACAGTCTTTTCTTCCCCCGTTTAATTCCACAGCAAAATTCAACTTAAATTGCTTGTTACTTTTCTTTTGTAAAGTCCCATTGCACAGGGATGTGGATACAGCCCAATCTCACACCAAAACTTGTACTGATCAGGGTGGTCTGAGGCTCATTCATAAAGCCATAAAACCACAAGCCAGTCTTTCATAAAGACATTGTTAAAAATCACATGCATTTTTATAAATACTGTATTTTATAGTATAGTATATTTTATATACATTTTTATAAATACTGCATTTTATATTTTTTAATCCTGCTGACAGCTGGAAAACAGAATTTTCTCAGCCTTTCCCAATGTTTCTCCACTTTCCTACTCTCTGCTTCAGTTCACTGAGGGGAGGGGGAGATACTGGTTTTGAGCCTTAAGTGTAACCTCAGGCATTATATTTAAGGGTAGGGCTTATTTAATTTGTTATAAGTGCTTAAAAATGAGCTGGCTACTTATGAGCAGCTGAGTCTGTAGTAAAATGAGAGCCTGGCCATGGGACTGAACTATTTAAATGTTGACACAGTCCTGTTTCTTCTCATTCTGTTTCTTTTCTACTTGATGAAGGGGGAAAAGGCACCCTCAGAAGACAATTAAAATCTTTGAAAGATGAGACTTTATTGGTTTCTGACAGTAAGAAAAAGGATCTCTCACCACACCTACCTTAACAAATGCAGGTTATAGAATCCCTAATTGGTCTGGGTTGGAACGGATCTTACATACCATCTAATTCCAACTCCTGCTTTAGTGGAATGAAGCATCTGATGCTGAGGACTCTACACCCCTGTGTGCAGATTTCTGACTATCCACAATCTAATCCCATGGACTTAACATTTATTACTGCTCAGAGCACACCAGAAGCACCCTGATTTTGTCTTCCAGGTTAATTTTATCCATCAGGCAGCTTCTGCTTTCTAAGAACACTCCTCAGTGTAAATGCTGTCAGTGGGGAGAGCCAAGACACATGCCTGAAAAGTTCCCATTTGATCCACTGTGTAATGACTAGTCTTGATTTACACCAAAACTTTTTGAGATTGATGAAGTTGCATGAGGTGGAGACCAGGCACAGTCGAGGTTTTTTGTCTGTTGGATGAACTGTGAATTGCATATGATTATCCAAAGTCCTGGCTGTGCACAGTTCCAGCCAGGGCTCAGAGAAGTACCTCAGAGCTAGAAAGCTTGCCAGTAAGTGTGGATGCACCACTCCATGAGAAACATCAAAGCTGTGCTAGGCTGAACTTAACTGGCAACAAATCAGATATGTAGCACAGAAAATAATCAAATCCTTACGTGGAGTAAACCTACAGGTGACAAGGTAAAATACAATCATCACAGAATGGGCTGGAAGGAACCTAAAGATCATCCAGTTCCACCTCCTGCCATGGGCAGGGACACCTTCCACTAGGTTGCTCCAAGCCCTGTCCAACCTGTCCTTGGACACTTCCAGGGATGGGGCAGTCACAGCTTCTCTGCCCAACTTCTGCCAGGTCCTCACCACCCTCACAGCCAGGGATTTCTTCCTTATATCTAACATAAATCTACCCTCACTGAAGATTGTTTTTATCCCAGCAACGTAAGGAAGAAGTAAAAGAAGGAAAGAAAGAGAAGAGTTGCATTTCAGTGTGTTTATTTATGCAGAGCAGCAGGTGCTGAGCCTTAAAGGCTGGAAAGGAAATTTGAGTTAAACAGTTATAGTAGCACAAAAAGTAATGGGAAGACAAGAAAACTCTCCCCATGATGATATAAACTATGTTTTTATTCTTATTAATAAGGGATCAAGCACATAACCTCTCGATACCACCAACTGTGAAAATCTGTTTTACGAAATATGTCAAATCTGCGTTACAGAGATGTAAATTTTGAGACCTGTTTTTCTTGTTTAATTAGATATTTTATGCAGGATGAGAATCCCAAACCCCCTCTTGTCCTTAGATGTTGCTGAATTTGGAACAGCAATGTTAGAGCAGCACATCTCTGAAGCTGTGATACTACAAATTCATCTTGCTGACTGATATTACTGAAATGTCTTAGTTCATATTTTATTAACAATTTATGATACCCCTCTAGCTGTTATATATCTGTGAGCAAGTTCAACAGTACTTTTTGATGGTTTGGAATTTGCAGCTGGCTTAACTTTTATTGCATTCTTATACATGAATAATAAAACATTTTCAGTCATTTTCCAAAATAAGTGACTGGAGTCAAATTTGAATTACGTTCCACACTTAGAAAGAAATTGCAACTTCAGCGGAGTTTCCCTCTGCAGTGACCTTCAGGAATAGAAAAGAGTATATTTATGAAACTTAACTTACTTCTTCAAGGGGAATCTCATCTTCTACTGGGCAGGCCACATGGTAGGGAGGGAATGGATCAGACCAGCCTTTCCTTGTGCAGTTCCTTTTTACTATCCCAGCTGCAACAGAAGCACTTAATTTTTCCAGTGAGAAGCCTTATAATGTGGAAAATAAACCCCAGAAGACCTCTGTGTGGTGCAAAGTTTATACCAGGAGAGGATCCACGTGCAGTAGCATCTCACAGAGGTGGTGGGACACTTGGTGTGTGTGCATTCAGGTCAGCAGATATAAAACTTTAGACAAACAGTGGGAAGAAGTGAGAGAACCAAGGTGATGGGGTAGAGGTGGGAAGGAGTAAGGAATGAATTACATCAGGGAGCAGGAAGTCCATTGGAGAAGACTGGGAAGAGCTGCTTCTCCTTCTCATTCCCACCTCTCTTGGGGCTTCCTCTTTCCTTGTGGGTCAGAGGCTGGGATAAGCAGTTCCTTCTATGAGGACAGCACGTTTCCATAAAAAGATTTACGAGTGAGATGAAGGATAAATCCGAGAATCCCATGGCAGGAAATGAATCTGCACAGATGAAAGGGCTTTTCCTTATCCCTCGTTTATAGCTAGCATGTGTTGGGTGAGGCAGAGGTTGGGCTTTACAGTTTCTTTTTCTTGTGGAACTGCCAAATCCAGGTCTTTCCTGGAAGATGGTTTTCTCCTCATGGGCTCACAGTTTGTTCCTTGCCACATTCACCCACAGAGCAAGCAGACACAAAGGCATTAGTCTGCAGTCTTGCATCTGACCAAACACATGTGCTACTTCAAGGACTAAGATCTGCTTTGTATCTCCAACCTTGGTCTTAAAGAAAAATCACATTACTCATTTTACTTCATTTCATCCCAAACTAATCAGAGCACAAATCTCAGAAAGATCCATGTTTAAGTTCTGCCCTAGACAAGCTCCATATGAGCTTCACAGAAAACTCATGCAACAAGCTGATCCCAAAGCCCATGGAAAACACTGGAAACACTCCATTTATTTCCGTGGGTTTTGGATCAGGGCCTCATCACAGACTAGGGATAGTACTTAAAACATGAGAAGAACTGCCAAGGTCCCTCAAATCCTACTAAAATCTTCACAGTATTGCTCTGATCCAACTGGAGAGTTGGAACAGGCAGTGTTCTGTCTTCAAGCCCACTTTTTAGAAATGCTCTTCCAGACAACAGAAGGAGTACAACCATGATAGTACCTCACCTGGCTCCTTCAGGAAGTGAAAGAGGATGTTTGGGCATGGTAAGGCAAGAGTCTCTCCAGCATCTGCCTCTGGCCAGCACAGTAATTTGTCCCAAGTCCTTTTGCAACCTCAGGCAGAAGGTGAAATATATTTTTAAGCATAATTATATTTGAACAAAATAAAAACCCAAACCTTTTTAAACTTTGCCACCCCACCATTCACATGTCTTATAAAAATAGCTGAACCACAATTTTTATTCTATTATGAGAAATAAACACCCCCAGAGGATTATTTAATATGCTTTAGTTAGACCCACTGTGTTAGACTGGGGTGGGTTTGTGAAATAATGTAATAAATGAAAATGTATTCTGGAAATGGGGAGGAGAATGATTCTGGAAGAAAGACCAGATCACAGTGCTTGTGATGGGATTACCCTGTTTTTAAAGATTGCCACACTCTCACAAACATGCAAGCAAGATGCCATGATAGCATCCAACTGGTTAAGGAATAAAACAAGGACACAAGGATTCACTCAGATAAATTGACTGTCCGTATCTGAATGTGAAAGACTTTGGAAAAAAGGAGAATTGAAAGGAATGGAAGTAGATGGAAGAAGGGCTGACAAGCCAACGTGCACATTGGCAGCCTGGCTGTGTCCTCACTCTGGTAGGAGGTCACTCCTCCCTCCCTCCGTCCCATAACCCCTCATGCATGGATACCTGCTGAGGTGGAATTTCCATGCTCTTGTGGGTCCTTCAGACATTCAGCCTCCTTCTGCTTCAGCTCTGCCACAAAATCACATTCTGGGTGGACATTTCCAGCAACCTACAGAGAGGAGAGGTTCTGATGATCAGTAAGAAGGGGTTGGATCATCCATCATTAAGTCCAGACCTATTTTTGCAACTAACAAGGTTAAGAACTTCAAACACTCCCTTAGGTTTAGCATCCAAAGGACTTCACAGTCTCTGCACAAATTGCAGTGCTTTGAGCAGATCGTGGACTCATAGATCAATTAAGGTTGGAAAATGCCTCCAAGACCAAGTCCAACCATCACTGTCAGATCCACCATAAACACCACATGATGTGTGAGAACCCATCTGAGCTCTGCTAAAGGCAGTAGGACTGCAGTACTTTTCATCAGAGCAATCCACTATGCAGAATAGATGTCAGAAATGGTAGTAACAGCTCTGTGCTGGAAAGCTTTTAGGATTCCTCTGGCCACATTCATACTCCAAGACCTTTTTGCTAGGGCTTGGCTTTGAGTGCAGGACTCATTTTCACCTTAACTTTAGCTAGACTCTGTCAAATCTGGTCCCAAAAGGACAGACTGCTCTTGGTCAGGCTCCTTTTCTGCAGGACGTGCTGCAGAACCTCCCTGTGCATAGACAAGCTCCTGCCAACATCCAAAGGAACACCATGCAATTTCTGCAAAATTGTCTTCTGAAAGAGCTCTTCACTCTAAAAGGAATTAGTCTGTTCTCTCCCTTCTGCCATCTGCCTTTCTTTACACAGGGTGGGAGGCAAAACTCCTTTCTTTGGTAAAAAAAAAAATCTCTGCACTAAAGCATTTGTTGATTTGGCATGACGGTGTTTTGATAGCAGGAACTGTTTAGTTGTTTTAGTCCTTATTTAGACTCTGGCTTATATGGGCACCAGCAGTGGATTTGAAGGCATTCAGAGAACCTTGGCCACCAAAGGACAAAGCCTGAAGTTACACACCACAGCTGCTGTGGATGTTCACAGTGTGCAGAAATACATGTCTGGGTATCACAAAGATGCCATGTCCTACCATAGCCATTGTCCCCAGTCCCAGAAGACCAGTTGTCATCAGAGACACTCTGACTTAGCTCTGTGCCCTGACAACTGGTGCTGGTGTGCTCTGCTGATGTGAATACAGATATAAAAACACAGAGACACGACAGAAAATAAACTCAGGGTGACACTTGCATGGGGAGCAGGTGGCTGGCATATGGCTCAGTTTTCTTCTACCCAGAGAGGATTAATATTCAGGGAATTTTGCAAAAAATATCTGCCTTTCAGTTCACTCAAAGGGCAGACTGCATCCACTCCAATAAGCTGATCCTTCCCTTCCATGTCAGTGCCCACATCTCATGCTGCTCTGCAGAACATTTGAACTGCATATTGACTAACAACTCGAGGCTCTCAGGCTGCTGGAAAACACTGGATCAATTGCACAACATTTGTTTTTCTGGGGTTTGGACCCTGGTAGTTGAAAATGCCATTTATGCCCTTCAAGAACATCTGCTTCCCATTTACTGCACTTTCAGGAGGATGTGGTTTCCTTGCCAAATTTGCAGACAGCAGTGCTATGAATCAGTTTAAGGCAGCAAAGAGAAGGTTGTCAAGGCTGAATGAAGTTTGGTGTGTCTGAGGGATGGAGCAGAGGCCAGACATTGCCTTGGTCCAGGAGGTGGAGATCTGATGCCTCAGTGGTGTCAGCCAGATCAGTACAAACAAGGAGCCTGGGGAGCCCCTCAAATTAAATAAGATATTTAATCATAGGTAGACTGATAGAAAATTGGCAACTGTCTTGAGAATCTTTATTCACTTTATATCTTTTTTCCTGCCAACATATACTCTTTCCTCCATTATATTCACCCTGGACAATGAAGGTCATCTGTGCTGGAAAGCTCTATAACCATGGTGTGTGACAGCTATTGCACAAAGTAGCTTTATTAGTCAGTAGAAAAAACAGTCAAACCATTTACTGACAATCTATTTTACAACATTCTCTTGTTTCAGTGAACTGTGCCCAGAAAAACCTCAGTAGGCAGGAAATGTACCCATTTGCACTGTCCTAAATTATTTCTCCTGGCAAAAAACCTTACTAGATCTTGCCTGTCAAAACTCTTTTCGCTCACTGAAATGTTCATGGCAAGAGGAAAGTTTGCTTGGCTTTTTCACCAGTCCAGGAAACCTTTCTCTTTTTTTTTCCCCCTTTTTCTTTCTAAGTCTCCAGACTTGTGAGAACATTTTACCACATGCATCTCAAATAAAAAGATGAGGCTGATCAAGCACCAGGTATTCAAATTATTGCCTATTCCTTCAAGTATCTATTCCTTATCTACTTGGTACAGTATATACAAGTCAGCAGTAACCACTGCTTGAGTGAGGTCTTCTGTGACAGAAGCTCAGGTGAAATAAATCCAAAATATTTATGCCACTCCTAGGCTGTGTTCTAGACAGATTCATCTCCCTACAGCATTTGACTCTCTCTAGCAGACCTCAGTTTATGGAAGCTCAGTGTCAGTTTCTAAAGCTTTTAAAACCTCTCCAAAAGTTGAATTCAGCTCTTCGCAGAGAAAGTGTGTGATCAGTTACACCACCAACAAAAACAGATATAAAACAGGTTTTCCACTATTTTGTACTATAATCAAAGGGGTTTACCTTTTCACTCTCATAATAAAATATGCAGCATATGCTAGGAGATATTTTATTGTGCACTATCACGAACTTTTTATTGATCCATGTATAATCATATAATAACCAATCCAACTTTATAGAAGTTGGTGCTATTTCTCTTAGGTAAACGGGACGGGGTCTTACAGATTCTTTCAGTCATATTTTTAACTATTAGCCTGATATTCTGCTTACAAATAATCGTACTTATCTACTCCCACTCCAGGGAAGTGCAGTTTGTCACACAGATGATACAGAGGAAATTGTGGCTTCACATCAATAAAAAGTCTCTTCAGTCATTTTCAGGGTGCTTTATTTTTCTCACAAAATAAAAACAGGCTGCTGTGCCATCCCTCGTGAAATACTCCTTCAGAAAAGAGGTTCCCAGGAAAGAAGAAAGAATACAGAGGAAGGATCACATAAGGAAGATGTTGAAAATACTATTACTGTTAAAAATAAAGAAAATATCCTTCCCCCACTTTGCACAAGCCTTTCCTGGTATCTCTGTGATCCTGAAGGCTGGATTACTACTCATTGTCCACATCAAAACACCAGCAAGGTCTCTGGGCTTTTTAATCATTCAAATATTTCTAACTCTGCCATAAACATCTCTGCTGCTTCCATTCGTTACCTGAAGCACCTCAGCTGCTCATACATTGAACATTAAAGCTACCACCAAAGCAGATGAAATTGTAACTAATAAGACTTCATGATCTGAAAGTTAAGAAAACTCTATCAAAACTCAGCTAGTCTAATGTAACAGCCCTCCTCCAGTTTCTTCTTGTCACTGTTTTATAGCCTACACACACACACAAAAGGGAGTTCTGCCAATTCTGTTGTTTCTCTGTAGTGAGTGTGGGATAAGAAAGCAGTGAAATGAGTTGATAAAAAGATCCTACAATGTGTGTGCCTTCTGCTGCTGTTCACACTTTTCCTAGCATCTTGCCTTGTTTAACTGCAATCCAAGGCAAACAAAGAGAAAAGAGACTCATAAAAAAAATAAAGAAAAAAAAGAAAAAGCTGTATCTGACTATCTGCTTCAAGAAGGAAATAAAGAATTATTGAAACACAATCGAGTAAAAGCTTTTTTTCCCCCCCATGCAAATACTTACAAGCAGTGCCAGGCTCAGGGTGTGCAGAGCACAGTGATACAAAGCACAGGAGTTCATATTCCAAAGCAAGAGTCAGACTTCTCTTCTTTAGCCTTTCTTAGCATCTTTCACCTGCTTTTTGAGTCCTCTTTCTCCTCTCAGCATTTATCTTTCCACACAGAAGTGACGCAACAGGACAGTGAAGTGGGAAATGAATATTAACAATTCTCCACGCTGTATTTAAGCTTTCCAACTTTTTGACTTTGCTGCATTCTCAGAGACAGGACTGGATGAATTGAGTGATTGGTGCTGAGATTATGGGAATCCTATACCCTCCTGGCAAGATCCCTGTTACTTTCTTTAAACCCCAAATAGTTTTAGAAGCTCTAAATGTTGCTAATCCCATATTAAAACAACACTGCTGGAATAAAAGAAACTATTATCTAACAGCTAATGTCAATTTATTCCAAAGAAACCCTTTCCAGTGTGGCTCCAGTGTATCTGTGTGTGGGTGTGTTTTTACTGAGTGTAATGGCCATGGTGTTGCACTTTAAAATACATGATCAAATGCTATTTGCAGGCACATGAACAAAACTTCTGCTGGGTACCCGTTGGACATTGATTTGAAGGCAAAATTCACAAGGGATACTTCCCCCTTTTCTTGAGACTTCTGAAAGTTCAGTGTCTAAATCTCAGCTCAACCCCTTCAGTCAAAGTATGGAAATATGGACACTCATTCATCTCTTCCTAAGCTTTTAGGCAGGTCAGGTGAATCCCACTGGAGAAACACCCATTCTCACACAGAGCTAAATGAAAATCTATTTTGTGAGATTCTTTTGTCTAATCTAATGTCCAGAATTCATAAGGTTGGCTGCACTCTGGTATCAAAGCTTGTCTATCAATTTACACTCTCTTGAAGGACTTAAAATTCCATGGCAACATTAAGCAAATGGTAACATTGCAAGATCAGAGACACAAGATATGAAATGTCTTTCAAATATTGTTCTCTGCTCTTCTATTCCCATATCCTGCCATTCCTCAAAACCAATTCCTAACCCCAGCTCTCCTCTTCCCATAACGGTCCACCCTACAACCCTGCACCTTGTCCATCTTCCTTACTCATCTTTCCTCAGTTATTTCAAATGACTTCTTACTGCTTATCTGCATGGATTGGGTGTGGGAATGCTGAGACCATGGAAAGAAGCCTGTCATCTCCCAGAGACACCACAGCTCTGAGAAACTAAAGTTCTACCTATACAAGGCTCGACCACATTTAGAAACATCAGTGGGGATGAAACATTCAGGGCTTGTTTGTAGGTTGGATCTGTGAGGGAACTGAAAACCTGCAGTGCAAAAAGGTGTCTTTGGAGAGCTGAAGTCATCAAGTTTTCCTTTCAGTGTGTACAAAATGATTTATTTCATTATTGCTCAAATACTCATACCTTGCCTAAGTTAGGCAAGCTCTCACAGTCCTAAAACAAAATCAGAGCTGTGCTCCTGTCACTTTTAATGTGTTTATTTTATTCCAGATGATGAAGCTCTAAACCTTGTAAATGAACAGTTATAAATGTATTTATCATGTGAAAATTCACCCATTTTCCCCAGCTTCATTTCAGAAGTTAAATAATCTCAAGAACTGGAAGATTTCCCTGCAGAGGTGTAACATGGAAAAAATACAACCCATAATGCTAAACCTACTTTTCTAGTTGGTGAAGTTATGAAAAAAGCTGCTAAAAGAACTTAAACCTACAGTCTTAATTCACCATGGCATGTCTTCAAAATAATGTCTGGCAACAGGATTCAGTACTTCCCAGTGTCTTGCTGATTCCCTCCTATTCCCATTTGAGGAGGTGAACAACCTGAAGAGAACTGGCTTTGTTGAGCCTGGAGAAGAAGAGGCTTTGGGGTGAACCTACTGCAGCCTTCCAGTACCTGAGGGGAGCTACAAGGAAGGTGGAGATGGACCTTTTACAAGTGCATGGAGTGACAGGACAAGGGGGAATGACTTCAGACTGGAAGAGAGCAGGTTTATATAAGATATTGGGAACAAATTCTTGCTTCTGAGAGTGGTGAGCCCTGGGCACAGGTTGCCCAGAGAAGCTGTGGCTGCCCCATCCCTGGAAGTGTCCAAGGACAGGTTGGACAGTGCTTGGAGCAACCTGGGCTAAAGGAAGGTGCTCTAATCCCCTTGTCCTTGGCAGAGGGATTGGAAGATGATCTTTAAGGACCCTTCCAACACAGGTCACTCTATGATATGACTCTACAGTAAGATAAGATATGATTTAAGCTACTCAAAGTGCTTTCATTAGTAAGACCACAGCAGGGACTTTCAGCTGTGTTACAATTATTTAATGCTGTTATAAATCTAGAAAATCTGATAAGATTGTAGTGACCAGTGCTATCATCATCAGATCATGCCAATTATAGCATTTGGACACATTCCTTCTCCTTTCCTTCCTGAAGAGATTCCAGTTTCAAGAAAAAAAACTTTGGCTGAGCATCCATCATATTTCCTGCAATGTATTTGTTCTATTAAGGATAAAAGTCTTTAGACTGTCCCACAGATGGTCCACTGATTGTGCCCCCCACCAACATTTCAACCAGTGTTTGAAAATGGATCAGAAGCGGACCCATTTCATGGGGTTACACTTTTTTTGTCCATGTGTTAGAAAAACAGGTTGTCTATGAGTAAGCTTTTGGTGTCCACACCAGAATGTTCCATTTCAGCCACCACATGTGAACCATTCCATGTGCATATTCAGTGCTGTTGCAGTCATGCCCATAAAAAACCACAAAAGGCATCATTTGCCACTTTTCAACGTACCAGAGAACAGAGAGAGCCCAATGGAAGACATTTCACAAGGTTTTCATTTTCCAGGGAGAGCAGGCACTGGTGTAGAGGGGTCTTAGCTGAAATCCACCACATGGGACCTCTGATGACCATGGATCACTTTGGAAAACCCGTCTTCTTTGTATTTGCAACCTCATTCATCCAATCTGCAGCTCAGACATTCCATTAAAATGAGTTCCTTCCTACTGTCGCTGTTTTGTGCAAATTTCCATCTGTTTGTGGTTAAGGAGAAAGACAAGTCTAAAAGAAAATAATGGACTTGTGGCTATTTTTTTTTTCCTTCCACCAAAATGACTATTTTTTTCATCTAAAAGAAAAGTTTCCTCAATAACTAGCAGAACTTTGAGCTGCTTAGTTTCACCATAAAAGCACATGTGAAGGACCAGTTTTTTCCACAGGCACAAAGTTCTCACTTCCTACCAGTTCTATCCAAATTTTTCAGCCTTGAATACCACCACCTCTGCAAGTCTGCTCCCACACTCCTCCTGGGCACAGCCAGGCACTTTGTAGACCAGTAATTACTACATCTTCTCTCCACTCATCACCTCCATCATCAACACACTCCCTACTTCATGCAGCTCCTCTGCCAAGTTTTCTAGTGGTGGCATCTTGCCTTTAGGATGGCAAAGCTGCAGAGGAGAGATGGAACATGCAGCAAAAGGGCTGTTTTTCTCCCCAAAGGTGAAAACCTTGCAGCTTTTTGCAGAATGGTTTTCGTTTGTGTTACCATCTCACGTCTGATTTCACAAGAGCTTGTTGTCTCCTCCCAGCCCTGCCACCCCTGTTTCTGCACTCCCTTCCCTACACATAGAACAGCATCCCAAAATTTGTATGAAACTCCTGGGGTATTTCTGCCACTTTTTGTCCTTCTGCAAGATCACAGAATCTCAAAATGGTTTGGGTAGGATGGGACCTTAAAGAGCATCTAATTCCAAGCCTTTTCCACAGGCAGGGACACCTTCCACTAGCCCAGGTTTCTCAGAGCTCCAACTAACCTGGCCTTGGACACTTCCAAGGATGGGACAGCCACAACTTTTCTGGGAAAATTATTGTGGCCACAAGGACATTTACACAGAGATAAATCTGCAGTTGAAGTGTTCAAGGTCAGGCTGGGTGAGGCTTGGATCAACCTGGGCTAGTGGTAGGTGTTCCTGTCCATGGCACGGAGTTGGAACTGTGTGGGATTTTAGGTCCCTTCCAACCCAAATCCATGATTTTACGATTTTAGTTGTCTTATGATGGAAAGCTGGAGGAAACCTTAAGACTATAAATCAATATTTCATAATACACCTATAAAAATCTAGCTAATTTAAAAAACCTAACTAATTTTATTGACATATAAACCCCATGGATCTTCCAAAGCTAAAAGCAAACAATTTGAGTTAAATGGTTGTAGCTTCTGAGATGGCATTGCTGCAGCTTCATATTTCCCAAGGATCATGCCCAGAAAAAAGAACTTAGAATTCAACATTGAGAAAAGAGCTACAAGTGGCATTTTTCTTGAACTTGGTAATCCAGTCAGTCTCCAAAGTGACAACAGAGCCAGGACTTCTTTTGTGGCTACCAAGGTCAAAGCCACAGGCACAGATGTCATGGTGAAGTTTTTAATACTGAAGGCAAATTTACAGAGAAATAAAAGAAAAATTCAGTCTTTATCATTGTCTCACAGACTCTCTTATTGCCATGACAATTCTTTAAAACTATTGAAATTTAGAGGAAAGGTGTGGGAGGGGAGAGGAGGAGGAAAGCTGGGTCTAAGTCATTTAACCACAGCTCCAAGAATAGGCGATTTTGTTGTGCAGACGTGACAAATGAATGTTTAGTTTCTGAAGGAAAAAAGGGAATGTTTGAAACAGGGAAACTTTAGGCAATCCAGAACGTAGAGGAGTGTTATAAATGGGGCCTCGAATTATTGTTTTAATACTGAAGATCAAAACTATGCAGAGTAATAATTATGCAGCTGAGTTGATTTTTCTTTGCAGTGTAAGAAATGATAATTTTTGTCAAACCACGCGTGAAATGAGGGGGGGGATTTTAACCAACACTGTTTAAATGCAGCACAAAATGAAGAGCATTAACTCTTGATCACACTGAATTAAGATAAATCTCTTTAAGCCCTTGTACACTGGGGGTTTGGGCTAATTGTGTTTCCACTGGCATAAATTTTTGAGCCTGCCATCAAGCCTATGGCACAGTTTAACCACACAGTCCTTCAGCACTTCTTTCCTTTCCCCCTTCAGCTTCTTCTGGGCTGCTTCTTCCCTGCCAGAGCTCTTTGTGCTGCTCGTACTCCACCAGTGCCTTACACTAGAAAATGAGAGTAATCTACTTTAATTTAATTTAATCATTTCAAGATAAAATAACACAGAAACAGATGCAAAAAGCAACACTGGAAATTATCAAGCACACAAATACAATCTATGAAGATGCTCTTTCCAGAGAGCCCCCCAGAAAACATTTGAGGGTCCAGATGGCTACACAAAGTGAGTAAATGATCCCAGTGATGTCATAGTGCTGGAGAAAGGCAAAATTATTGGGTGTATAAATGAGGGTGTTACTTATTTCCTGCATAAAGCAGAACTTCATCATGGTAACGAGTGCAAATTTGACCAGTCTAGGATGAGGCCTGTTTTGGATGTATTTTTCAAGAAAGTTTTCGATCTGCTGGAAATAATCTGGAGGCAAGCAGAGGGTTTGTGGAGACTGCAGTGTAAGAGTAGAGGTTGGAAGGAAAGCAATGACTTTGCCAAATTAAAAAAAAAAGAAGAATATGAAGGGGATGCATCATAGAATGACAGGACCACGGAATGGGTTGGGTTGGAAGGGACCTTAGAGATCATCCAGTTCCAGCCCCAGTGCCATGGGCAGGGCCACCTTCCACTACACCACAGTGACAGGACACGTCCTTTGAAAGGAGACAGGAATAATTTTGCAGTGTCAGACAGGACAAAAAGACCCTGGCTAAAACTGGGTGGGAGGCCAGGAAAAATCTTTCTGGCGCTAAAAAACTGTTAAAGCCTTTAATAAATGAAATGAAGAAAATGTGGAGTGTCTGTCACTGGAAGGGTTTTGGAAAAGATCAGACAAACATCCAAGGGAAGGATGAGTGAGACTGCCCTGGGGCTGGACAGTGGGTGGGGTGATGTCTTGAAGTCTCTTCAAGCCTTGTTCCCCTGACGTGTTGGGCTTCCAGCAGGCACAGAAGGTTGGACCTTCAAGAGCACTGCCACCAGAGTTGTCCTCAGGGGTGAGCAAAGCAAACAGCCTTTGAAACAAATGAGAACTTGAGAGGAAAAAGTAGTTTATAAAATTGTATTATTTTCTCTTCCATACCAGTATATTTATTTCCTAGTTAAACTGGCAAGAACAATGGATTTAATTTTTTTTTATTTATTTTTTTAAGAAGTTTGGAAACTAATGAGAGAAAAGATGATTTTCTGGGTTTTTTTCCCTAGAAACCAGATTTGTGTAGAGGAGCTCCAATGTCACTTTATGACAAAGAAATTTCTGTGTTGCTGTAAATGGCTTATTGATTCTTTATACACAGCATTAATAGAAATTTTGGAAAATAATGGGAAAAAAATTCCATTGATTTATTACAGATTTAAAAATAAAATAATTCTATCAGGCTTCTGAGACTAATGTTAAAAACAAATAATGGTAGAAGAGTGTGCAACAAGAGCTGCCCTAGATATTGAATGCTAAAGCCTAAGAGAGAACAGGACAATTATTAGCACAATCATAAAAGATATATACAGAGTCACATATAGCAGTGGAATATTAATAATAAACTGGAGAACCCCACAGAAACAGTGATTAGTTGCCTTTTTATTGTATTTTATATATATTTATTCTATAAATAATTGAAAAGGTGAGTAAAGAGGGTTTTTTTCATAACTGTTCTCTGATAAAGTGTTGCTGTCCTGATCAGGCATCGAGCAGAAATCACTGATGAAGGGACATTTGCATTTAATTAAGCAGGTGAATAGTTATTTCCCTGCCTAAAGTATAACCCATTCTTTTACAAAATGATGTTTATTCCCTTCAAGCCACTATACAGCCAAATTTGACTTTGGGAAGGGCACTGACTGTTCTTTGGATTGTACCATTGGCCAAAGGTTAAGATAATCACTAAATCCCTGATCATCTTAATCATGGGAGAGGCTGGAAAAAAGTGGACCAATGACTGACATGTGTGAGGCTCTATTTTTTTGGTCTTTCTTTTTTCCCCTGACTAATAGCAAAACCTGAGTACTATTCAATAAAAACGGGATTAATTAACCATGAAAGCTGAAAAATTCATGACTGTGGTTCTGCTTCACTCTCTGTGCTGCCCATTAACAAATTCTATTTTTTAATGCAAGCCCACAGAGCAGTTCTGTCCCATGATCTGGGTGGTTGGACTCTTGCTCATAAGGGATAGCTGAATATCTTTCTTTTGTCACTGGCTTTTTTTACCTTCCTAATGGAAAATTGCCTCCTGATCCATCGAAAAAGTCTCCGTGGACCTTATCCAGACATCTGGAAGAGGATTCAGTTACCAGAACATATGTGGTTATTGATATCCAAGTTGTCCTGGTCCTGTTTAACTTCCAGCTGGTCAGGAATAATACAGGTGTTCCCTGAATCAACATGGGTGTCTCCAATACCCTGGCATTTCTCAAATATCCATAGACATCATGTTAGGACAAAGAAATTGAGTGCCTGGGACAGAAGTTTCTCCCCCTGCACACATAAATTTAGGTGCTGAAAATGAGGTGCCCAGATTTCGGTCTGGATCTTGTCCCTGCCTGAACTGGGTCGGGCTGAGATGGAATTGATTTTCCCCATAAGAGCTGTGCTGGGTGTTGGGAGCTAGAAAGGTGTTGGGAACACACCAGCAGTGCTGGGACAGCATCCACCTGTTGGAGGAGTCCAGAGGAGGCACCAGAAGATCAGAGGGATGGAGTACCTCTGCTGTTGGGAAAGGCTGAGAGAATTGGGATTCTTCAGCCTGGAGAAGAAAAGGCTTTGGGGTGACCTAATTGTGGCCTTCCAGGATCTGAAGGGAGATGACAGGAAAGATGGAGAGAGACTATTTAAAAAAGCATGGAGTGACAGGACAAGGGGGAATGGCTTCAAACTGAAAGAGAGCAGGGTTAGATTATGTTTTAGGAAGAAATTCTTCCCTGTGTGGGTGGTGAGGCCCTAGAAAAGGTTACCCAGAGAAGCTGTGGCTGCCCCATCCCTAGAAGTGTTTATGGCCAGGTTGGATGGGGCTTGGAGCAACCTGGGCTAGTGGAAGGTGTCCCTGCCCATGGCACGGGGTGGGAACTGGATGATCCTTAAGATCCCTTCCAATTCAATTGTTCTGGGGTTCTGTGATTTTCTCCAACATTCCTCCCTCAGCAATAGGCTGGAGTGGGCTAGATCTTGGGAAGGGACACAGTCAGGACAGCTGATCCACACTGGGCAAAGGGACATTCCATACCATATGTGTGGGAAGGGACATTCTTTATTACAGTGTTTGCCTTCCAGAGCAACACCTACGAGCCCCTGAATTATTCCTTCCCAGGAAGTGGTTGGACATCCCCTGCTGACAGGAAGCAGAGAATAAATTTTTGGCTTTCCTTCGGTTCTGCACGAGGTCTTTGCTTTTGTTTTATTGAATGGCCTTTATCCTGAGCTTTTTCCACCTTATTTCTTCCCTCATTTCCCTGTTCTGGTGAGGAGGGGAGTCACAGTGGGCACCTGGTGTCCAGATATGGTCAACCCACCAGACCAACTTAAAAGTCTGCTTGTGACATGCTGCTACCAGACAAAGTGGAAAGTGATTCAGAAGAAGAGTCAAACTTTGGGTGAGTTCAATTAGCATCTACTTCCTCTGAGATCTTAATTTCTAGACACTTAGAAATTATTAGGCCTCTTTACACATCACCTGGCAGGTTGAGAGCTTGGACTGGAAGGGAATCAAGCCAAATAATTAAGTCAGTGACACCCAAGTGGTGATCATGGTGTGGAGTGTGCAGTGTTAGAAGTGTCAGGAGATGAGTTAAGTCAAGTGGTCGCTCTCGGTGGCCAAAGGACCACAGATAAGGCTGTGCCTGTGGTTATTCTGCACTTGGTTTCACACTGTAACATTCTGGGCCAAAAAGTAAGAGTTCTGGTTGCATTGGTTACAGCAGTAATGAGAAAAGTAAGAAACATGTTATTATTTTGATAACGCCGTAGTAACTGAGTAATTACACAATGTGGTAATTCAGGAATGACTGAAGAGAAAAAGAGAACCATAATTAACTACTCCATCTTGCAACACAGACCCTTATTTGAGGCAATGACATAATAACATGGAAGGACTCTATCCTTACAAACCTAAGTACTGTGGAAATAGTTCTCAGCTTTCGTTGTTCACCTTAGGGAAATACTGGAACAAAAGCTTTTGAAGGAGAAAAACCAAGAATTATATACATATGTAAGTATAGATGAGTGTGTAAATGGTTGAACTGTGATGATTACTACACATTTTCAAGTTTGGGGGAGAATAAATTCTGACTCTTTTCAATGTCTTTTCATGTACAGATTTGAACTGCCTTTCTAGAAAGTTCAGAGATTTATTTTAATTTTTGAAGATGATATAATTGACATCCTAGAATGATCTTCAGGGCTCAGTAGAAAGTTAAAAGATGAGACTAACCCAAAAACAAAATTCCTGTTTTAGCCATTCCAGCCTCATGAGACAGTTCAGGATATTTATGATCTAATTCCTACACTCTGTCTGACCCCTGACCAGCTCCATCATTTACCCAGGAGTTTACAAAGATTCAGGGGTTTTCTCTATGAGAAATTCTTTTTTTGCCACAAATTCCCTATTCTCCCATTCTTTAAAAATCTCCCACTATCTTTGAAATCAGAACTGATCATTGCTCTTTTTGCTTGTGCCACAAAGCTTCTGGTACCCTCCAGATATTTGTATCTTACTGGACTAAAGCCCTGAGAAAGGAAAATAAACCCTCAATACTTCCAACAGAGAAGAAAGGAAGAGACAACTGTCAAATTTCACCTACTGATTTAATAATTCTGTGATAAGCAGAGAAGGGGCACCTCACCATGATATTTGTTTCCACTGTCATTTAGACTAAGACATATATGCACCTCTTTTCCTTCCAAGGGAGGATCAGCTTACTCAGCTTCCTGGGATGCAAAGAGGTGTTGGAGGTTTACTGAAATTACCACAAGATATATACCCCACATGCCTCATTATATTTGCCATATTTTGGTAGCTTTCAATGATAGGTAAATAGAAGGAAAACCAAAATCAGGCAGTTGTTTGTTACACAAATTTTCATAGACACAGGGCATAACAAAAGAAAAAAAAACCCCAAAATGCTAAAAAAGCAGATTTCCCTTAGATTATCCATCACTATTAATACCAGTTATGCAGAACTCACTGTAGCTACAAGAGCAGAGCTAACTAAGCATTTTAACCCTGATATAACACTACCACAATGGAGATTTAATTCTATGGCAGATGGCTCTTTAGCTAAAAAGATCTGCACCAACAGTGATTCACATTCTCCCCTTGGCAACCAACTCCACAGCCCAGTTTTTCTTGTAGTTGTCAGGTTTTCCCTAATACTTGGTTTTATTCTTCCCTGCTGAGTTGTAAACCCATTTCTTCTGCCCAAAGTGATGAGAAGGAATAACTGATGCTTGTCTCTTATGCAACATCTATTTTAGCCACCCCAATCTCTGTGTCTCTCTGGAATCACACACTTCAGTACTTTGAAGTTTCTCTCTGGGTCTTACTCACCCAGTTTCCTCATTCTATCAGCTTTTTTCTGAGAAAACTGTGTTCCCTCTGTTTTATTTATCAGCAAACTTACAGTGTTCATAAGTATATTGAAAAAAAAGAATTTAAAGATCTTTTGAATACTTCTTAACGTAAAAGCCAATGCCATGTTAAAGGCTTCTCCTCCATTATGACCTAAACGTGGCCAAAAGGACCATGACACTTCACCAAAGATGGGTTAAAGAGAGTAAGAAACAACTTGGAGAACTCTACACCTTCTCTGCAACTCCCTGGTCCCTCCTGCTCACAGAACTGGCCACTTTTTGTAGAATTCTTGGATTTCCAGATCAATGAGCTATCCAGAAACACCTGACATTGTTGTTGTAACGAAGTTGTCTCTCCCCTTATTTTCTCCATCCGATCACGAGCCCGCAGGAAGTTAAACTGCAGAGAGCGTCTTGGTTTTGTGGTTTTCCGATCTTTGTTCCTTGGAAAGACAAAAGGAGAGGGCAGAGAATGACTGAGCCATCGTACTGGAAATGGGCAGTGTGACCCACTGACCTCTGAAACAGCAAAAGTCATCAAACTTCCCATTTGTTCTCTGAGCAGAAGAGGGGAAGTGTAGTAATTTCCCTCCCTGACTCCCTTCTTGCTGCGTCAGGATACCCACACACTATCAAATCACCGCTTCCATACCAGGGTGGGGACGGGCTCGTTACAGGAAGAAATCAACTGCAAACAAAGCAGAGTTGTAAACTTATCAGAGAAGTCTTGTCAGAAGCAGGAAAGCATTTATAAACCTGCTTTGCTTCTGGGAAGTTGGTGGTGTAGGAAATAGGGATGTCAGAACTCATGGAAACAGCCGTTCTCCTCTGGTGTGTTCCTGGAGGATGAGAAAGGAGGCTCCAAACTTTCCCTATTTATTTGTGTCTTGTAAAACACGTAGCACTGAGCTGCAGGAATGAGCATGAACATGCACTGTGCAATAACAATACACAGCTTTTCAAATGAGCAGTTACAGGGGGATATGTTATTTTACCCTGATGAGTGCAAAGAAACACCCATTTCCCCCTCAAATTGAACAGAAAGGAAAAAGCAGAAATCTACCTCCCAGCCTGACTCATCACTTGTGCTAATGCCCCTGTGTGGATCTCATTTCCTGGGAAGTTCCAAGTGGTGAACTCATTCCTGACACCTTGTCCCTGCCCAAGAGCTATGTGACATTTTCACAGCAAAGTGCCTATATGATCTGAAGTCTGGATGAGAGTAAGAGAGCAAAGTGACAGGAACAGCTTGGTTTGTTTGACACAGGGCACTGGAATGTCCCAACTGGAATTTGTGTCTCCAGAACTTCAGCCTTTGGTGTTGGCAGAAGGCATCTCACCATGGTTATTAGATCACAGAGTCCCTGCTTGTCTCAGATCACACCCATTCACGTGGTGTTATTGAAATTCTGAGTGTTGGCCCAGAGAGGAGCTGTCTCCAGATGGTAAAACGTGTAATATGACATTCTGTCATGGTTCAGCCATGGCTTATCCTCCCTCTGGTGGGAGGACATTCAGGAAAGAAAACAAAATGAACTTGTGGTATGAGGTAAGAACAGTTTAATAACCAAAACAAGTAAAAGACAATAATGAAGGAGAAGGAGAAAAAGAAGAAGAAAAAGAAGAAGAAAAAGAAGGAGAAAAAGAAGAAGAAAAAGAAGAAGAAGAAGAAGGAGAAAAAGAAGAAGAAAAAGAAGAAGAAGAAGAAGGAGAAAAAGAAGAAGAAAAAGAAGGAGAAATAGAAGAAGACAAAGAAGAAGAAGAAAAAGAAGAAAAAGAAGGAGAAGCAGAAGAAGAAGTAATAATACTAGCAATACTACTACCACCACCAATATTATTACTACTACTATTAGTACTACTAATAATAAAAATAATGAGAGAGGAGAGGGAGGGAGGGAGGGAGTGAGATAAAACCCAAGAAAGGCACCTGATACACAATACAGTTGCTCACCAGCCTCTGATTGACGCCAAACTGGTCCCCAAGCTGCATCAGCTTCCCTTTCCTGATAACTCCCTCCAGTTTATACACTGGGCATGACATTCCATGGTATGGAACATCCCTTTGACCAGTTTGGGTCAGCTGTCCTGGCCGTGCTGCCTCTGAGTTTCTGGTACAGCTCCTCACTGGCAGAGCATGAGACACTGGGAAATCCTCGCCTTTGGGTGAGCACAGCTTAGCAACAACCAAAACATGAGTGTGATAGCAATATTATTTTCATACTAAATCCAAAAACACAGCACTGAACCAGCTACTAAAAAGCAAGTTAACTCCATTGCAGCTAAAACCAGGAGAATTTTGAAAATCTTTTAGAGGAAGCATTTGGCTATTGACTTTGGTGTTGGGTTATTTCTCCCCTCTCAATACTGAAAATCAGTTTTCACTTAAGGCAGGAGGGTTGACTTTTGATTATTCATGGTATTTATTGTTTAACAATGAACTATTTTTTCCCCAGGAGTTTTACTATTGTATGGATTGTCCATACTTTGATATGAACCTTTTTCCAAAGACTATATGGCTCATACTGATATTTTTTTTTTGGTTTTGCAAGTCTATTTTTCTCCTGCTTTACAATAAACAATCCTCTTCTTTTTTTTATTTGTCTTCTGCCTTTTGGAATGTTATTTGCCCAGAAAGAACCAGCTGTGAGTGCAAGATAAGTTCCCCCTCAATGTTACTCACACTGACAGTCCATACAGGGGCCACTAATGGTGGTTGGGTGATTATTTTGCAGCCCTGGCAGTTTCACAAGAATGTGCCTGTTTATAAGTCCCTTATTATTGGGTCTGTCTTCCACAAATTTGAAAAGGTCAGGACTTCATTCCATTTGACTTGGGCGAAAAAGCAAACTTATGGCCAAAGATGAGAGTTTGAACAATAATTCTGAGGAGGGTGAAGAAAAACAACTATGAAGGAAGAGAGAGAGCTGTTTATGCAACGTGTTTTGTTGCAAACCATCAGTGAGGTCAAAGAAGTGCCAGCATAAAGAGCACAAATGAGCTGAAAACTGTATTTAAAAAATAGCAAAACTTAATAAGTACTGTCTTCATCTTCTCTGAAGCTCTTGTAAAAAAATCTTCAAAAGGCTCCAAAAAGGCAGAAGTATCAGATCACAGAGAAAAAAGGCATCTTAAATACTCAAATACACCTTTTTCTTGGGGTTTATGTCTTTTGTATCCTTCCAGCTTGGACAAGGAAATTGGAATGGGGCAGCTACACATTCCTTCAAAGCTACATTTTATTGTTTCCTCTTTTTCCTTGCTTGATAACAGTTCTCAGGAGAAGAGTTGGTACAACATGCAGAGAGTAGCATGTTGTGGTCTTTTCTTTACAGCCACTACACAGAACACTTTTTAAATAAAGAAAAAGAAAAATTATAGTTAGAATATCGGATTTTTTTTAAAAAAAATTAATTCTGCGCAATATGGAGAGGAAAGAAAAAATATGAGATCAAGTGGGACACCAAAGTATCCTTTTAATTAGTTACACATTATATTCTGTGATGTAGATCTTGCTAAGGCACTGCTGTGCCTTTTTAAAATATTAAAAACACCCTCAGAACTACAGTCCAGCAGGGATATTAAACACTGATATTAAACATTGTCTATACCTTCATCCTGTGTTATTATGTCAATAAAAATTAGCAATAAATATGCTATGAAAACTATAACTCAGAGTATTTGCAAGTCTTAATGAAACTGCACAGTGACTTTTTATGGTAATAAAGTGTTGGGTTTGGGATTTTGATATTAAAATATTCAGAGAAAACTTGCTGATAGCAGCAGAGCTGTTGTAACAATGCAGGGAATTAATTTCCACACACTTCCTCCTGTTTCAGCATGGAAGTTCTGCCCCAGTCCAAGGGAGGAAAACTGAGGAAACCACACATAGGCATTCAGAAGTGTGGGTGAATTAGGAGCAGAAGTCCCCAGAATATAATGCTGAGATCTGATTTCCTATTTTAATCCAATATCTTTGATCATCTCACTTCAGGGGAAATAAAATACGACTTGGTTGCTGGCCTTCTGCATGCATGTTTAGGTGTGTGTTACACTTTGACACCAGAATGGTCAGAGGTTTTGCAGACATCCTGGTTTTTGAAGGACAGAGGGGTTACCAGCTCTTGCTTTTTTCTTCAAAATAGCAAATATTGTTTAACATGATTTGTCCAAGACCAGAATGGAATCTGTGACTGGGCCAGAAGCAAAATGACAGAGCTCTTCCTCTACTCTAATTTTCTGGACACTATTTAGGTCCTTTGAAACCTTCACGCTGCATCTTCACTGCTGTCACAGCCTGCCTTGGGCTTCAATTTGGGCTGACTTTGGCTTCTGCTGTGATTAAACTGAACTCTTACCATAACCCAAGTAGGGGCTCTGGTTGTGTGTTTTCCCAGAACCCAACAATATTGGCTCAGCCCCAAGCTGGCTCTCTGCAGCCCAGACCTTGGCTAGGAAATGGGGTCTGTAAATACATCCACATGCAAACACTCCTGTAAACACACCCCCTCTCATACACATCCACACCCTGCCCCAGACACTGAGATGTGACAGGGACAGGGGGCACTACAAAACCTCCAGAAGTCATATAGAGAATGCAAATTTATTTGAGATGTAAAAAACCCCAACACCTCGATGCTGTTTGAAACACCAGTTCCCACTCTTGGTGGCTGCGAGGCCATAGAAGCCCTTAAGAGACCAGAATTAAGTGAGTCACTAGAAAAGAGCTGCTCCAAATCTGTAAATAGAGTTTAAAAAAATCATTCTTTTTTGTTTAATTCGCATGCAGCCCTGGTGGCACCCCTTTCTTCCCCAGCTCCTTGCATTGCTGGCTATATTTAATAAAGGCAGGCAAGCCCCACTTCCCAACTCTTTGTGAGAAGGGGTGGAGAAAACACACTGGCCATCCCACCCATCTGAACTTCCTGGCAAGTCACTTGGGTCTCACTGTCTCCTTATTCTGCTTGTTTTTGAAAAAAAAATAATAAAATAAAGAACAGAGTCCTTCAAACTGGTTGGTAACAAGCTCTGTCTCCGGATGCCAAAGGGACAACACAGAGCCACTTTGTAAAGAAGGAGATTGGCCGTCTTCCCCCTTGCAGGGAGAAGGCTCTGACTGAGAAATGCACTTGGATGGTGCTGAAAGACATCTGTCAAGTCATCAAAGGGTCTCTGCACCTTGCTGGAGCCAGCCTTGGGAGAGGGAGGTGGGAAATCTCCATCCCAAGACTGTCCCTGTCACACAGGGGGATTAAGAATTAGACTTTGTCCTTGGTAAAAGTCAGGGAGGGGAGGAACGACTCCTGGGAGAAACTTCGCTGTGTCCAACACCATGGTGGTGATTTCCCTTGGCAAGCTCTAGTGATCTTATCCCTTTCCAGTGTCTTCAGGCTGCTTTTCGATTGTCTTCAAAGGGCATTTCTCCTCCACTGAACCTCAGTGTGTTCTGTTCCTCCCTCTTTCCTGGGCAGTGCAAAGGATGCTTTGCAAGAAGCACCCAAAGGAACTAAATGTTCCAAATGCCTCTGGTGCAGGAGAGAATTGTCTCGCAGGGCTGACACTCAGCAGCTGTGAACCCTGAAAACAATGTGCTTTCCACTCCAGCAAGCCTTTGCTTGGCAAAGCTTCTCCATGAGCAGACTTATCTGCGTGGGCAGCAGCACTTCCCTGTTTTCCTCATTCTTCCAGCCTCCCTCTCCCACCTCAGCCATTGTCAGCCCTTCAGTCACAGCTGTAACCCAGTCTAACAGCTGTCATTTCTTTTGTCCCCCTTTCAAACTGTTTTAAGCCATCTGACAGAACCTTGAAATGACTTAATGCAGTGAGAGAACGTTTGCAGGTTACATTTGCTGGAGTAAATACCGGGTTTAGGTTTCCTGCCTGTCTCTCAGCTCAGAGGAGGAGTATTCCTCTGTGACATAATGCCAGCAACAAGGGACTGAGTAACTTACTCAGCCCCCCTCCTGCTGCTCACAGATTGCACTGATAGCTCTCTGCAAAAGGCTCACAAGCTTCAAGTCCTGCCCTGATGGACCAGGGATGAAGTTTTGTTGTTCAGCACAAATATTCTGCAAACCTCTATCACTGAAATCATCACTTGCTTGTCCTTCGGCATTGCAATGTCATTGAATGTTTGCTGCTCACTGGACAAGATGTGAGCTTTGCCTTCAGGTAGTTAAGATTTACTGTGTCCCTCTTTGTTTATCAAGCTAATTTTTATTTCGTTTCAATTTCTAATGAAATGGTTGGGTAAAAGCAAGAAATGAAACAGGGCATCCAGATATTTTCAGCCAGCTGTGAGGCAGCTGGTAATTTCTACAATGTGCTATGGAAATGCCCCAGACACAACATAAGAAGGAAACAATGCTTTAGGGCAATTTTTTCAAACCAAATATATTTAATAAAAATTGCTTTCCTCTGTGACAAAAGAAAATATAAAGGAATTCAAGGCAAAGTGCAAAATAGAAACAATCACTTATGATCCCAGTCAAAGCTGTGCAACAGGGAATGGTACTGAACTTTCCTAGCAGGAAAAATGAAAGAAGAGGTACCTGATTTTCTCTACTCCCAAATGTCTCCTTTCAGCAGTTCAAGTTTAAATCCAACACTACATTCAAGTCCTTTGCCAAGTAGGAGTACTCTGGGATTGCTGGTGTCAGGGATGACCTGAGATTTGATTTTTGATTTTGTTTTGGGCTAAAGCAGAGGAGCAGAGTGGAGCAAATCCAGAACACGTGAAGCGTGCCAGGAAGATACCATGGCCTGAAATACAGGAGGTGTCAGAAGCCCTGTGAGAAGCTTGATGGTGGGAGCTGAGTAGCCCAGTGCTGTTGGCATGGTGAGCTGGTGGCTGAGGAACATCTGCTGTCAAAGTCAATGAGGAAAGATGCTGCAGAACTGAGAGAATGAATTCCTACTAAGGCAGTGACAAAGTTGTTGAACCCACAACAACATCCTCATCGGGTACCTAGCAAAGAGTTTGTGGCTGCCCCATCCCTGGAAGTGTTCAAGGCCAGGTTGGATGGGGCTCAGAGCAGCCTGGGATAGTGAAATGTGTTCCTGCCCATGACAGAACAGTTGGAACAACATAATGTTTAAGGTCACTTCCAACTCAAACCATTCTATGATTCTAAAATTGGGACTGGTCCATCTTCCAGTAGGGAGTGGAGAAGAAGAAAATCCTGTTGGGTTAAGAGTTAACGAGGAAGATCTGAAATGAAAAAAGGCATGGAAATATTAAGAAGTGTGGGAAAAAGAAGAGAGGCAAAAAGGGGTGAAGCCTTTTGACAAGCAATGCTCCTAGTGCAGCCAGCTCGGTCCCATCTCCAGCCTGCTTGGCTGAAGGAACAAAGCAGAACAACCTTTCTAGAAGAGCCTGAAAAGACTGAGAGAACAGCCCCTGCTGTGGCTCCTTTCTCAGTCTCCAGTTCAAACACAACGCGGGCTGTTTGTTCCCACAGTGCAGGGCTGACCTTGGAATCCTTCACGAGCCTTTGCTGCTGCAGCCCAGCTGGTGCAGCGTTCCAGCCATCTGCTTCTATTTTTAAAACTCCAGGTTGCAGAGGGGTTTTTTTAGTTAGCATTCCTCTGGGAACTGCCTGGAAGAGAAGTGCACGGAGCAGCAGGGCCCCTGTTAGCATCCCAGGGATCCTGAAGGATTGAAGAAGGCAGGATTAGAGGCAGGATTGATTTTATACAAATGGGGGTGTTCAGTGGATCATCCATTCCTGCGAAATCTCAGCTCTGGAAGGGCTGGGAGGTTTCAGGCTGGGATGTGTAACCACCAAGCAGCAGCTGGGCCAGCTGAGTGAAATACCAGATGAATTTGGGTGAGGAAGATGCGGAAACAATTGAACTTCTGTGTCACTGTCAGAGATTTCTTGGCTTTAGGTGGGTGTTGAAGACCATAGACACGCACAGATAAAGTTTTATACTCAGAAATTTCACACACCCTCCTGTTTGAATCACTACTTTACACACCCTAATTCAAAGTTGGCCCTATAGCCTGGCACCCCATAAGCTGCCCTTCCTCCTTACATCTCCATTAGAGCAGGTTTTGGCTCCAAGCATTCCCAGGGAATGCCCCAATTTGTCTGTTTTGTCCCACGGTTCACGAAAGACTGAGATCCTGAACACCAGAACAGTCAAACTGATTCCAGCAGATTAATCAGGCATCTGAGTACTAAAGAGTTAATGTTCTGCTGAGTTTCTATTTCAGTATAGGTAAATAATTTCTGTCTATATCTAGATGTGATTGAGAGGTACTTGACACAACTGAGTATAAAATCCTTCATTCTCACCAGACAAGACTAATTTAAAGTCTTCTCCAGTGCTTGTCATTCGTGCTGGCAAGGAATTGCATTTTATTGTTCAGATTTTATATATTAGCCCTTCAGATATCAAACTGAGCTATAAGTTCAAAACATGAAGATCCATATCAGATATTGCAAATGCTTTCAGGTTTTTGAAAAAATTTCTGATTTTTAAAAAATATTTTATTTAAAACTATAGATCTTGTTTGCATATGTATGTATAGGCATATACAAGAAAGGCAGGTCTTTATATTAGAGTTATTGAGATCTATACTGTGGGGGAAGTTTCCAGTTATTCAGCTAAACTTAATTTTATCATCTGAATAGTTTTCATGTTTCACTAACTGAATTCAGTAGAATTGCAGTGACTTTAATAGATGTTTAGAAAATGACCTCACACGTGGGCTCCTACCTTGCCAACATCTAAATTTAGATGTCTTGGCTTGCACGTCCAAATACATCTTGTCTGGAATAAGAGAATTATACTGTGTCTCAATATTATTAAAAATAATAATCTGCTTCTAAACATCCACGGAATACAGCATGAAAAGATAATTTTTCCCTCCCACATAACAGCACAATAATTTTAAAAAAATAAAGAAAAAACAAATGAAGCAATTAAAAACTGTCCAAACCATGTCTATGAATTTAATATCAGCTGCCATCTGAGTTTTCATCTAAACTCCCCCAAGAACGGTGTTACATCTTTGCTGGGATAACAGGACTTAGAAAAGTGTGTTCCCCAGAGACTCATTAGTAATTTTACATAACTCTGGCCCACATGCTTCTCCATATGTAGGGCTACATGCACAGGATTTGATACACCTACATCTACACACTTTTTACTGAGTCACATGGAAGTCACACACCAGTCTGGGAATCCAGCTTGGCACGCTGTGCCTTCCACAACAGTGTGGGATCCCACTGATTTCCATACCTCAGCCACCACTAAATCCCATACATTGCCAATTAATTAAATCTGCAGAGCCTGCAGCTCTTCCAGTTCTGTCCCATTTTCTTTATTCATGCAAAACATTTAAGTGACTTTACTAAGCAAATCTCTTAGGAGTGTGCATTATCTGAATCATTTCTGTTGATTTATACCTGGAATAAAGGTATAGTGCTGAAATCCTACAGTTTTTCTGAGGCCATTATTAAATTTTAACAATGAATTCAAGGTTTGAATGGGCTCAGGAAACAGCTATTATTTATCAAGGAGCCAAAGTCAAGGCTTTTTAACAATATTGGACAAAACTGGTTAATTGGGCAAACAATCCCTTAAGGAAAGAAAGAGCTTATTGTTCCTGCAGTGGAAACCCCAGCATAATAATTAACCACTCTGGATGTCTTGACAAAGGTCAGATGCAATAGAAGCACAAAATGCTTGAAAATCCATGTGAGAAGTCCTCATGTGACAAGCCAAAGTACTTGGAAAAGGACATAAACAGAACTCAAACACATGAATCTGAAGTGCCTAAATCATTTAAGTGTTCACACAGAGCCTCTGTTGTCTTTGAGGTCCCTCAAAGCCAAAAGTTCAAGTCCTGGACAGATCCACAGCTTCCCTCCTGCCAAAGCTGGACCAGGAGTCAGAAATCAGTAAATTCTCTAAGTTTTCTGAACATAGTGGCTCCCAAATTCCACACATTAAGAGGACCAGGGCTCTTACCAAAGGTGTCACTCATCTTGTTTGATTCTAATTTTGCAAAAGCTCATTTCTATGTACCCACTGGACAGACAGGTGACAACTGAGAGTAATTCCCTCCTAAAATGTCACTAAGGGATATTATTTCAGGGTATGTTTGTATTAGTAAATATCTTTTTCCAGTGCCTGTCTGCTAAACCCAAGGGCAAGCAGTGTGATATGATTTGTATCAAACAACTAAACTCTCCTCCTCCCATTCCAAGGTGGCTTCATCCAAGCTGCAAATGGCAGGAGTTTTACTTGGCAATTCTTGAGCTGATGTTTTCTTAATTTTTTACAGTAGTGAAGTAAAACTTTCACGTTCCTTCCATTCTTTCACCTGCAAGCCATGGATATGGCAATGTGAACCTACACTGATGGAGCATTTTCTGTGCATTCTGTAGACTCAGGGTAATGTAAAAAGATGTAAATGTGGCAGCCTCAGCGATGACACAAATGAAAACAGAATTTACCCCTAGAGCCAAAATACCCACCTGTGGCAAATAAATTGCAGTCTGTCAGTTCAGGTCTCCTTCATCAATCACCTTTACAAAGAAAGGCTCATTGAAGTACACTTAGAAGATAAGCAGAAGTGGAATGACATGGATTAACAAGGAATATGTGTCAAACTGGCACATCATAGATCTTTCTGGCCCTGACAGATTGAAAAAGGTGTTTGAGAATCTCTCCCTTGCCTGGCCTGAGTCTTGACCAGCCAGGGTTGTGGTCAGATCTCTTACAGCACATATGAAAGTACTAATGTCCCCTCCCTTGTATGACCAAAAGCATTTCACAGTACCATGACAACACACAACACTGTAAAGCCAGATAGGAACAGAATTTAGATACTCTTTCACTCCTGGAACAATGCTAAAACAGTTTTGAATAAATCAGATCTGGCTCCAAGACAGAACATACAGTTACAGTGCAAGCAACCTCTTCTCTTACACAGCACTGATGGGATGTAGAATCAGGCAGACCCATCATTTCCCCCTCTCCTCTTTCATGCCACATTCTTGATTAAGCAATAATGTGAAATGGTGAAATAAAAAAAAATAGTCACATCTGTCTTTTGGATGGATTGGTACCTGCAAGTGCTCCAGTTACCTTTCAGTGGAAAAAAAAAATAAAAAGAAAAAAAAGAAAGAAAAACTGTGACTATTTCCAGCAATTGCACTTAACAGCCACTTTTTGCCAAGAGTTTCTGTTTGGCTTCCAAGGAACATTGTTTTGTTTGCTTTCTATGGAAAAAAAAATGAAGTAATAAACGGTCCCTGCAGGTTCTTGTGTAGGAGTGAGGATACACCCTCCAGAACAAGCTAAAGGGAGAAGAGATTAAATGGAGGGATCACCTCTAACTGTTAGCTGTCCTTCTCAAGACCATAAAAATAAAGGGAAAGAAGAGACAGGGGAAGGGAATCTCTGGGAATGATACCCCAAAATGGCCAAATAGTATCACTATGTTGATAATTTTCCACAAGCTTCTTAATTCCCTCTCTAAGACAAGAATAGAAACAAAACAGAGGAAATGGCACAATGAGGGCAATTCATGGCAAACTTTAGTGCATGACAGATCAGGAAGTCCAGGAAACCATGAACAGGGGAGTGTATTGAGTTTCTGGGGTTCTTTTCTTATCAAAATCTATAAGTCTCGTAAGACAATGACTGAAAAAGGTGCAGACCTTTCATTCAGGCAGGTTCAGGGGCAGGGGGTATAGAGTTCAGCCAAGGTGAAAGGAGAATAAATCCTTCTGAGTCCTAACAAAGTCCACAGATCAGCTGCTTTGTATGCCCTCTGTCACTTCCCTCCATCCATTCTTTGTTCCTGTGTTTATTTTGTGGCCAACCTTTACCAAATCCCAAAGCACACAATAGGGATGATAGCCACATCCAAAAGCTTACATAGCTAGGGAGGAACAGGAATAGGCAGGAATCCATGGGTACATGGAAGTGCTGAGGAGCACATGTCCCTGGAAAGTTTTCCTAGGAAGCAAAGACACACAGCAACAAATAACTGGCATGGTGGCGAACTGGGGGTTTGTAAGGTGATACATTTTGGGGTTGAATTTTGGTTTCCCAAAATAAATAAGAGATTACGACTGTGGCTTCAACAAGGGTAAGATTTCACTAGAGGGTTTAAGTGAAGTCCTACTGTTTTCCAATCAGAATTTAGCATGTTAAATCCCTTTGTAGAGTTGAACATATGAGATTTGTCCAACAGCAAAAGGGAATCTTGAAGTCAACAAAATAAAGCCTTCTCAGGAACATAATTCATAGCCCTACTTGGTGTATTAATTTCAAGACCCTAAAGCAACGCAATCTCATCAATGGCTACTGTCTAATTAGCAATTAATCTATTTAAACAGAGATTTGATTTCACAGTTCAGCATTGAAAAGTCTATAAAATGAGGCATATGTCCCCAGAGGAAATTCTGGGCTAATTTCCATAGTATAGGACAACTTATACACGAAAAATACGGTACTTTCAAGGACATCAGGCTTGAATGAAACCCAGAACACCTCTTGACACAGATGTTTACTAGAGCTCAGGCTTCAACTGAGTCATAACAGACATATTCTTAATATAATTTATTGTGTGACTCTTGGCACGTCCAAACTTCAGCTGGGTAAGAGAAGGGAAAACACTGAAATACTATGAGAAACTCTGTATTAGTATTATTGTTTTATTCTAATTTTTAAAAGTGGTGCACTGTGAATTGTGGCTGGTGCAGCTGGTGGATATGGAAAGACAATGGAAGCTTCCTGGAGGATTGGCTGTCATTATGTCAGGTTTCAATTGCCTTTCTTTCCTTGCACGTGCTGAAAGTCTACGTAGAGTTGACCAACATGAAATCTAAAATTAAATTGCCACACTTACAATGGGAAGGCAGAAAATGTATTTAATTCTAAAGATAGATGCCTAAAGTTAGGGCTCATATCTCCATAGATTGTCTATAGAGTCAATGGAGGGACAGGGGTTTCTCCAGGGATGAATCCAAAGCACCTTCCTCAGGCTTCCTGCAGGTTGTCTCCTGCTGGAACGTGGGACAAGCAGAGGATAATTTGTCAGCTGCATAAAGCACAGAGTGAGAGCCTCTGCCTGTCCCTGGGGTGACAACTGGCACTCAGACAAAACAAAGTGGATCATCTTTGCATTGCTCAGCTTTTCCCAGGAAAAGTCTGGGAGACTGTTAGTTGGGGTGACCCATCCAGGCACTCACAGCCGTGTTCCTGTGCTCAGGAATATTTCCCTGTGCTTGGTCATTTACAGGCAGCGTAGGTATTTGGTGTGCTGAGGCTACTGAGACCATGGCAGGTGGCCCCCAGGTAAGCTGTGGGAGCATCTACCCTTTATCAACTTCCCTGTGAGACTGGACAGGCTCTGGCAAGATTTTCCAGAGAAGTTGTGGCTGCCCAATCCCTGGAAGTGTTCAGGGCCAGCTTGGATGGGGCTCAGAGCAACCTGGGCTAGGGGGTCACATCCCTGCCCATGGCAGGGGGGTTGGAACTAGACGGTGTTTAAGGGCCCTTCCAATCCAAAGCATTTCAGAATTCTATTATTTTTTCCTCTTAGAACGTGCAATAAATATAGAGGTTTGTGCCTGGGAATTACCAGGGAACTTCTACTAGTCCATAGGTCAGGAATTCTCAGTGCTACATCCCGGGAGCCATTCAAACACCGGTGTCCCAGTCTTGCTCTGTCAGGGAGCTTGTGTTGAGTTTCTGTGTGATCACGTTTGCCCACTTGACATCTGCTAGTGGGTTTCGATGGTTGCTGCTTCGTGCTTTTAATTCCTTTGCTGGGTGTCTTCCAAATATTTAAAGAGATGATGATAACTTTGAAGTGTGCTTGTCCAGCACAGAGCAAACCCCCTTATGCCCCAACAGGGACACTATGAACAGCCAAGGCCTGAATTGCTGCTCTCAGTTCAGGATTGAAGCACTACAAAAGCACTTCAAGTGGACCATTAAGCTTTTCTTACTTTAAGAAGAAGGGAGGGGTTTAAGCCTGGAATGTTGCTGAAATATTTTTTTTTAATTTAATTTCCTTAAGAGCTTTACTGTAAATTGTTTAAACATTATCACTGTGAATAAATGGTGTAGTGGAAAGTGTCCCTACCCATGGCAGGGGGTCAGAACTAGATGATCTTTAACGTCCCTTCCAACCCAAAACTTTCAATGATTTTTATGCACCAACAAATCACAATTTGATTTGGGGTTTTGTTTGTTTGTTTCTTCACTACTGAAAAAATTATGGTACATCTTTAATCTACTTTATTTATTCTTTTGGTGATAATAAACCAGCATAAGTTTATTACACCCCAAATGGGAAGCCAGTGTTGTTTGTCTTCAAAGTTTTGGACTTTGAAGTGTAGAAAATGAGCCAAGATATTGCTCTTTGCAGGATGTAGGAAGGAACAGATTGTGAACCTCACAGTTTCTTTCCATCACTAACAGTGTTAAGTTTCCTCAAGCTTGTCAAAACAAACTGTTTATTTTGGGTGACTTCTGCAACTGTTCTGGCTCACAGATCCTCTAAGGCAGAAAAGGGTTAATTTGGAGTCAGTGGGTGCACTGGGACAACAGCAAACAAAATTGAAAAGGTATTCTGGAAAGTGGGCACAAGACCTTAGTACCCTTTTTCATTTCTAAATATAATTTGGATAGAGTTTATTTCCAGGTGAGGGCATGCTTTGCCTGCCATAAAAACAAAGAACATTCCTTTCCCCAAAAGGTAGCATCAAATCAGAGGAGTGGAAAGGCAAAAATTGCCTCAGCCTTACAGCTGGGCACCTGAAGAATGGTGCAGAAAATGAAACTGCACTGTGTTACAGGGCAAATTAAAAATCAAGAACCATAAACAGTTCGTGTGTTAGCACAACTGAATTTGTTTATTTTTAAACCACCCCAAAATCCAATCATGCTCTGCGTACAGAGACAATACATGGGATAGCACACCAAGTGAAGACAAGAAAGATAAAATATATTCTGGTTTATTTCGCTGGTGATTTTCCTTTTTATTATTTTTTCATTGTACATCTCCTCAAGTTGATGAAATGCTCCAAGCCATATGGATTCCTGTGTCACTCCTCTCTCAGTTCCCAAGCCCACAGTGTCTCTAAGAGGAGACATCCCCCCATTACCCCTGGGGTGTTTGTCTGCATAGTGGGCTGTGCTGCTTCTCATTTATGTTCCCCTGGGCCTCATTTCTTATGGAAAACTGTTTAGTGCAGAACAAGTATTATCAGCATGTATCTGCTTTAACTAGATTCTATAGTTAGTAGGTAAGACCAGCTAATGCTTTGGGTTACTCAGGAAATCATAAGTAGCACACACACAAAACCGAAAACAGAAAATAGTCTTCCACGTTGTTTGGAGTGTTCATTTTCTTCACGTTTCCAGTGTCATTTATTTAGCTAAGCACTGCTGCAATTATTTTCTTTCCACTTCTCTTTATGCTCTTATTTTCTTACAAAATACTATACTAGGCTTTCTGTATAAAACATATATATAAACATTTATATATATATATAATATATAAAAAAACAAAGCAATGACCCCCAGAATGGACTGACACACAGGTAGGTATTTGTCCCTCATTAGAAAATATACTGTGTGTACACCTATTTGTTGCCCCTGAATGTCACAGCGCTGGCTACTGGAATGGGGTCACAAAGAAAGGGGACTTCTGTTCTCCTTGTTTTGCTATAAAACATACAGATAAATTACATAAGATGAACAAAATCAGAGTAGTGACAAGAACAATCAGATCCTGTTTACACACTGGTTCCATGTTGTTCTTGTTGCCATTGTTATTACTACTCTCCAATTTGACTTCTAGTTATTACTTCCCAGGAATTAATATATCTATCTGTGCATTTTTTGCCACATATCCTCTCACCTCACAATGAGCTGGATGAAGGTTCAGGGAGAATGAAACACTAGAAAGTCTAAAGGATCCCGGGACTCTGTTGATTCCTACCCTGCTAAACTCTTTTGGCCCTCTTTATCAGAGAAGATCAAGCATTTAGAAAATTAGGGTTAATTTGTATAAATACTTTTTTTCAGATCTAAGTCCCCCTTTATGATGGCTCTCTGCCCTCAATATCTGTTCTTTCAGCAAACAGAGTGGTCATTTGAACTACTTATAATTACTGAGTGATGTGCTGGGAGAACTGCCCATGCTAAATACACCTGAAAATTTGGTGATAGCAAGGGAGGGGTTAAATTTCGGCCCAATTTATTTAGCTCAAGCAAAGGTGTCTAATGATTTCTTGGCCTGAAGACTCTATAATTGAAAAAAAACACAGATATAAAAAGTGTTATAAAGATTGGGGGCATAAAATGTAAAACCTTATTGAATTAAAAACCCAAAGTACTGCTTGCTGGTTTACAAAGAGTCTATAACACTGATAAAATCTTCGGAAACCAATGTGCTGCTTTTTTTTTTGCCTTTTTTTTTTCCCCTTCTCCTTTTCCTGCTTTATTTTGGCTTCATTTCCACACGGGAGTTCATATCATCTCCTTCCAGGTCATACTCTTCCACTTGGCCGCTGGTCCACACCTTCATGCGGTCGGTCAGGTCACTGGTTCTGGGAGCCAGGACGAAGTCGTAAATCAGGGCAGCACTTGCTCCTCCAATGATTGGGCCAACCCAGAAGATCTGAAACACAGGTCCAAGCCCAGTTAATACACCAGGTATCTCTGCACTTGAAGCTCTTTTGCCAAGCTCCTCATTCTCACAGGGAAAAAATAACACTGAGAACATCAAATTTACACTCTGTCACCTGAATGTTTATTTAACCACGTGGCAAGGGATCCAGAATTGCCCATCATGAAGATAGACACAGAGGTTAATAACTTTGTGTTGTCAAATTCTGATATTTAAAATCAGGTATTTTCCTGCTAAAACCTCTCTGCTGCTCCAGGTGGATTTGGCAGGAGAGCACAATTTCTAAAACAACAGGGCATGAGGTTCCTTTCTCCCATTAACTTCCAGTGATAGGGGAATTTGAAAGGAATACTTAATGAGGACCCAATTAGGGGCTTCATTTGCTCCTAGCTGCTCTTCAGGAAGTGATATTGCTGTAATTGAGCTGGTGTAACCACTTAAGGCAACTAAACTTTGGAAGAAGAGGTAATAAAAGGATTTTAGCAGACAGGTTGATTTTATCAGAAGTAATTGATGATATTGAGGGATCTGCAAGGCCAAAGAGTTACTGAGTCTGAAAACTTTTTCTTTTATTCAGCAATACCAGTAGTTTAACACGAATTTTTACCTGTATTTTTTTCTGTCGGTACAAAGGATAATAATTTTTCTATTAAATTCTGAAAATACCAGCTACTAGCTTAGTAGTTTTGCCTTAGTATCCCAAAACACATGTTAAAGTGGGAGATAATGGCAAAATCTCCCCACTGTCCTTTCTCTGTGTTTTACTCTTTAGATTAAAATGGTTTCAATATCCACAATTTTTACAGCCCACTGTAGTATCACTCAGTTTCCACCAACGCCTGTGCTGCCAAAATCATGAGTAGGAGCATTGGAACAAGCTACATTTTGTATATTCAAGAACACATTCTCATTTACAACTTTTATATCAGCCTTCTTTATTGAGTTTTGGTGAAATAAATGAATTTTTGTGAAGTTTCTCATTTTAGCCACATTTAACCACAGGGAATAATCTACAATTCATAGTGTTTCCAGAGAACTTATCCTTGAAAGGACATGATCAGACACTTAACTTTAAGTTGCTGAACATTTTAGTGGATTTCAAATATTGGATGATCCATTTCAGTTTATAAACCTGCTTAAGAATCTTCCTAAATTGTGTTTTACCAGATTGAGCAGTAGCACTTTACAAACTGAGTTTAAACAACAAATACACAACACAGGATTCTGTGTAATAAGTCTTAAACATTTAAAACATTCAAAATAAATAAATCTAAAGGGAAGTAACCTAAGAAAATCTACTGTATTGCTTTGAACAGAGAGACTGAATGAGCTGGAGGACTTTCTGATTGCCTGAGGCTGGTTGGGAGTGAAAGAAGATAATTCTTTTTTAAATGAAATAGAAATAGAAATAGGAATAGCAACTCATGGAGCTGGCCCAAATTACACATGTTTATTGTTTCTGATCTCTTGTAAGGCAGACAGATTCATTCAGCTTACCCAGTGGTTTTCAAAGTTGTTGGCAATCAGCGCTGAGCCAAAAGATCTGGCTGGGTTGATTCCACAGCCGGTGTAGTCGATCTGGGAGGAGGAAAGAAGATCAGTGTGAGGCATTGATGCACATCTGGCACCTCCCTCACACAGCAGGGCAAGGGGCACCCTGCAGCAAGGTTGGGATGCCCACAACAGCTCCACCCACCCCACCCATTGTTCCTCAGAGAAAGGAGAAGGGCTATTTGTCACATGCCTGTCCTGTCCTACCAGGGAAACAGGTCCTACACAGCTACCCCAACCAGATGTGCAACCTCACCTCTTACTGCCACAGCTGCATGGCCCAAGAAAGACGGGCCAAGCATGTTACAGAATCAAGGTCAGTCTCAGCAGTAGAAGGAGAAGGAAGAAACTATCACTGTCCCATCATGTTCCTGCCTTGACTGGACCCGTCCCGAGGTGGGACATTGCAGACAGAAATTATGAGGGTTAAAACTCACAGCCAGAAGATGTCCCAAGGCAACAGAGAGACCAATGGCCAAAGGTGCTGATCCTGAGACATCATTCCTTCTCCGGTCCGTGGTGGCCAGGACACACAACACCAGCTGGAAGGTGGCAATGATTTCTATCCCCAGTCCTTGGCCTGCATTGATTCCCTCTGAAAGCTGCAGGGAGACAAGAAGGACAATGTCACTTGATATTCCTACCTGGCTTCAACCAGTGTAACAAGCTTTTGCAGAATCTATTTTCTCAATAGGAAAACACAGATCTGCACAGCATTTCTCTCCTCAGGTGGCTTTTGCTTAATGGGAGAGAGGGGGAAAAGAAGAAAAAGTGAACAGAAATTAGTGTTGAATCTTTCACTGCCCGGCTCTAATCTAGGCACAACCAAATAGGTTGGTGATTCAACATGGTTGAGTGGTTGGTGCATCCAACCATAGTGAGCACTCAACCACCACACAGGATGAGAACACAACTGCTCTACTTGTGAGAAACAAATGAGCCAGAGTTTACTTTTTCAGAAGGATTATATGGTGCCTTAGGGCATTCACTCATTGTTTCTGAGATTTCCACATTAGTATTGGCACCTATTGCCTGAAAATATTCCTCTAATACCAAATGAAGTGTTCTGAAACATCCATAATGTTCATGTGAGGCTGGTAGATGGGACATAAGTCCTACAGAAGACCAAAGGTACCTAAACCATCTCTAGGTGTCGACATGTAGACAATGTAGCTCTAACTGGGGCAGGTAATGGATGAAGTCAATGGAGAGGAGATCCATTCAGCTGGTGAAATCTAGGTGATCATTTGGGAGCTCTGTCTTTTATTTTGTGGAGAGCTTAGACACTTAAATCACATGTAGGCTACTTTCTGGTGTCTTAGACCTAAGCTGAATCTCATTCAACTTCTTTGGGATCCACAATTCGGGAGTCCTCAGGAGCTGATGGAAAAAGAGTTTCAATTTCCTACTGAAGCAAAGCAGACTGTATATAGACGCTCAAACTGGCAGACAAAGATATTCCAATGGTATTATTAGGCATGAAATCAGTAGAGTTTCTTATAAATGTAAATGCTGTAGGACGTACTGAAACCACAATCAACATAAATGAACATTATAGAATAGAAATGCTGTCATATTTCAGGAGTACTGCTGGAAATTTGTGCTTAGCAAGAAAGCAAGGAGCATAAACCATTTGATGTTATAACAAGCTTTGAGTTCTGCTTCTAATTTCTATATTCAGTGGTGTCTTCATTAAGTCAAAGCAAAACTGTTCCTGAGCTGAATAACTTGGTGTTCAGCAGAAATAACTCAATTGCACGGATAGAAGGAAACATGAGCTTGGACACAGGCCAGAGAAACTGTGACTGGGAGGGAGTCGGAGTGGGAAGCAAACTCTGCAAAACTTCTGCTCAAAAATAGTGTTATCAGTAGGTTATCCCTTCTGTCAGAGCCTCTGCATTAAAAATTGCTGGGTCATATACAGCAAAAACATAATTATATGGTATCGTGACCCATCCAGAACAATGAAGCTATGGGAAATCATGCTATAAATCTGGGTTTGTGGTTTTATGCCCTAATTTCCCCCAAACTAGCATTTGAATAACCTTAAAACCTAAAAATGTTTAACTGAACAGTCACTTTCCACTTTTGCTGCTCCCTTTTCTTGTTTCCTCTCTGTGACAAAGTAGCATCACATCAAATTCCTAAGTCCTGGACAAAAATCATCTGAGTTTTTGGTCAGCATAAATCTGATTAACTACATAAAGAGTGAAAATACACTGATTTCTAAGTCCTGCTAAATCTGAAGCATTAATAATATATTTTTATATCTTATTCTTTAATATGCAGGAGTGATATCCTCTGAGTTAAAAGCAGTTTTTCCACAAAGAGAAGGGAATTCTGGTTGAAATTGTGGGTATTTTGGTTCCTCCAGCATCCATACCATAGAAACTGAAATCAGGTAATGAAACCTTCAGCATTAATAGGAGTTACATGTGAGGTGTATCAATCTGACATAAATACATACATATGAGACAGCATTGAAAATTACATCATCCAGAAGTTCATACTGCATTCCTGATATATCTCTAAATTAATATTCTATTACTTTTGTCATCAACTTTAAAAAAAAGTACTTTTTTTATTTTTTTAATCACTGCAGAGACAGTGGGACTTGTGGATCTCAGTAAATTAGGCTGCAAATGCATTTTCCAGATATCAAAAGTAATTTAGGAATCTGGACTATAGACTCTCTGGAAAATCCTACCTCACATTTGGAAGGCCAAATGGCCAAACTTAAAAGCCAGGTCTTAGCAAAAAGTGACTGATAGGCACACACCCAAAAGCAGATAAGAAAGTAAATTGTTTTTTATCATGATGCAACTGTTAAACCCCAGAGAATCCAAATCTGAGTTCTGGCACATCAATATTAACATTTTCCAAGCCTTGACATTTTAAAAGATTAAACACTGGCCAACCATTAGGCTTTCCCTTCATTTGAAGGGCTTCTGTAAAAGACAAAAGACAATAAGGGCAAAACCTTGTGCTTTAAAAACCTGTGATAATCCTTATCTTTGAGAGGTGGAAATCATATTCTTCCTTTCCCTCCAGGAAAAACACATCCTCCAGCTGACGTGACTTGAGGTCATTCTCCCTGCTAATCAACACTTATTGATGGGCTGCGTGGAATCAAAGAAAACCTGGAAATGTCATAGGAAAGCTTTTGCTTTCCTTTACCATGTAATTTTACACAGCCTGCCAGGAACGTTAATGTTCCACTGGGAGAGCAAGGACTCTGGGATGTGTTCCAAAACGAGGCAAACCCAGGCAAACCTTGGAGGTTCTGCTCTGCTGTGGCATAACATGGAGAGCAGAAAGGCACATTTCCTCGTATCAAGTTAAAATGTACATATATTTGTGTATATTTATATAATCCCTTGCAAGTGTTGCCTGGCTAACAAGTGCAACATGAAATATTTTGCACCTTGTGAGTCTGCTGGATTAAGCTCTTGACAGAGCCAGGTACGCACAACCAAGATGAGTTCATTGTCCTTTCCTCGTAGTTTCCATTTGTTATTTTAGTTTTTTAAGGAAGGCTGGAATTCTTGTAGGATACCTGACTCCAGGAGCTTCAGGGTTGTCTAAAGTTTAATCTGGATCAGGTAGGAAGCAGTACCATACATCAAACCTGACTACAAATTAACAGCATAGAATCCAATCCAGATTTCTCCTTTTTTGTCCACATGAATAATTCCATGCAACTTCATCTTTAAGTCACTATTTTGGCAGAAGAAGCACCAGAAACACACATAGGAAATGGGTTACATCATTGGCAAGAGCTGAGAGTTATTGGTAGACACATTTATCTGATCAGCTGAATCAGTCTTGACTGCATTAGCTTGCAGTGAGTAATTCTCTTGACTGTCACAGCACCCGGATGACAAGTAGAAACCTACACATAGACACCTCAAGGGAGGTGTATCCTGTGAGTAGAATTCCACCATTTCCAACCATCATGATTCTATGATTAATATCTTTACCCCAGTTCCCTCTGAATCTGAACAACTTCATGGAATAAAAATCCACCAGAACTCAATAAATGTACAGAAATCAAATCTTATCCAGAAAGCTCCTGAGATGCAACTGGTTGGAACTTAAGGCAGGGTGGAGCCCTCTGCTTTGCAGTACTGGGGATGGGATGAGGTTCCCATTCAGATGTTGACTGAATCTGCTAGTGCTGCTCCTGAGATATTTGGTTTGAATTCAGTACTGACCCTGCTTTGAGCAAGAGGTTGGACCAGAGACCTCCTGAGGTCCTTTCCCAGATGAATTATCATATAAGAGACTTTGGTTCTTTGGAAAAGTTCTTCCTGTGGGAAGGTTTGGGGCAGAATTGCCTCAAGGATACTCTGGCTCAGCTGAGTTAATATCTAGGAGCAGATGGAAACAGAAGAACCACAGGTGGAGGTTCAATCCCTGTGAAGCCTCCGCACAGATCTATTGGTGATACAACCCATAGTGGTCAATGACTCAAGAGACGTGAGCTATAATAAAATGAAGATTGTTAAACCTGAGGAAAACGAAAAACCATTTTCTAGACATGAGTATGGGAGTAACTAGCTGAGAGGAACACCTGCTTTTTGCTTAGGAAATTGGTAGTGGTCACACTGCTTCCAGTTCTCCACACCAGGCAGGAGACAGGAACCATGGAATTTGTTTCTCAGAAGTGCCCTGAACTGCCATGCTCAGCTGATTGACTTCCACAGCAATAATTTGGGCAAATTAGTGGGATGTTTTCTTTCCTTCTGACTTTTTTTTTAAATTTTAAAGAACAGGATATTTATTCGTTGTCCACCTCCAGAAGAGGAATGGGGACAGGAAATTAAACTGGCCCAAGGTAAACCCCACTGAGTACTTCTCTAGTGGCTTCATATTTTTCTCATTACGAATAAAAGTATATCAGGTTCAAACCTGTTTCCCGCTCTATGGATAAGATGGTTTATTATGCAAGGTGGTTGCATCACGTGGTGCTGAGCTCCATCTCACCCAGCAAGCCCTTAGCCCTAGATTGTGACTTCTAGGATTCACCTTCCTTCCATATAACAGGGAATATTCTCTCATTGTTCTGGAAAAGTCATAGGCCTCTGGAACTGGAGGAGTTTATTTTTCAAAAGGGGAATGTCAGCTTTCCCCATTCTTATGAAACACCCATGCAGGTCCTGCTGGTTGGGGTGTTTTACGGGGAGAAAAACTAAGGCACAGCAATTTAGTGAGACATAAAATATCACTAACAGGTGAGACCTTTTTTCTTTGAATGCTCCAGCCATCCCACCTAAGTTATCACCTTATCTCTATCATGGCAGGCATTTTTCTTAAAAGCAGATCTTTAGCATTTTATTCAAGAAAATTCTTGCCATCTTACTGCATTTTCTTCCTGGAGCTTAAATTTTCCCTTCTTTGATTTTCCTTCCTTTTCTTCATAAACTTAAATGGCTCATTCTCTGTTCTTCATCCCCTTGCTTGAAATATTAATTATGCTACTTTATACCAACTATCATTTCAGTGTTTAGCTGGGCAGTTCTTCAATGCAACGTTCTTCAAATGTAATCTCAGAAATTCATGTCCCTACTTCCCTCTAAAACCTCTCCCTCTGCCTTGCCTGCCATTTGTTCAGTTTTCTCACTCTTTCAGCTCCAACTCTGTCATGAAAAGAGCTTGATAACTTCCATCTTGATACAATACCTTTCTTCTGCTGCAAGTCTGTCCCAGATCTCCATAGTTATAACCCTTCCTTTAAATGATAGTCAAAATTAATTCAGACACTCTACCCCTGGCTATTTAAATACAGTTATTCACTTTAACAGTATCCCTGGGAAATGGGTCCTTCTATACCCATTATTTGAGTGTTAGGGCCTCAGAGAGTACAAAAGTCTCATTTCTTTAGGAAGTAGAGACAGGCAAAGATCTAAAGAGTTTCACTTAAAATTATATGACAGGAGCACTCAGAAGCTGCTTATGAATTAGCTTTGGATCGTATCCTAGATCAACAATAGAAACATTCAGCAGAACCAGAGGACAAAACACATTGTCCTCTGCTAGATTATCCTTCCTATAAATACAGCCTTAAGAGCTCTAGAGGGGACTCATTCAATTCCCAATGCAGAAATCATATTTTCCGTTCTTTGGAGAGCAGACACCCTCCAGGAACAGGATCAACCTCCCTCCTCCCACCCTCTCTGCAGGCCTAGGAGAAACCAGCCAAGCTTTGTGTCACAGCAGCCTGGTGTGCTGTGAAGGAGAGAGAGAGACATGGTTTAATTTATTTTAAACCAGAGCACATAAAGGTTGTGTGTCAGACCAGTGGCAGGCAGTTAAAATCAGTCCCTCTGTAGGACTTGCATTTAGCACAGCTGGTTGGAGACAAACCATTTGTCTTATTTACCCTTTCACTTTTTGATGTGCCTCTGGGAAAGTTGGTTTTGGGAAAAGTACTTATTTTTTGTTATTGTTGTTAAATGTCGCTGGTGAGAAATAAACAACTTCTGTTCAGAGGATGAGGAATGGTGACATTTTGTATTTCTTTCTCTTTACCCAGCAAACACCAACAAATAGTTAATTTCCTATAAGAGCTGAAACATTCATTTATACCACAGAGCTGTTTATGGTCTCCTGTATTACCAGCCCAGAAGGAGATAGTCTTTCTATGGGGAACTTTGGGAATATCTGAATTTTGAGCCTAATTGGATCTTCCTTTCTATGTTGTTACTGGAATAACCAGCAGGATTTGCACAAACCTCACAACGTGGTTGCTGGCAATGGCACCAAAGTGATATTTTATATTTCTAGACAAACACTCCAGCAAAACTGTGAAGTTTTCAAACTTTCCAAGTCTGAAGTAGTTCATACGGTCAGTCTTGTGCAGAGCATTGAAGGCTTGGCATTTCCATGGAGTTAAAAAGCAGCTCTGAATGTATGCAACGGATTTGAGGAATTAGGGGAAGAGTTCCAGCTCCTTCATTTCTCCACCTTGTTCGTCAGGCAAGAAGTCATAACAAAGGAAGGAAAAGGGGCCAAAATTCCTCAGTCCAAACACAGCCAGCATTGCCTTCAGGAGAAGTTGTGTGAGGAAACCTGTGCCACAGCTCTGCTCTGAAAGCATCCACTGACTCCACTTGGCACAGAATTAGTGTCAAGAGCCTGGAAAGTTTAGTTTTCTGTGCTCCCCCTCAGTGCTTCCTAGAGAGGGGATGCACAGGGCTCATCCAGGCAAGGACACAGAGGATTTGTTTACTCCTTTCTCGTCCAAATGCCAAAAGATAAACCTATTGCAGAGATTTCAGGCCACATTTTTGCCCTCCTGCTGTTTATAGTTTCCTCCAGGATGCCTGTCAGGCCTTGTATATTTGATTTAACAGGTTAATGTTGTGCCTTAGCCCCAGATCTCATCAGTGGAGCTGCTGCACTTAAACACCTGCATTGGTTTTGGCTCAGGATGTCAGGAAGAGCAGCACCTTCCCATCAGGTTACACATTAATAAACACACAGGACTTCCTACTGCTCCCAGCCAGGACAGCAAAACCTCCAGGAGACATTCAAATATTCTGTGACATCTGTATTATTATTATTATTATTATTATTATTATTGAGGTACTGATTGGCAAAGCCACAGAACATGAGGTCTCCTTGTGACAGGTACCAGATCAGCACACAGGGAAAGATATCTCTGCTTGTTTGTAATAAAAAGGCAACAGTAAAAGGCAGGTAAATAAAGATATTTGAAAAATGCAGACACATAACATGCAGCTGGTTTATTATCTAGGAAGCTGAGCACAAGCACAACAGTTTGGGCTGGTTTCCCTAAGTCTGGAATAGAAATTTTTCTAAGAATGAAGATTTCTTTGACAATTGTGGTACCAGGTAAGACCTCTCTGTTATTGAATTCTCTCTATTAAGCTAGAGAATGGACAAACAAGCAAAAATGTACCACTGCTCTAAAGAAAACAGGCAATTTCCTCTCGAGACAAACAGGAAATTTTTCAAGGGCTATTTTTTCTTCCTTTAGTACTTGTGATGTGGTTTGGTATCCTTGCTTTAAAAATGCTTCTTTTATAAATATCTATACAGCCCAGATAGTGATGTTTTTTAGAATTCTCTCATTAAAGAAATGTTATTCTCAGCTCCCTGAAGGTTCACATAATCTGCTCCAAAGACTTAGATGTTTCTTCTTACCATTGCACCAATTTACCCTGAATTGATTCATAATATTCATTCTCATGTTTGCCATGGAAATTTCCTTTAGTTCCCACGTTCTTCCCATGGCAAGCCTTTAATCCTTAATAACAAATATTTTTTAAAAAATTCTAGTTAATTTAAAGTAGAAAATGAAATCTGGGATTACCCCCTCTGAAGAATATCTATCTGTTGCTCTGTGGCTAGTGTGTGAGTACGTGTGGGTGTGTGCACACATATACACAGAATAGCCCATACATATGGCATAACCCAGGATGCTATGGAAAGGAAAACTATTTTAACTTTTTATTCACCAGCCAGGAAGGGTAGTGGCAAAATGAATTTCCTTATATTTCTTATTTAATCCTACTTAGTTTGACAGCTGGTCAAACATAGAAAGAACTTGTTCTCCAAAAATCCCAGCAAGGCTTCACTTGAATTACAGTATCAATTAATCTACCAAATTAATAATGGTTTTAGATCTATGGCAACTCAATGTTTTACAATTCTCTGTGATGCCCTTCCATCAATTTCTATCATTTCTTCGAAATAAATGCAGGAGGTTTTGAACAGAGTCTTGCAGAGCATTTCTCAAGCAATGGACCAGACATCCTTGGGTCCTCTGGATGTGGCTCATGGTACAAAACCCACCTTGAACCCCTCTGTTCCAGCACCAAAGGAATGCTGGATGATCCCTGAAGGCCTCGCCCTGTGTCAGAAATGGCCACACTGCTGCATCCCTGCGTGTTCTCTGCCAAAATCTCGGGAGAGGGCTGTATTAATAGAGAAACACTAAACAAACTTTCTTGGAAATGGAAATTAGACAATAACCTCTGAGATCTGAGATAAAGATAGAGCTATAACCCCTCTGCTAGCGCCAAATGGTCTGGAGGTTGGGTGATAACCATCAGGTTAATGTCTCAGCCCAGATGTTTCTGCTGTCACTGTATGAACTCATTAGGAAGAGGCCAAGACCGTGGACAGTTTGGAGCAGGTGACTTTCCTGTGCCCCACCTGCCTGGCCTGGGGCGATCCAATACAATGCTGGCAGGCCATAAAAAGCCTCTGCTGCAGAACTGACATGGAACAAAGAGCCATTGTTGTGACAGCCTTTTGTTAAGAAATAAAAAGCCCAGATTAATCTCATGTACCGGAACCATTTTGCTCCCTCTAAAAATGCAGCAACTTCTTGTAAAAGCCCAAGAGTTTAAGCACGCAGATGTCCCAGCAGAGTCAGGGTTGGCAGGAGGAGCCTGTGTTTGGATCAAAAACAGGGAGGGCAGAGGGCAGAGACACAGAAATTGAAGTTCCTCACTGCATTGAGACTGGAGAAAGTCACAGTATATAATCTATATTTAAAAATAAAGGATCAAGGATTTTTTAATGAGCGCTAAAGGTCAGGAACTCAACTGCTTGTCTAGTCCATCCAGCAGCACCTCTGGAACTGCAATTTTCCACACTGACTCAGAGGAAAAGCAGCATCACTTACTCAATTGTCCACTCACACTGTCAAGCCCTCAGTTTATTTTGGAAGTTCTTCCAACTCAAGCCGGCTTTGTTTAATTTGAGGTTGAAGGAGAACAGACTCGCAGGGCGCGGGCAAGAGGAGAGAGGGAAATCACAAGGCAAACACTGAGTCATCAAGGGCAGCCATGAAGTCCCGCTCCCCATGGACAGAGGGCCACCAAATTGGGGTTGGACTAAATGCTGGGAGTCTGGTGTTTCCCATCCAAGATGCCCTCTGAGGAAACTTTCTAAAGGATGGGAAAGATTCAATGAGAAATAGCAGGATAAAAACTTAGGTGCTGATCCATGAATACCATTAAAGGGTGTGGCAGGTCTCAACTGCATGAAACGGAATTCCCAGTGCAGGGGCAATTTTGTCCCTGTGCCTTGGAAATTTTGGGTAGAAAAATCACCAGCACTAATGTCCTAGAGATAAGAGATGAGCAGAAGGTAAAGATCCACATATCACGTGCACCATCCTATGCTCGAGTCTCCTGGAGACAAGAAGTTGTTCATCTTTCCCAGGTTGCAGAATAAGGCTGGAGCTGGGGAACAAATACACAGGGGAGACAAAAATACCATCTCCAGTATAAGGGTTCCAAGCTGCTCTGGTGCTACTGGATCACAATCCAGTTTAGTGGGATTTGTTATGGAAAGAGAACTCGTTCCCATGCCTGGAAGTGTTCAAGGCCAGTTTGGATGTGGCTTGGAGCAATCTGGTCTGGTGGAAGGTGTCCCTGACCACTAGAGGAGGTTGGAATGAGATGGTCTTTAAGGTCCCTTCCAACCCAAACCATTCCATAATTCTGTGATTCTGCGGTGTGACTTTGGTGAGGGTGAAAGGGGTCCCAAAGCAGCAGATACTGCCCTGGTGTGAAGAATCAAGGATGGCAAAGGGCTGCTTTCTCCCTGCCTTTGAGAAAGGATTTGGAGCTGGACACTGGTTATCTCCAAAGGGCATTGCACACTTATGGGCCACAGCTCATCCAGACTTGGGGACACCCCTCTCAGCAGCAGTGGAAGAGACACAGCCAGGAACACTGGAGATCCAAAGGATGTTCCAGCACCAAGACACTTTCCATACTCCAGAAATATTATCTATATGACTATTCACCTGTCTTAACAAAACGCTCCAAACCTCCAAATCCACCAACCACAGACCTCTTTGGGCTTTTACAGAAAGAACTTCAGTTACACAAACAACATTTATCTGTCCACTGAGTGTTTTCTAAACTCCAGTCCTTCTATTTGTTATTCTTGGTTGTTTTTCTTTTCTCTTTATCTACCCGAGCAATGCTACCTTCAGGTCTGTTTTTCTTGCCTACAATTTTTGATCCAGTTATAACTTTTAAAACAATATCTTTCATCATAAACTTGGAAGGCAGAGTTTTCAAATAGTTTCCAAATTATAGCCCCGAGAGTTAGGGGGCAGATTTCCTGGCACTCCAATCAGTGTTCCAAAACACAGAAAATATGAAATTATAGAGCAGCGTGTGCATTTGTTAAAAAACGTGATTAATTAAATAGGTAAAATTAGCAAAAGAAATTTCCTTGGAATGTTTCTGAAAGATTGGTAAAAGTTGTCCAGATAATCATTGCTGAACAGCAAATATTGTTACCTTGCAGCACAGGAGTCTCCTCTCACCCGTCTTTCCTGCTTGAGCTCTCTGTTGGTCATTAACTGCTCGTGCTGAACAATTCCTTCCATTATCCAAACTACAGATCTGTCTTCACTAGACAATAGCCAGCTCAGCTGGCAGATGAGTGCATTTAGGATTAGGTATTCTCTATTCTTACAGCTTTACCTAATGGAAATTTGAAACGTAGTAAAGCAGCTTCCAGAAAAAGATACAAGATGAGGTTAGGGAAAATATTTAATTTTTTTTTAGGAGAGCAAGCACTGCATACTCCTCTTTCAGCTTTTCCAATTCTCAAAGTTTTTACTTTGGCACCCACACAGCTACTAAAATATATGGGAAGTTAAGTGTTTTAAGAGGATTTAGTAATCTAAATACCTCTCTGAATATGGTCCAAAATGTCTTATTTGCAACCAGCCAGAGTAACCAAAAATATTTCTCTTGACTTCAGTAAAGTTTGGACCAAACACTTAATGTGTGACTGATTGCTTGTCTTAGTGTAAACCAGATCTTTTTATGGAACATGTTAAAGGAACATCCTGGATTTTCATTCTCTCTTCTTTCTCTTCAGCCTTGCACCCTCCATGGCTGGGGTTTGTGCTTCATTTGCTTGTGTTTCCCTTGCTCCCTTTGGGCAATGAGACAGGCGCAAATTTGTCCCACTAAATTTTGGATACTTAGCAGAGAGTCCCAAGCCTGGAGCCTAATTGTGCCAAAGAAGAGCTGGGTGTCTCTGGAGGGCAACTAAATGGATCTAAAGGCTGAAGCCTCTCTCTTTGTCTCCTTCTCTGTGAACTAGAGAGGAGACCATGGAAATGGGTTCTCAGCTTGGTCCCTCAGTGCAGGACCCACAGCTGGGCAGGATAAATCTCAGTTCAGGCATACAACCCCACCCAGTATCCTCTGGGAACACTGGATGGACACTTACTCCACTCAACTGCTTCCACCCCATTTTTTCTGTTAAAAAGATGCCTCTCCAAGAGCATGGCAGGGTCAGACCAGAGAACAAAATCACACACATCCAAGCCCTCTTCCCAACCTGCACCTCGGTAGTAAATCCACACCTCGTTTTCCACAAGAAGGGCAGGAAGACAAAGCAGCTGGCAGGGATGCCAGCTTTGTCCCTCCCCTCTTTGTGCTCAGGTTAAAAAGTATAACATAAAAGCAGCTCTCTGTGGTTTCTCCTTGTGCCCTATTTGCTGCAGGAGGCACCGTGCTCCTGGGGTTGGGCTGTGGTTTCAGGATGTGCCCTGTTGAGCTCTGCACAAGCACAGCCTGTCTGCTGCTCTCCCCTGCTCGGGCTCAGACCCAGCTCTCTCCTCATCCCTCCCCTCCCCAGACACTCCAAGCCTGTCACTGGGAAATGAATGGATTTGCTTTCCTTTCCTCTCTAGTTCTTTCCTGCAAGGGACAAGAACAGCTGCTGCACTCCCTGTCCCCAGGGAGGTCTCCCCTCTGCTCCTCCAGCCAGAACACTCTTAACTGGATGTGAAAGAGAAAAGGGAAAAAAACCCACCAAAATTCTGTGTATTTGACAGTGACAAACACCGAGACAGGGGCTTTTAGGAACTATATTATCCATCAATTCATTGCACAGAAACTGTTGCCAAAATATATATGATGGAGACTCAGTGCTGTGTGGTTTTGCCTTTGTAGCTCGGGGAGTTAATGACTGAGGAGCAGGAAGACCTTTACCCTGCTTTACAAATGGGCAGTTTTAGGGATTTGGTTAGAGGAAAGAACCTGTCATCAGGATTTTATGGAAGCAAAAAGGAAAGACCAAGCTTAAGTGCTACCAAAACCAGACCTCCCGTGTTTAATGGCACTTGGACTTCTAGAGGAAACCACTTGGTCTAATCCCCTATCCCATGTGGTCAAGCTGTTCCCTCTGCCAGTGGTTTCAGAGGAAAAGATCATGTATCACACATACACACACGCAGAGCCTTCTGGAGTCAATAAAATTATTTGCTTTTCTTCCCCAAAATGTTTTGGATTAACCCATCAAAATTTCCAAGGCAGGATGGAATAGCAGCAGGCACCAGGCTCGAGGGAGACAAGCAGCCAACTCAGAGTAACACAAAGGGATGATACTGAGCTCAGGAATCACCTTAATATCAGACTTTATTATGTTTTCAAAAACTGGCTCATCTTCTGAATTAACTGTGATGCCACAGCATGCAAAACAATATTAATATTTTGCCCAGATTATTTCAGAAGGCATTTTGTATCTGCAGCTTTATGTTCCAAATATCCCTTCAAAGAGGCAGAATATTTCAAATCAGTTTGAGTTCCAAACTGCAATCAGGAATATTCTGCAAGAAAGGGGCTGCATAAAATATGTGAAATAGCTGTTCTTAAGAGATCAGGTGAAATAAGTGACTAGAAGGCAATTTCCATTTATAGTACTGCATGTATGGCAGTGGCTGTAGCACTGCCTCTGACAGTGGGATGATTTCAAGTTTAAAAGTGTATTTATTTTTTTTTCTTCTATTATGGTACAACAACAGCAAAATGCCAACATTTTTAGGAGGAGTTGTATCCAGGCAGTTTTTAGACAGCATGGTATGAACATCTGGGTGGGAGAGGGATGAAACCTGCACCTCTGTTACCTGTACCTCACATCTTTACACCTGAGAATTCAGAGGTTGTCTCATTTCCTCCCAGAAAAACACAGAAAAGGCAGAGGGGATTCTGTCAGGTAAGGTCTGAGCTCTTTGCCTAATGCAACAGGTAATGCTCACACCTCTGGGGACAGGGTTTCTCTTGTTACATGCCTCCCTCTGATCCCTTAGGTTTCCTTTGCAGTTGTCGTCAGGTTACACAGCCCATTAAGTATTGAAAATGAATCACACTTACAGAACCCAGAACAACACTAGTGAATGCACATTAATCAGAGTGTCACCTCAGAGACACTCAGAACCACCAAAGATCATGCAGCTGCCAGAGACTTCAGTGTTAAATCAGTGCCAAGAGCCTCCTTTCAGCAACTGGAATGCACAAAACTGAACTTGAGCAAAAGTGATCACAACCAGAATGTCCTAAAGCTCTGAAATGAGAATGGGGAGGAAGGACCATCCCTATGACATAGATCCATCCTGGTACCAGTCAGGGCAGAATTCCCTGCTACAATAAGCATTTGGCTGCTTGAGGACATCACCACCACTCCCCTACACACACATCTTTGGTAGATTACAAGTGTTACCTTTCTACTTAGGGAAAAAAAATAATAAAGCAGGAGGAATTAAAAGTTTCTACTCACCGCATTGAGCCCCAGGAGGTTGTTTGGGAGAGAGGAGGTGACTCCCGACAGAATAGCCGTGGCCACCACTGCCCCCAGGCACTGGGCAAGGATGTACATGAGCGCCTTGAAGATGCTGATCTGGCAGCTGAGCAGGAGCCCCAGGGTCACGGCCGGGTTCAGGTGGGCCCCGCTGATGTGGCCCACGCTCTGGGCCATGGTAGCGATGGATAACCCAAAAGCCAGAGAAACCTTCACGTTGTCCTGAGACCTCGTTGATGTTTTGTTGCCCACCACAGGGAAGCTGAAGCCCAGAGCCGAGCCAATGCTGATGAAAATAAAAAGGCTCATGGCAAGGAACTCAGCCACCACTGCCCTCCAGAACATTTTCTTTTTGAACTCACTAGCCATCTTTCCTCTTTTTCTCTCTCCCCTCCTCACTTTCCCTTCTCCCTCTCTCCCTTCCTTTGCCTGATACTTTTTCTTTGAGGTCTGAAGAGGAATCTGGAGGAAAAATACAGTCCTTGGATTATTTATAGGGCTTTGGGTGGTCTGTAGGAGGGAAGGGGTGTTGCACAAAAGGAGGAAAGAACATCTACATAGATGCTGACTGTTAGATTGATGTAAGACACTGTTTGCCTGCCAAAGTTTTTTCTTCCTTTTTTTTTTTTTCCCTTTCCCCTCCCAGAGCAGCGTTCGATCTCTGCCGCTGGTTTTAAGAGGCTTTTCAAAATTCCTGGAAGAAACCTTTAGGAGCTCCTCAGGAATTTTGCCCTCTACTTCTTTAACTCCCGTGTCATCGTTCAGCTCGGGGATTGGAACGAAAGCTTTGATGGGATTTCTGTCTCGAGCCGGACTGAAACAAAAAGCAAAGTTCTCTGTGCAGGCTGGTGAGTTATTCACGCTGAGCTTCAGCGGCGGCAGAGAACAGCTGAGAGGAGGAAATGGGACTGACAGCTAAAGCCCCACTCTGCAGGCTTCAGTACCTCTGTTTCGTGTGGAAACAGGTAGAAATGTCCCTTCTGCTGGCTCCAGGAGGTGTTTCAGATGCCAAGTCTGTATGGACACACTTCTGCACTTCCACAGCTCACACGAGCTGCTGCTCACTGAGGAGGGATCAGTTCTCATCTCTGTATAAAGCTGGCATAACACTGAGAGTAAGCTGGAGACTCTCCATGGGTGCAATTTGGATGCTGAGGAGTGGGTGATTTTTTTTCCTTTTGTTTTACTATTTTATTTTAATTTATGTCATTTCTTCCCTTTTTTTCTCCAAAATGCAGAGGTGTCTCAGGGTTCCCCCAGGCTTATTCTGCCAACCAGCAGGAAAAAAACCAGTTAGGGGCTTCCTAGCCCGCATCCTCCAGTGAAAGCTTGTGTCCCACCACCCTGCCAAGGGTCAGCTCAGCTGTCCTGGTTGTCCCCAGGGAGATTGGCTGCTGCCCCTGAGCCACAGGACTGGCCCGAGACAGAGACAGAGGGGAGAGCAAGGGAGCAGGGAAATTACATGCTTGGTTTTGCAGACAAAATGAGTGTCCCAGCAGAGCCAGAGCGTCTCTCGGAGCAAAAGGTCTGAGTGCCTGGTTTCTCTCAGCGGGACTCGCACACACGACTCGGATTAACCCCTGTGCTCTCAGATCTCTGCCTGCTCGAACAGCTGGGGGTACCTCCATCTGTGCATCAGAGGCTTTGCTCTGACTTCAAGCCAAGGAAAATCTGATCCAGAGTCAGGAACTAATTCCCCAGACACAGCTCTTGAAGGATGGGTATTTAAAATCAGCCTGCTTCTCTGCCTCCTCTTTTTTTTTCTCCCTCTTCTTACCTTAGTGCACTGGTGACATCTTCTAAATTGTACTTAAATTAATTCAAGGCTTTTTCATTTGGGCAATATGTCAGTAAGAAGGAAAAAAATCAAACATACACCTGGTTGGTATTAGACAGTCAATAAGGGCGTTTAAAATATATTTGGTTTTCAAAAGATGATTCAGTGACAAAGCTGAAAACTGTTTAAATAAAAATCCAGATGTCTGCAGCCAGTCATCCCCAAGTTATAATTCTTTCTAGGCATCAGATGTTCTTGATTTTTCATATAGCCAACTTTATTTCCTTCTGTTTTATAATACACAAGAGAACTGTACAAGTGGAAAAAAAAGGAAAAAGCAAAGAAAAGGAGAACAAATCAATTATTGGTTTTACCCTTCTAATTACAGTGGGACTTCAATGAGGAACTGCATGAGACACATCAAAAATAAAATTTATCTAAATAATAGTAGATGGTGGAATTTTAACATAAGATACAATTGATCCCAGTTGTATCCTGCTCCGTGAAACTTTTTATTTACTGAAAACAATCTCTGAGATTTGAAGATCTTGAGTGACCACCTTCCCTGGTCCCACCAAGGAGATGCCCAAGACACAGGGCATGTGTCACACACCTCAGGGAACTGGAGACAGCAGAGCTCTAAGAATAGTTTACAAGAGTTTCCATGTGTCCCAAATTGGCACCTGTGGGATGGAGCTGCCCAGATAGTCAGCCGTGTCCACAGGAAATTCCCTCTTTACTCACTTCTTCCTACAATTAGGAACTGGATGAGCAAACCACCTCTGTATCAGTACTGATAAGGTGAGAAAGAATCCCTCCAAGGAAAATTTCTAGGACCCAAGAAAACAGTTTGGGGAAGTATTGCAAAATGCGTCCTTGATTTCTACAGTCTCCTCTAGATACCCCTCAGTGCCCTGTGCCAGAGATTAAGCACCAGGAAAGCCAAACCTTTAGCCTGACCAGTGGAATATGTGAATACACAAATTACTTGTGCCTTAAGAGTAGCAGGTTGAGCATCCCCTTGGTGTTGAACCCACTGGTCACCTCACACTTGTGTTTTCATCCTGGGACTCTCCATTTGTCTCTTCATAACTCTTACCCACCTCTCATTTTATATTTTGGAACTTGGTATTGTCACAGTAACTCCATAAAAAGGTCGTTCAGACAGACAATAAAATCTGAGATAAATTAAAAACAGAAGCAGTTACAGGGAGTATACACACACAAAAGAGATGTGTGGAGCTATTATCCAATTTTCCTGTCTGTGCTCTGATGTGAAGTAAATCATGAGCATCTCTGCTGTGTTGTTACTAACTGTTTGCACAGTGGTGATGCCCAGGGCCCCTACACCTTCAGCTCTGGGCAGAAAGACAGCAGAGACAGACTTGTCCTGTGTGTAGAAGAACCACCAAGTGGGGACAAAGGAGGGAGTGGCAACAAAAGAACAAATATTCTGCATAAGTAGGGGGAATTGTGGACAAATTAAATTACACAACAGCATAAGTGCAATGAGGAAAGAGAAAACGTGGGGAAATAAACCAGCTGGGCTTCTCCAGAAATGTCCACCACAACACAGATCTAATTGGTGTTCTCCTCATTGTGCCACTTTTCCACCACAAAAGCTCCATTGATGTTACTCAGCTGATGGCAAAGACCACAGTGCTTGGCCAACTGACCTGTAAATCCACACCCCATAACCACCTGAAGCCAAAAATAATGGAAAACTCCCAGTTTCCTGCATATCAGATAAGCTGGGGTTTGTGCAGACAGCTTTTCTGGGCTGCACCAAATCACACTTGAAGGTGGGGTTTGAATTTTTGTAGAAATAGAGGTGAGTGCCAACCTCATGTAAGTGTTTAGAACAGGTAATTAAGAACAGAACTGATGGGAACAAGAGGGAGAAAGTAGCTCTTTGTCTCAGGGGTGTTTCTTCACAGATTTAAACCACTGTACTCCCAACAACCATATGATTTAGATACACTAGAGACAGCTGACTGAAAAATCAAGCATATGGGACTGCATATTTAATTGCCAAGACCCCAAGGACCAAATCATTTGTTGTCTGAAACAGATCAGATTTTGGAGTTCTGTAGCACAAATCTCATTTAACATTTCAGTCAGAAAACAAATGTAGTTTAAGTGGTAAGCTCTGTTCTGTGCTCCCACATGTCAAATTGCTCAGGATTGTTGCTTTTTGAACAAGAAACAAATGTCACTGACTGCAAATTTTGTCTTGGCTAACATGAATTCTCTGGGAATTTCCCTCCTAGGTGAAGGAACAGTCAAAGTTGAAGGGCAGAAGGAATGAGTGTCAGTCCAGCAGTGAATCGATTGCAAGAACCAGAGGAACTTCAACAAACCACAATTATTCTGCTCTTGAGAGGATTAGTTACCCTGGACCCTGCCAGACAAGTCTTTTAGCAGGCAAGCAGCAATTCCAGGAATAATCCATGACATACAACTGCAGAGACAACAGCAATTCCCACTTCTGCCCATGGATTTTCACCCCTCTGAGGCATCATCCACTCTCACCCCGTGGAGAAGGGCAAAGCCGTGAATGAGGCAGGGAAGAGCTGGATGATTTGTGTTATCTCCTCACAACATCTCAGAAATGGGAAGGAGTCCATCATTCCTGGTTGGAATAGAAATGTTTTCCCACATGTTCTGCTCAGTGCTGTCCGCACAAGAAGCTGCAGCTCACACGTGGGGTTTCCAATAGGAATAATGCCACTGAATTAAACAGATTTGCACCGATATTCAAGAGTTGCATGCTGACCTCCATTCCTTTTCTGGATAGGGGAACCTCTCAATTTTGCTGTTGTAAAAAGTGCAAGGTGGCAATGGAGTCAAGGGAAAATCTCTGCAAGAGGCACCTGAGCACAACCAACACCTGCCAGCATGAGTGAAGTGCCCAGGAACTGGGAGAGGCTTTACACTGAATCCCTGACTTAATTCTACCAAATCCAGGAAAGGGGAAGATTTCAGACACATCCCCCTCTGCAGCATTTGCTGTCAGCCAGTCTGAGCACCCTTTTGCTCCATGTGGCACCTGCTGAAAGTTCCCTCCTTAGGTTGTCGGCTGACTTTGTTCCCTGGCTGGAAAACTCAGAGCCTGCAATATCCCCTTCCAGAGCTGGACACTGCAATGGCTTTGGGAAGCTGAACCTGAACTCTCAGAAACTCATCAGTGAGGATCAGCAGTTATTTATCAACCACATGAGTCACGGGCTGTTTTGGGAGCCAGCATGGGATGTCACCCTCTAATGAGCAAGATGCAAAGGCAGAAAGTTCTCATGATTAATTTTCATTTAGGTACTTCCTGATTCGGTGAAATCAAAGCAAGTTATAAAGACGGATCAAGTTTTTCCTTTTCTTTAGGAAAAAAAAAATGTATCTGTACATTCCCCCATGGTCACCTGGATAACATCATTCTCTTTTGATGGATTATTTTTCAAATTTTCACTACATATGGCTATGTTGAGTATCTTTTTTACTTTAGTTTTTATTTTTATTTCTTCACACCATAATAAAACAGCAGAAGAGAAAAGTTTATCAGTGAATATACAATCAGACAAAATCTGTGGTTGTACAATTAAATGAATGAAATTCAATATCAGCAGGGGCAAACCTACTTACATTGATGACCAATTTAGTCCAGATGGACAGAGGAGATGATTAAAAAACTGTTGAATCTCTTGAAGGAGATTTTGAAGGCACCTGAAGAGAAAATCCCTCATGAACATCCTCAGAGAGTTTGCTTCCAATTTCTAGTTGTTCTCTCTTCTGAGAGCAAAAGACCATACAGCACTTCCTAGAAACCCATAAAATGCAGTGATAAATGTGTTAGCACAGCACAATTTTTCATCACAAGCACAACAAAGCCATGTGGGTGGCATTTGTCCCCCCTAATTGCAGGTATCTACCATGAAAATGGTTCTGACTGAGCTGATGCCCTTTGTCTGCCTCTTAGTGCGTGCACAGTGTGTGAGTTTTCAGAATGTGATCACAGTCCTTGATTTTAGACATCTACACTTCATTGGATCCATTTAACCAACCTTTTAGGCTGCCTGGGCTGCCCAGATTGAGTCAGCACTTACCTTTCTCTGGAAATCCCAGTTCTCCAGCCAGGAGAGCTGTCCAACTGCCAACCACACCAGTGTCAAGAGCTTTATTACCCTTTTCTTGACACTTCTCGAGCATGAAATAATAAAGACGACTGTCTTTCAGCTGGGACATAAAAGGGAATTTCCCAGCCAACTGCTACATCAGCCTGCACCAGGAACCAGGTTTTGTTTCACCCTGATTCTCCTGTACCACCAAGTTGACCGCAGCACCTCCACAACAGAGAGGTCTTTCCCAGCTTAAAGAATTCCATGATTATGGACCATGAAGCCTTCACCACCTCCTGCTCTCCTGACTCACAGCATGCAGTGCTGGGAAAAGGTTACAGAGAAGTTGCCTCTCATCAGGAACATCTTTTGTCTGAAGGCACCTTCCAAACTGGGCATTTCTTCTCCCCCACGCTGCTGCTGGAGAGAGAAACCACAGCCAGCTTGCAGCAGCATTGATATTTTAAGCAATGTGGATATTACCCAAACAACCATCAGTGCACTCCATGAGCAAATCACTTTTGTGAGAAAGGGAGTATGAATCCCTTACCATGAAACAGGAGGAAAACTTGCCTCTTTTTCTACAAACCTTCGCATATATAAACTGTATTTATCTAAACACAGTTTCTCATGAACTGGTTGGTTTCTCTGGCAATCTCAGAAAACGCCACCAAACTGAGGGTTAAATTCCAAATATTATTTTTTTCTCAAAGTGCACATATTTAGCAACAATTGTCCTTTTGAATTTCCTGTGCCCAGTGCATCACTGGGAGGTTGACCAATTTTTTTTTTCTTTCTTTTTTTTTTTTTCTTTTGCCCTGCACATTGTGTTATATAAAACAACAAGTCTGCCAGGAATACTGGGCATGACACATCAGTGACTGTGCTAATGAAAGCCTGGGTAGTTCATTACTAATACAGGAGGTGAATAAACCATTGTTGTTGCTATAGGAAAGTTTTCAGTATGGATCACAGTTTGCTTGGTTTTTTGATGTGCAGAAGAAATCAAGTCCAAGGTGCTCCTTCTATAAGCTGCAAAGCTCCACTGGAGCAGTGCTGACTATTTGGCTGTTTTGAGGGAGGGTTTTTCATATAATTTTCATGAGTTTTGTTACCAGTTTTCATCCTTGCTTGTGCTCTGTGCTCTGTTTCCCCATGGCTCCACTGCTCAGGCTCACAGCTTGCCTTTGGCACAGTCCGAGGTGCTGATTCAACATCAGAGACTTCTTTATAATAATGAATTTCTTTTAACTGCCAAGTGTTATAGGGCACTGGATGCTGAGCAGATAGGAAAATAAAAGGGAGACCTAGAGTTGAAACTTGTGACCTATTTCCCAAGCAGATAAAAGCCTTGAGGTGAACTTTGTCAGGTTTATCACCCAGCCACAGTCTGGGAAGTGTCAGCTGGACCTCTCAGATCTATGAGATCACAATGCAGCAGCAAAGCAATCCACCATTTAGCACAGGCTGCAGACATTAGGCAATAAAACAAAGTCACCACGGGCAAAGCACTTGTGTGTCTTACAGAACATCACTCAGAGTAAATGGATCATGCTTGGAAGTTCCTTAGTCTTCCCTGCATCTCCAATGACACTTCCAATCCTCCTGACAGCAGTTTATCTACTCTGTCTTAAAGACCTTCCTCAAGGATGGTGATTCTTGTACTCTTCTCAATGTTTCCAGTGCTTAGATCCAAACTTTCCAAATCTCCCTTGCAACGAAAGCCCAACAACATGGAGCTTGGAAAAGATTTAATCCCTGCCTTTCAAAAATTTGTTAGATTTTGAAATGTTATTCATCTTTTTTATTTATAGACTAAACAACTCATTTTCTTGCAAACTTCCCTCTTTTGGTCCTCTTGACTTCTGTAAATGAAGGGGTTTATCTGGTGTTTGTACAATTATAAAACAGTGGATTTTCTCCGGATGTTAGACAAGTTTTACAATTCATAAGGTTCATCTAAAACTAATCCAGACTAATTCTGCCCGTTCGAAGTCAATTAATGTTTGCAAATTTAACAGCTGTTCACCACTCCAGCCCTCCAGACATAAACCAGTGGTAAAATAATAAATCAGAACAAGATCTTAGGAAATGTTCTCCCTCAATGACATCCTCAGTTTTGATGATGAACCATCACTAGCTGTCTCTTAGGTGCAGTTTCTCACAGTCATGCATTTGCTGTGTGTTCATAATCCTCACTGGGATTGTCCTCCCTTGATTACAGGAACAGAAGACTCATGGCTTGACTAAGGTTAAGGAATAACACAACTATTGCAACTCACTTACATGTGACTCTACAAACAAAAGAAAATCCTTAGCAATGAAAACATTAACATCTGATTTCAGAGACCTACCAATTTATGCTACTTGCACTTGTTTCCCTTCTGTAGTGGAAACAAACAGGCACTTTTGGCACTTGACTCATTGGATCTGTTTATACACCCACTTTAACCTGACACCAGGGACACAATAGACCATGCTGATCAAACCTTCACTTCAAAGAGAAGTTTGATGCTTAAACTACTCTTCTTGTTCGTGACACAAATTATTAGTAAGGCCTGACACGTTTCTCCAGGAACAAGCTCTGAGCATGTTGGCAATGGGGGAGCAGAAAGATCTGTCAACATCTACTCTGGTTGTAACAAAAGCACAAGTTACAACTGGGAGTGGATTATAGTCTCATGGATGTGAACTATTACAGGATGAATCAGTTTCCTGGTGGTTGTATTTCAGCAGGAAACCCTAAATTTAACCCCATTATTAAGCAGCACACACACTAGTAAATCCACCAAACCTCAGGAATTGTTTTCTGAAGTTACTTTACAGATTGAACATCCGTGTGGTCCAGGATTACAAACATGTATAGGCAAAATATCTGCCAGATCTTTAGCTAAGGTTTGCCTTTTTTCACAGTCTCCTGCTGATTGCATTCCGTAGCATTTGGGTTTGCACAGCCATGGCAGCCCCTTGTCACAAAGCTGGGATCCTGCAAATCCCTTTGTGATATGCTTATGAAAGGACTGAAGACTCTACTACTTTTCATCAGCAGGTTGGACTGAAAGGTATTGCAATGTCCTCTACCCTGAAGAAGGTCTCCCTTTCCTCTGCCATATGTCAAGATGATGTGAATCACTTTCAGAAAGTGTCTTCCTTCACTAGCTCTAAAGGTACCTCAGATGATCAGCTTAAACTCAGTGTTTAAATTCTAGATGGATTAAGTTAAATGAAATTAATCTCCATCTCTGTGAAGATCTCAAGCAGAGAAACTTCATAGAATCAGAATCACAGACTGGTTTGGGTTGGAAGGCAACTTAGATATTACCCAATTCCAATCCTCCTTCCATGGGCCGGGACATCTCCCATAGACCTCATTGCTCCAAGCCCAAGCCCCATTCAGCAGAGACCTGAGCTCCTTAAGGGGTGGAGTTTCATTGAAGCCTCAAGTTGTTCATGTTCTTAAACTCAATAATTTCTTTATACTCAGGTGAATGGAGATGAGGTTGTCTCTATCACAGCCAAACACAGCACTGCACACACTCCTGTGTTCACTGGCATGGTCTCCTAAAGCATCTTTGGTGATAAAGCTCTTCTGACAACTGCCTTCTCTCTTTTTATTGAGGATACCACCTATCTTCCCATTTCTAACTATTCTGGAAAAATCAACCATGGACATTTCATAGAATCATACAACGATTTGGTTTGGAAGGGACCTTAAAGATCATTTAATTTCAAACCCCATTTGTTCACCTTTGATGGCACACTGATCCATTGATGGATTTAAAACAGTGATCCTGGCATAAAATCAGCTTTGCTACAGCTTCTTGTAGTGGTTTAAGACATGTTTGTACCTAGTGCCATCTGTTGTCCCCATTCCACAGGCAATTTGGGGTCAGGGTCTGTGTTCAGAGGAGACTCAAATGTGCCCACAAAGCAGAGACTTAAAATAAACCCTTTGGCTTGGACAAAAATAGATTTTGGATGTGCACATCGTGTGCTGGTGTCTCAGCTGGCTGGGAAGGAGCTTTCCTTTAATGGATGGGGAAAGAAAAGACAGTCAGAAAGGAACCCACTATGGCTCAAGTGGCACAGGCAGAGCTGGGTCACACCCTTCATTTGTGCCTTCATTCCCTCCATCCAGCGAAGGCTGGGATAATTATACCCCCCACCAGGGCTTGCAGAGCTCTCAGTAATTCCAGAGCCAGTATTTATATCCTGCTGTGGAACTGTGTGTGTGTGTTTTCTTGTGTGTATTTTCCAGGCTTTTTCTTCCAGTGGCACTATCGGAATATCTGTGAGTAGCTCAAACTGTTAACAACATTTAGCCAAGAAAGGATTCCACTGACAAAGTGAATTAAAAAGAAAGGCAAAAACATTGCCATATGCCACCAAGATTGCTTTAAAGGGAAGAAGAGATTCCAAGAAACAAGGCTCATAAGGCAAAACCTGAGGAAGATCAAGGCAGCAGTAGGCATATGAATTTAAATTCTGAATTCCTGTTAATAGGGAGAATGGCTTAAATGAGGGATTTTCAGGAGTTTGTGGCCTTTACAGGCTCTGCATTCCCACTTGGTCACTTGGCTTACATGGCAGGAAGACTCTTTTGTCTTCAGGGAGGGTGGAAAAATGGAAAGCAGGATGACAGCCAGTGGCAGAGACTTTCTGAACAAGCAAGAAACAGGAATAATCACTCACTTGTCTGGTTTGACTCAAACAGCAGCCCTTTCCCTCTCACAGGTGTCACCTCAACAAGATTTCTGCAGTAATGTGAGACAGGGCATCCAGTAGCTCCAGGACAAGGAGAAAAGGAGAAGACTCTCAGCATTCACCTCCCATCAGTGTAAGACAGGAATGCTTGACTTGCATGAGGGTTGGATCAGACCATCAGGCATTAGATGGAAGATGACCTTCTTCACATGTAGTGGCCCTGCATCTCTTTTTTCCTTTGCTGGGCACAAGAAGAGATGGAAATCTCCTACCAAGGCCCATTGGGTGGCCTGAAAAAAGGGGAGAACTCCCCTAGTCTGATGGAATCAAGCAGAACCACTCAGGGTTGGACTCTCAGCTTCCAAGGGATTTCAGAAGCAAATATTTAGCCCTCTGCTCTCCAGTCTGCTCCCCAACCTTTAAAGAATGAGACATCTAAGATGGAAATATGTGTAAGGCCCAGAGACTTCAAATTTTCACCTAGAATTGTCTCCTGGAACGATGTGTCTCTGCTCAGCTGGTTGTTTGTAACACAGGTAAGCAACAGAAGGTAAACAGTGTCCCATAAATTAAGCCTGTCCCAGCAATAAATTCACTTTTCCATAATGACTGGACCAGTGGTGGGAGGAAAAGAAGAGTGAGACGATTATTTTCTGTGTTCTGAAAGATGGCACAAAGAACAGGATTTGGCAGGTTTGAGTAAGGACATAGCTTGGACCATGGCTGGGGCAACAGCATCAATGTAAATAGCAGCTAAATTCCACTCTCCTGGAATTTGGAACCTCTCAAGCTTCTTAAGGCACAGCTGAACTCCTTAAAAGTCAGGGACAGTCATCCCAGTCACAGAGCAGAGACATTTCTATTAGCAAAGAGTTGCAGGTCTGGATTAGGGTGTGATCCAGTTTTCTTTGGTTATCCAACACCATAGATCCAGACAAATGAAGAGCTGGGAAAGGAGAGATAATCATCAAGCAAATTATTATTGCAAAGTTTGGCTCAACTTTGTGTGTTTCATATGAGAATTATGCTTGGATTGAAAATGGTGGAAGGAAAAATATCAGTTTATCTGAGAGAAGGAACCTCAAGAGAAATCAAAAAAGGAACAGCTGTTCATGGTTGACCTTCTGTAGAGGTCATCAAATTGTTATAGTCTTATTGTCTTTTCTGGACAAGGAATTGCAAAGGCTGGAAAGAGAAGTTCCCCCTTGCCCAGCTGACACACTATGACCCGACTGGGACTGACACAAACTGTGATTTAAGTTATTTAAGACATAGTTTTATCAAGTGTAATCCTCACTCTCTTCCTGTCTCTCTCTGTGCAATATGAGGAGTCTCAAATGGCACTGAGATGGGCAGTAAATATGCAAATTGAATAAAATCTTACTAATTAAATGCACATTCATTTCAGATTTTCTGAAAGACTGTCAGCTTGCATTATTTTATTTACATTTGATGTCTTCTAAAAGGCAAGGGATTTCAGGGATGGATTGTGGACAGAAAGAAGGAAAGTAGATGGTTATCTCTGGAGTATGTCCTGCCATCTGGACAGCTGAACATCCAATGATGTGGAAGTTTTGCATAGAAACTTCTGGTGATCCCCCCCCCCTCCATCACAAAATATAGTTAAACTTCAATGCTTTAAGGTGTTCACGCTAGTGTTTACTTCCATTTTCTATTTTAAAGTACTAGAAAACCACACATAAAACCAGCTGCAATGTTTTCCACCCTTCTCGAAGAGGTGGGAATGGTAACTCCAAGTAGAGCCATTAAGGTGATGAACCTGGAGTTGTTTCCATGGAATGACATTGTGCCTCAGCCTCCCTTGCAAGAAGCTGAAAAAATTCAGCCTGTTGGGCTTCTTACTGAAAGATTTGCTTTCCTGCCCTGGATTGTATTTGCAGTTCTCCTTTGAACCTTCTCCATTGTTTAGATGTCTCTTCTGGTGTCCTCCAGAGCTGGGCACATCATTTAACAAGTTTTAAATGGTGCAGTTTATTGAGAAAAGGTCACTTCCCATCTTCTACTGAATGTTCTGCATATACATCCAGAAGTTGCACTGGTCTTTATTTTTTAATAGTTCACATAGAGGCAGTTACTGATGCTTCATTTGCCACTTGCCACATAAATTTATCCCCTCCCACACACAGAACCTGCAGACTTGTCTCACAGGTATTTTAACCTCAGTTTGACTTTCTTAAAACAACCTCAGTTGGGACTGTGAGTAATTAATTATTCCTTCCCTATTGATTATTTACTAATCTGTCTTTCCTGTGATACCAATAACCAGTTCAGAAAACTAAACTCCTAAACTAATTATATTCTCATGGGATAGTTCCTAAGCATCAGATAGCAACAGACCAAGATTATCTTTAGTTTTCCTCTCTTTAGGGCTTTCCTGAAGCCCAGAGTAGTTGAGAGACCTCTGGAACTGGTTTACATGATAAAGCATTTCAAAAAAGGTCTCTTCTGCTGACCATATGAACTTGTTTATCTTTGATGAAGGGGTGAGGAATTGCTGGGGTTCAAGGCTCACACTTCTGCCCTTCCACATGCTCAGCAAAACTCTCATAATCTTCAGAAATTCCAGTGTTACAGGTTTCATTCATGGAAAGGAAAGGAACCAGGGCACACTTGAGAGGAGAGGGGTCAGGGTCTCACAGTGTACTCCAGGCTCAGCTCTTGGTCTTTTAGAGGCTCATTTACATTGACTGCTTCACTCTGACAATAAAATCTATGAAGGAAAAGGACAGTGAGCCCTAATGCAGAGTCTGAAATGATAAAGATCTTTTGTAGGAACCTTTGCTTGCACAGTGGTGGGTGCTGAACTGCCCAGAGAGCACACACACTGCCAATTACCCAGAGCCTTGATATCTTTGGCAGGATCACATAAATAATGTTTCTCCTAGAATAACATGTTCTTGAACTCTTTCTCCAGTGTATTCTCTCACATGTGTTTCCCATTAGTAGCAGACAGGGAAGTCTTACCCAAGAGCACTTATATATCCAGTTTACAGAGGTGAAAAGCTGAAAACAGAGGTTTCTTACACCATCTTAGAGTCAGGTTTGGAAACTTTCTGATCTGCTTCATGTTTCTTTACAGTTGTGTGTGTGTTTAAGGACAGGAAACCTGGACAAGACTTTAAGACCACTTCCCACACTTGTGATGTCTGAGAATTAGATAATTCTTCAGGTTAGAGATGAAGCAGAATATTAACGACAATTATCATTGTAACATTTTTATAAAAAGAAACAAAGAATCTTTCTGTGAATTAAGGCAGAGAAAATTGGGATTGTTCAGCCTAGGGAAGAGATCATTTTGTTGTCTGCAGGTACTGAAAGATGGAAACGTACCACGTCTCAGTACAGCACCCAAGAAGGGTGATGCAACCCATTCCCTGGAAGTTCCAGCTTCTCCCTGGAGAAGAGCCTGCTCCTTCATTTCAGATGGCTAAAAATGAGGTGCATCCTGAGCATCATACTCAGTGCACATTTTTCCAATACTATTTCTCTCACCAGGTGAGGCTGGAATGTAACCCATCCATAAGGAATCATTTCAGCCTCACCCAATTCCCTTTGGAAGCCTCTTGCCATGGCTAAGGACATGACAGTCTTTCACAACAAAAGGAAAACTCAGAAACCTATGAAATTTTGCAGCTTCTCTCCAGTTCCTTGAAGGGAGGTGAAGAGAAGGAGCCATGCTGAGCAGGGTGACACTCAGAGTGGACAGGGTTTGGGTTTTTTTATCTTCAGGGATTATATAGTCTTGTTATTGGAAGCCTTATAACCTCATTTCTAAGATCAGCTAAGAAATCATAGGACGTTCACACCTTAAACTGAATAACCCATAAGGTCTGACAAAAGAAACAAACCTATATGTTGAAAAACTTTTTACCTCTGTCAAAATGTATGGACTTGTTAAGAACATCATGATTTGTATCCTTTTTTTTTTTATTAATAATGGTTTCTGGTGACATTCACCTCCAGAAATCAGAAGTCTCAGTGTTTATATTTACATGTAAACTAAGTGCCTTTTATTGAGTTGGGATCTGGGATTTAATTCAATTTCCTTAATCTGGCTACCAAGGTGCCATATTTTTGTGTCAAGGGCATTTCCCACCTGATAACCAATTGCAAGTCCACAGGTTTGTAGATAATCCCTTTTTCCGTGTAGATTAATCACAAATGGCACTCGACCATGTCTTTAGATGACTCAGTGAAAGGATAAAACTGCTGGAGACTCAGGAATTTTGATGCTTAAGCTGAAAAAAAAAATGTACCCATTCGACCAGCTGAATTATTCTTTAGACTCCATTGATTGTATGACTGCACATCCACAGGTTGCAGTGGGACAAGAGACATGGTTCCAGGTAGATTTCTAGATGTAAAAACCTAAATATAAGTGTCTTAATCCCTCAGGTGAAGCCCAGCACATATTTTAGACAGCCTGCTGCACACTGTGCTTCCTCCAACCCATTATATTTCTTGACAAGGCACAGTTTCAAGAAACAGCTGGAAAAAACACATGGAGAAGGAAAAAACCAAATATTTGTCCCACACTCTTCTCGAGGGCTGTTGGTAGGTTTTTTTAAGCAGAAGGTTTGGAGACCTTCCAAGGAAAGTGCAATCAGTACATATTAGGGTTTGTTCAGGAGCCAAAGGCTAGGGACAATTCCAATTATATACGGAACTGGAATATTCATATTGAAAGGGTCGGTTCATTTCTCGTTCCAAGAAACTTCTCAAAAATAATACCTGGATTCAAACTTTGAGAAAGTAAATGCATTCAGTTCAAACCATTGTATGGGTCTTTAAATTGTAGTGTTTATATATTGATTGATTTTTAATTGTAACATTTATATATCGATCATACATTTGCTTCTTGGTTTTTATATCCAACATGAATTTAGAGCTCTTAATTGTGAAAAGTTATTTACTACCTTTGGAAAAATTAACCAGGACCTGAGAGATCTCCTGATTATAAAGCTGTTTATTGCATTAAGCTTAAATTGCTTATTTTCTTCCACTTTTTTCTATCCTCCTGGTCGTGTTCACAGAATCCTGGAATGGTTTGAGTTGGAAAGGACCTTCAAGGTTGTTTAGTTCCAACTCCCTTGAATTAATAGCATTGACTCCCTTTTTCTCTGTTGCTCTTATTTTCATTACTTTTAGATTACTCTTAGACCACTCCACCATTGTTGGACCAGGTTATTTGTAAAACCCATCTTTTCATAAATTTTATTTCCTTTTCATTGCCTTTGCTGTCCTTCTAAATTCACTCCAGTCTGTCTCCATGTAGATGTTGTACATTCAGAATAGTGGAGTTCACAACAGTTTTTCCAGCCATATTTAAGTATTTAGTATGAAAAAGCATCTTTCTGTGGGCTGTTGTCTGTATTGTAGGATTATTATGGAACTCTTTCCTGCACACTTTGTATCTCTCATTATCTGACAAACATGATAAGTCTGAGTGCCTAAATTCTGCTTTGCATCACCTTTAAATCAAGTGTTCTCCTCCATGAGGTGTATCTATTCTGAAGGGAAATGAGCAGTTCTGCATAACCTTTTCCATCATGGATTTCCAGTGCCATTTGGCAAAGTAATATGCCAGTTATTCATGAGAACAAAAACACAGCAAACTCAAAATATCCACTCTTTTTTTTTTTTTTCCCTTCTTACCACAGGTTAAAATTAGAATAAAATAATCGGCTAGATATAAACTTGGTGAACTTACAGTTTCCAGCTGCATTTCTCTTTCACCACCTGAAAATGTGCCCTGGGCCCAGTTCTGAACCTGTTCACCCAAATGGGAATAAGAAATAATCCTGTTGAAACCCAGAACACGGAGAATGTCAGAAGGCTAAGCTGGGACCCTTCAGTGATATTATTTGCCAGCACAGATTTTCCCAGGACAATAAATGGAAATGATCCAGGAGGAGAAAACAATGAACCTGTCTATGGTGGGGCACTGGGGGAGAATAATGGAGAAAGACCATTGTTGGTGGGGAAAACAGCTGGAGCTGCGAGGCTGCACTTCTTGCCATGTATTTGTGCTGCTGCAACCAATTCTCTTAAAACCAGAGGACTAATGAATGGGTTTTTATGCAGCGACTTCTTGCAAGGCCTGGTTCTTTTCCAAGTGATTGTCAGCTTTACCCAACATGTGAATACATTGGCCCTGGGCCTTCAATTCAAGCCTAAAATTGCCCCTCAACGATGCTCCTTTGCCCAGTGCAGCTCTCCCATGGACCAAAATTGCAGATTCATGGTTGGTTTTTCTGCCACTGACCACAGCGGGCCATGGTCTACAGCAGAGCTTTTATTCAAAGCGATTAAATAACATACAGAGTTTCTTTAGAGCAACACCACACCATGAAAAATACACTATAGACCTTCCTTGCTATGTGGCAAAGCCACAATCTGCTTTGTGTCCTAGCAGAGCAGAACTCCTCTGGTGTAGGAGCACAAAAATAACAGTCTCAGGAAGAAAACTTCTGATTTTCAGGCACCACACAATTTATTTTATTTAAATTATTACTATAATGACTGACATGGAGTGACGAAAATTCTGATTTCGCTGCATTTCTTATGAAGTATCTTTAAAATGTTAAATTACAGCAAAACAGTCTCAATAGCAATTTCTGTGATGACAATGCATGGAAATAAAATAGGACAAAAGTGAAAAAAAAAAAGAGTCCTAGAAAATAAGAAACAGAAATTAATCAGTGATACATGACCTTGGAGGATACAGAGTGAAAGCAGATTGCTTGCATTGTTTTGAAGGTTTCAAATAAGGGGAAAATAGCTTATTTCAGCCTGGGGTTTAACTGGTATTTGGAAGACTTCCAGTGGTCACAGGCTGATTGAGCCTTGTGCTTTAAAATAAAATACAAATGGCTTAACAAACCACTGTGAATTTTTGTAGCCAAGGAAAAGAAGTGGAGTGGGGGCTGACAGAGGCACATTCCTGACTCTCATCAGGATGGGATGCTGGAGTGCACCAGTCCTTGGCTTGTGTCAAGGATTTCTTGTAAAAACAAATCGGGAGATGTAAAGGACAGAGGGGCCACAGAGCCCTCTGAGCCTTTCCTGGGTGATCCAATAGCCGTGGCCTCAGTGTCCACTGCTCTGCATACCCACCTCTTCTGGAAAAGAATTCTAAAATTCTGTTGGCATTTTGAGCATGGCAAGTAAAAAAAAAAAAGAGGAAAAGGCAGACAGGCTTAAATGAGTCAAAATTCAAATGCTGTTTTCTAGGATTTATAAATACACTTATTCACTAGAGAGGTTTAAAGCCTGAAAAAATGTTCTCAAAAAGAAAACCACTTAAAGCAATTTGAAATAATTTTTAAAAGAAAGGTAGGTAGGATGATGCAGATATCGATCTTGGCTGAGCTATCAGTGCCAAGAGACAGATGGCATGCACTGACTCATGGTAATGATGACAAGGACGAGCCTTCAATACAGGAATTGTCAACATGCAAGGAAAAATATGATCAATAACCCACTGTTATTTTCATTCAGTGTTGCTGCAAACCAAGGATTATTGGGGCTCTGCTATTCACCAGTAGTAGTGAGTGTTTGACTGAGCATGACCCCACATGATGACAGAAGGATATTTTTAACTTTCTTCTCCAAACATTCCTGCATTCGCCTTCATTTCAAGTGAGACTGCAGGGTCTGCTGAAATCAGGTGTTTGTACATCTACAGCACTGGGACAGTGTGTGCTGTGTAAGAGAATAATACATGAATCACCCCACGTAGACTCAGCTCCTCTTCACTTTCAGTGGGGAAGCCAAGACCAAGATCCCAGCAGGAATTTGGCTGATGCCTTCTGCATGCGAGAACCCAGTGAACTCCAACATCCCATTCTCACAGCTCTGGATAGGACCTTCAGCAATGAGGTTCTCAGCTTCAGAGTTTCAGCCAAGAAGTTTGGTTTGTTTAAACCCTTCTCTGGTGTTTCTGCAGAGTTGTCAGTCTACCTTTCCCAGAGCAAAGTTTGGGAAGACAGCCACACCACGCTAGAGAAGATGGTAGCAGCATTATGACAGAAATATCTGCTGGAGACAAGCCCCAGGCTCAGGACCCATTCAGTTTTCTAGTACAAGCACAGGCTGTTTCAGTCCCCTGGATCCACAGGGTGCTGTTCCAGGACGTGGGGTAGTGACATCTGTAGCTGGAACTCCTCTGTGCACTTTCAGCAGGACTGCTCTCAGATTCCCTGGGCAGGCATTAGGGGTGACACAGAACATTCCCCACTCGAGCACTTGTGACACAGCAAGAAGATCAGGTTGGCACCAGCAGCAAAAGGGCATCTTCAGGGCAGAGGTTTGACTTGGAGAGCTCTTGTCACTCCTGAAGATGGCACAGCTTTGGTCCCAAAGGCTTGTTCTCAACTGGCCTGGGAGGAAAGTCAGCTCCACTGCTTTGTAATAACCTCTCCTCTTCCCTGCTAAGCTCTTGGGGATTTCCATTTCTATTAACTGGCCTGGCCACAGGGCTTTTGCATTTTTTTTCTTTTACTTTTATGCAACACGAACATCAGGTGGTGAGATCAAGCATTTTGATGCCTGGCTGATGCATCACCTCAGTTTATTAACTCAGAGCTGGTGCAGAGCGTTAGAGGGAAATGAGTAAAGTGGGGGTAGAATAGGCATGAGAGATTGTTTCCAGATTCTTTCTCTTCCTATTGTGTTCACTATTTGAAAGAAACAAATGCCACAGTCTGCAAAATGCAGGCAAAATTTCTCTGCTTTTGACTTTTCCCTAACACTGGGCTGATGGAGCAGTAGTACTGTACTAGCAGTATACTACTAGTAGTCTACTAATAAACAGTAAAAATATAATCAACAGGCACTAGAAAAATTCTCATGATGACAGCAAATGGTTTATACAGCAGAAGAGACAGGAATAAATGGACTTAGAGTCTCTTCTAGCCATGAAAGTCAATGACGCCTAATGCAGCTTGAAATCCCTCGGGCACAGCAAACAAAGCACCCGAAGAGGAACAGCTGGATTAAATTTGACTTAAAAGCCACCTTCTTTGGCACTGGCCAGGAGACTTGAGTACAGAGATGAGGAGTGCAATTTTCCAGTGGGATAAATTATAACCTGCTTCCAGTTTTCACTCCACTATTTCAAATTGATGAGCTGATCGAGAAAAGGGCTCTGATACCGCTGAACGCAATAAATTGGGCCATGAAGGAATAGATTTCTGTGTGCTTCCCCATAAATTAGACTGAGATAACTACACGATTTTATTGAACCTAAACCAGCCTCTCTTTTGCTGAGAACCACAGCCTGATTTCAAAAGCTTCCTTCTGCTGAAATCTTCCATATCCTGTCCCTAATCTCCTAAACCATCTCAAGCCTGGAGCACCAATACTGGAGAAAAACAGGGAGCTGCATTTCCATTCCATGTGCTTCCTCTGGATGTGAATGGCATTCACAATCTCCAAGCTGGCCCGTGTGGGTTTGTCAGCATCTGTTTCTTGGAAGTGAAGTGGGTCGCATGACCTCTTCCATCATCAAATTCGGTTCACTGCTGTTAAAAAGATTCCATATCATATTCTGACTTCAATAAAAACATAAAATTCCATCTTACAAGAATTATCTCTTCTTCTCCTTCCTCTGTTTCTGCCATTACAAAGCTGTTCCCAGACTCCAGTAGAAGTATGGCAAGGAAGGTTTAATTTCAAAATGTATATAATGCTCTTAAAATTATTCCCATTCTTTACCTTAAACAATTCTTCTTTTTCACTCCTTCATCTTCCCTCAAACTTATCACAAAAAAAAGCCTTTCTCAATCATTATTTTTAGCCAAGTTCTTATACTTTGTGCTTTGAAGCCAAGATGATCAATTTAAAAGAGACATTAACACTCTAGAGAGGAGTTTTCTACATTTGAAAGATCTTAAAAGTTTATAATGGTGAACTTTGGTTCAAATTAAATTGTATTTCTATTAAAGTGCATCCTGTCTGCTCAGATATCCATTCAAACAGTCTACAATTTCTAGAAGTCTCATGGTAATCAAGGATTCCAGCATTAAATTTAAGCATCCAGTTTGGATTCTCAGGCTAATCTGGACTCCTTCCCTATGGAGCATCCTTTGGTGTTATGTGAAAAGCCTGACAAAGTCCTCGTGCAGTTTGAATGACACTTTATATTAAATAAAATTATGCCTGGGGGACGGGGAAGGAATCTTTCTTTTGTCAATCTGTTTCCCAGGAAGCACTTTCTTATCTTTTACTTTCTGCTGCCCATACTCCTGGTCACATCAGGGGGGCACCATGCCCAGCCAGCCCCTTCTTTGCTGGCACATTCAAGAGGTATTTCTTTCTATTTGTTTTCAGGGAGTCGAATTGAATTTTTACCAATGTCTTCTCCAGCCTCTAAGAAAACTAGGTAACTACTTTTGTTTCAGACTTGAGCTTGTACTGCTTGTTGAAATGCAGGATTCAATTTAGTTCTACATGTCAAATACGAGTGAGGCATGGGGATGCAGGAGCAGATTCCCCCTGGATCATTTTGGATTTGGGATCTGCACAGTCTCGGCTCACTGGGCAGGATAAAGAGAAAGGTGGTGACCTATTATGGCTCCCCTGGTTAAAATATCTCAATTTACACAAGGCTGACATAGCTTAATAATGGCAATGTAAATCTTCTTGCTGCAGCTGCAGCCTTCAGACCGTTTTTTCTTTTTGGCTTTCAGACACAGAACACAATTTTAGACATGCTCAGGGCATTGTCCTTGGATGCTGCCCAGGACCATCAAGCTGCTCCCAGAGACTTTGAGCTGCTCACTCGGAGCACTGAGCAGAGGAGCAGGATATTGGAGGTAAGATTAAGTCCCCCCATTTCCCAGCACTGAATCCAACAAAACCTTCTTCCACCCACACGTTGCTGTCTCAGCTTAACAACAAAAACAAGCTGCCAATCTCTCCCCACACAGAACCTTTAGAGTTTTCATCAAAAGTTAGGGAAAGGTACTGCAAAATTTCTCAAGCCCACCAGGCACAAATTGCCATAATTCCTTTCAAATTACCTGCTGTTTTTTTCTTTGAAATCACTTCATGAATCAGATGAGAAGCGAAGGAGTGGGGTGTTTCCTGTACCAAAAACGTGCCACAAATAAAGATAAGAAAGCTTTGCTCCTCTCTAGAGAAGCACTGGTTGTCCAGGACTGCCAGTGTTGTTGAGCAAAAGCTTTAGTCCAGAGAGTCAGGGAAGTAAAAGCAAATGGGAGCCTTTAAATGAGGTATAGGTATGGGGGAACCTAATTTGGGAAAGTCTAAAAGCACAAAAAAAAGAGTAAAGTGAAGTAAATTGAATTGCCTCTCTAAACAGAAATAATAAAAAAAAACTGGAAAATAACAGAGTGAGATTCAATCTTGATAAAGCTGAGACAGCCACAGAAAAGAGAAGGAACCAAAACTTTTGCACTGACAAGGAATGAAGGGAATTAACAAGTATTTATATGTATATATAGGGAAGAACATGGCAGAGCAGGGAACTGGATTTAGGTCTTCCCAGACTTACAGCCATGGGACTGTGCTGACTTCTTAGAAGCAAGCTGGAAAAATTAATGAGTATTAATAAAAGTCTCATAAGAGTCAATTGTTTATTCAAGCTGTAGCTGTGCAGGGCTTTGGGGTATCATATCACTTCATGATGTGTTAAAAAAAGCAGACTTGGGAATAAATATGTGTAAAGTAATAATATATCATATATCATATATATATATATATTTATATGTATATATATACCCCTAGGTAGAGAAAATTACCAAGGTGGAGGAAGAACTTTCCCAACAGGCCCCATTGTATAATAACTCCCCTGGGGAAGTGAAGAGCACAAAATTTCTTGAAATACTAAACCTGGGCTTTTCCAAACCCAAAAAAATGTGACCTGGAGAGAAAACCTGTGCTGACAAGGAACTGGACCATTGAATAACCTTTTCCCACCTCTGGGGACTGAAGGAGCCACGGACATTTTGACAATGCTTTCCAATAGTTTGCTATCAGTCAAAAGAGAGAAAACAGCCAGAGAGTTACTAGAGCAGCTCCTGCAATTTCCCAAGGCAGATTGTTCTGATCAACCTGACCCCTTGGAACATGATGGATCCCAGAGTGGAGGTGGCCAATGCCATGGAACATCTGGCTATGCCCACTGTGTCTGCTGTAAAGCCCTGTGCCCTGTCATTAGCAGGCACATTGTTCACTAATTCCTTATTAATTTCAGGAGGAAAATGCAGAAAAACAAGAATGAAGATAATCAAAACTGATGAGGCAGAGGAACAACATTTTTGTCTCTTTTTCCAAGCTCATTTCCAGTGCATCCCTGCTGACCCACCTTATCTCCAGGCCCCAGTCTGTGGCCAGAGAGCCAAGGGCAGCAGCTTTGCTCAACAAACAAGCTCGTGTACCCATTGCATGTGGGTTTTGCCTCTAAATCACCTTCTGATGTTGTTCCAGTTCTTTTCTGTGCATTTATTAAAACCATTCCAAGAGCAGGATGGACATCAGATGAAAGATGTCTTGGTAGAAGCTGTAATTTCATGTTGAATTGCTTCAGGACTTATCAGGCTGAGAGAACAGTGCAGATGTTGTATTTCTGGGCACTAACTTATCACTGAATAGGCACTGTTTCAACATCATTTATATTTCAGTCTTGGGATTTCCCTGACAACCTCCTCCAAATCATTTCTATCTGTTAATGTCCTGTCAGATTTAATGATTTTGGCTTCTCTGACAGTTTTATCCTTAATGTGAAATAAATGCCTTCCTGATGCTTCGCTCTGGGTTGCTAACGGAGTGGTAGATTAACATTTTTATTTATGTTTGTCTTCTGGTCCCCAGAGGTGGATCAAAGCTGACCACTGGAGGCCATCAAATGGATCCTGCTGGTTTCACTGGAAGCTTAGCAAGTCTTCTGGCCAGGTGGGAATGCAACAGGCACTGAAGCAGATCTGGAGGGGGAATAAATCTCCAAGGAAGCCACTCCTGCTGGATAACCAAAGACACGTGAGTTATTTGAGAGGCAAAATATTTTTGCCAGAGGAACTAGAAAGAAGGGGAAGTCCTGAGGCTCTCAGGACATCATCACAGGCACATGACCAGCTGCTCTAAGTAAAGGCCAGAAGAAGGGAAGTTTTTGCCCACTAAAAATTCTTTCCCTCCATACCACCAAATAGCCAGGTTTCACAGTGCACAGAACCTCCATAACCAGCCCTTGTGTATCAACCAGGCACAGAGAGGTCTGGAATTTCTTTACTCAGCCCTTGCAAGAAGTCACATCCTTGACTTGGGTCTTAAATCCACCATAAGCTTGTAGTGATTTGGTTCCTTTAATGTTGGAGAAAACCAAAGTCTGGGCCCAAGCCAATGTTAACAGGACAAGTGGTCCTCCCTGGGAAGGCACCATCTTTGCAAAGACCAAATCTTTTCTTTGCATTTGCCTTTGCCTTTTCTGGGCTGCAAATCTCCATACCATAGTCCCTCAGGACTGATTGGTATGGGAAGAGGATCACAGGTATGTGGTTTATCTCCTGCATTGCTGGTGTAAAGAGAGGCTTCTCCAGAGCCTGCCACCAAACACTCATCCCCCTCCTTTGGGCAATGGAGCCTAAACTGCTGACTTTTGTGCCAAACTTTGGCTCTCAAAATGAGATGACACAAACATCTCCCTCCCCACAATGTCTCTGCCACAATTAACTTTCCTAAGGATGCAGGAAACTTGAGCTCCTTTGCCACAGAGGTGGAAGAGAGTGTTTCCACCAAGAAAATGGTGATGCAGGTGACATAAATATATGGAGTACTTGAAATATTGGCAACACATTCCAATACTGATGGACATTTCCACTCCAGACTTCAAGGAGAACAGATTCATCTGCAAACATGATGATAGAAAAACAAGACACCTCAAGGAGCATCTTCCCCATGATAAGACTTGATTCTGACTTGCTTGGCCCATTTTTCTGTGCCTGATTAATGTGACCAAAAGACTTTCCAAACAAGCCAATGCAAGAAAACAGCCTGGCCCAGAAGCACAAAATGTTGGGTGGAGAAGAAACTCTTGTCTCTAACACAGCAAATATTTCAGAGAACCTAATCTTTCATTTCACTGTTTCCTCCTCTGATTTTTTAATCTCTTCTCTCTATTTTTTTTTCCACAGAATAACCCAGACCAAAGGAAAAAAAAAACCACAAAACCTCAAAAGGTCAGAATGATGAATAATATTTCATACTGCAGGTTGTGGAGTCATTGCATTCCTTTTCAACAACACCAGAACCACATGAGAAAAATTGCAAATACCATTGAAGGTATCAGGAAACAAGTCAATTTCCAGGGATCCTCACTCTCCTATTTAGGCAATACTCAGCCTCACTAAAATTTAATAACTGGTACCAGCCACCATTATTAGGGACAAATACTTTATGGGTAAATTATCCCTTAATCTGCCAGTACCACTGACAACATTCAATTATTTTGCCTAAAGGCCTGTTGCTGCCTCAGTGAGGTAAAGGAATTTTTACCAGTTATTTAGAGCTAAATTATAACCCAGTTGCCATTTTCAGGCCCCTAAACAGTGTATGACTTCCCAGATGTGCAACACCACTCTTTTCAGCAGCACAGATGCTGCTTTCTAGACAGATTTCGAAGTCTATTTTCTGAGCTGACAGCATTTTATTGTAATATATGTGCTATTTAAATACCAGGCACTCTAATGATTCTTGGTCATCACTATTTTCCTTTACTCTGTAAATGAATATCACTGAAATAATTCCCAGGGCACAGTGGAGGGATAAACTCCTTGTGCTTCACATGCAGTTTAGGTATGTGTGAAACTCCAGGTTTACGACTTGCCCTTTCACTTCTTTTCCAATTCAATCCACCTACTGGAAGGGGCATTTTTTCCAGGAACCAGCCTGGTATAAATCTCTTTAACCCATAGGCTGCAAATGGAAAATTCAATACCAGTATTGATATGAAGGGCTCACATGGTGTGTTGGCCCTTTTAATCTTCTAATATAGAAGACACCACTACACGTGTAGTTACACTTTTGTGATAAAAATGGCCCTTTTTATTGTGGTATCAGCAGCACTTCAATCACTGTAACAGAGTGAAGTAATTTATTCCCTTTGGGTCCCAACTTTATACAAATCTTGTCTCAAACCAGTTTCTGAATTTGAATAATTGATTTTGACAATGACAAAAAGTAAAGATATTATTCCTGGGATTCTCCAGCAATGCAGAAACAGAAGAAATAATAACGAAATTCCTTAAATAGAAAAAAAACAAAAAGGCACATACATTTGCAAACTCCCCTCTCTTGGCCAATGCCCACACCCTGCACAACCTGGAGTTCATCCTGCATCCGTTTTTTAAACAACTAAAGACCAATGAAACACTTCTGGACATTCCTGCAATTGCCTTCTATCCATCAGCTCTGGCAGCTGCTTGGCAAGTCTTCGTTTGACCTCCAAAATAAACCCACCCTGTGAAGAAAACACTGCAAACCTCCTGAGCTGTTTGCCTGCAGTGATTCATTCCGGGCGTTTTGAAAGCAAAGCCAGAGCACCAAGAGCGTGGAGCAAAGAGAGGAGCAGAGTGTGGGACAGCCTGGAATGAACTGTTCCTGCTTTGCAAGCCAGGCTGAGATTCTAACCAGGCATTAGGTTTTCCAAAGGATGGAAAATGAGCACCCCAGGCAAGTCTGAAAGGCGTGAGAGGAGATCTGCCTCGTTATCCACCTCGTCATCTCCATGGCTGTGGAGACGCCCTCTGATAAAGATGCAATGAAGTCCTTCATGTTGCTCTAGTCTGAGATCGACCTCTCTGCCGGCTGAAATTCAAGGGCTTCCCTCTCTGAGACACCCCTGAAAATTCCTTCCATTATTCTATTGATAAACCAGGAATATTTCATGGAATATCATACACTGATAAGATGTGAAGGCTGAGATGAAGAGGTGTCTTATGAAACCCAGTTGAGAAACACTTGGCTTATCTCAACCAGATGTTTTCAAACTCACCACAGGAATTGCTGGCTTAGATATGCTGGCCCATGTTAGGAAGCCTTCAACCCACACGATTAAAACAGTCTCTTTTAGCTTTAAAATCCACATATCCTTGCAGTTATTGAAGTCACTAACTCCTCTGGAATTCATGGGACAATATAAATTTATATCATTTTTTTTCCAGAAAACTGCTCACAAAGAAAGGCTTAAAAGCATCAGAGAACAAAAGACTCCTTTTTCCTTTAATAATTTTCAAGTCAGTGATGGAATCTGGAATCATCTGCCTCTGGATTTATGAGTTGAACATAAAAAGTTAGAGTTCTTACCTACCATTTATGCTTGTATCTCATGCTCATCCCATTGTTTCTGGACATGTCCAGTTATAGCCAAGGAAAACTTAATTAATCTTGACTTAAATCAAAGCAAACAATTTAAAGCATTTTAAAATTCTCTCTGGGGCTCAGAAAAAAGAAAAAAGCAAACAAGCTTCATAATGGAATACATGATTTCATCTCATAAGCTCTCGCTCAGTTTTCTTCAATTTGGTTGAACATCTGTGGTGATTTTCCAAAGAGAAAGCAGTAACTATTGTTTGGAGCTACAGGGCTTCATGTCCCATCTGATTTTTCCTGCCAGTCCTCAAGGTGCTCCAAGGAATGCCTTGGTCTTTTTTCTCTTTAATTTTATTACCCCCATCCACTCTTTCACATATAGCAAAGTGTCCTGAGGATTCATGGCAGAGGAAATGGAGATGTCAGCTGGTTATCCACTTTAATAAATAGAGTGTGCTCCCGACATCCAAGGAATGCATAGGGATGGCATACACAGGGCACCTCTGAACACTGGGTTCTTCTTCCCAAGCATCCTTTTTGGAGAGACACAAATATAATTTTTGGGTTGGATTGGATATCAGGAAAAGGCTTTTCACCCAGAGGGCAGTCAGACAAGCCTGGTAGAGTTCAAGAAGCTTTGGGCAACCTCTCAGGCACGTGATGTGACTCTTGGGGATGGTCCTGTGCAGGGCCAGGAGGTGGATTCGATGATCCTTCTGGGTCTCTTCCAACTCAGCACATTCCATCATTTTATGATAAGGTGTTTTTTTCCCCCAGTTCCATCATGCACCTGTGTTTACTTAACTTCAAAATGCAGTCTGTGCTAGGCATTGCTGGGTAAAGTGTCATCCTCTGTAACCTGGTTAAATTCTTTATTCTCTTTATAAAAACACTGAAATCATTAAAGACAAGTCCTGAATTCATTTAAGAACATGCTGAAGGTGATCTAAGTGGGTGGCTTAAAGTTCACTGAACTATCACACATCCACAGCTCCCTTAGCCTGGAAAGGTTTCCAAGACACACAAACCAGTGAGGAAGGACCAAGCAAGGTGTCAGAGAGCTCCTTGCACTGCTGTCAAGACCCAGGCATGACCAAAGGCAAGAGAGGCACCTGAGAGAGGTGCTCATGTTGAGATCAACAGGCTCACACCAGAGACCAGCTAAGAACAGCAACTGAGAAAACTTCCCTTCAAAAATTCCTGAACAGTCCCTGTATTTACAATTAATGTTATCATTAATTAAGGAGCAGAGTAAGAGCTGCAAACAGCTTTTCCATGCAAAATCTCCTGAGGAAAAAGAAACCCTCAGATAGGACTCATCCTCCTTCCACCAGATATAGGAAGAATTCTTTTAAGGTGAGTTAAATATTCTATTGGCTAAAAGTCCACTTTCTGTTATTCATCACAATCAAAACATGGTGTAAATCAGTCAGAAACAGTTGAGTCCCACATTTCTTTTCCTGAATTTGAGTCCTTTTGTCATATAAATATAGAACCATAACCAAGCAAGGAACACATTAGTTCACCCTCATCACTGTGAGGTCTCAGCCTGTGAAGCCTTTTGGTTTTCTGTATGTTCAGTCACCTGTTTGGTTACTTCAAAAACAGCATTCACTGCCCTTTTTTTCTTCATTATTATTTCATTCAGGCATGGCTTTCTATTCACCTGTCTTTGTCATACCTGATCAATATTCTGAAAGGTTAAAGGTGCAAAATTTATTCTTTAATGAAAAATTCTTTAGAAATGAGGAATTATTAAAAGAAAAAAACAGTGAATCCTTTCCTGGTGGTGTAACTCTGCTCCACTTCTGAGCTCTGCTGTTTATTCTTTTTGATAAATGTTTTGATTTGAAAAGACTTTATCAGTGTAATTCTGACAGGTGACATTTGCTTCGTTTGTTTGTTTGAAGATATTTTTTGAAAATAAACTTATAGATGCTTTTAAAATATAAATTTTAAAGATGCCCATGGAAACAGAAGATGGAAATGTAATATGGAATGTCCTGGTTCAGTTGTGTCACTGCCCTATTCAGGATGAAATATCAAACTTAACACTGATTTTGTGTATCTTCCACCTCATGTTAACTGTGTCCATGCCACAAAAACGCACAATTCTGAAAGACCAGTCAAATATCCAAGCTCAGCTGAAGAAAAGTTTTCTCTTTGGTGGGGTAGGGAGGGAGCAGAAAAAACACACACCCATTTCCACCACGAGCTGTAAACTTCAAGTGTCACATTAATGGGCTCTTTCTGAGGAACAGTCCACCCATTTATCCCAGCCCATCAAAGCAATGCCCTGTTCCCACCCCTTGTTTGCTGTGAGCAGGCAATGCCAGCCCTGTGGTGTTGGGGTCTCATGTCCCAGACCAAAACATGCCTTGGCACAAGAACTGCCCCACAATGAGCTCTGTGCCACCCTCCTGCTCCAGGTGCAGAACAAGAGCTGCCTTGGTTGAAGGTCTGAGCTACAGTAGGTGAACATACACATCATGATACCAGATGTGTCTCATTTACAGGGCAAAGCAAGAGTTTAGAGTTAAATTCCCATTTACTCATTGGAAAAGAAGTTTTATTAACGTAAGGAAGCTTTAAGTAATCAGTGTTTGAAGGCAAGGACTGGAGATCCATATAACTGCAGCAGCAGAAAGGTGAGCTTTGGGATTCCTAAAATCTGAAGTTTGACCTACATGTAGAGGAAAGTGGGAAAAGAAAGAGAATGGGAAAAAAGTTTATCATCCAAGCTGCCCAGGTATCACTCCTGACTTAGAAATATTTGTCTCCCCTATTCAAGGGTGAAAAGTCCTTTCCCTTTGTCCTCAAAGAGGTGTCAGAAGCTGCTACAAACCTTGCACCCAGCAGAGCCCCCAAAACAGGCTGCTGTCATTTGTCATCCTCCCCCTCCTGCAAAACAAACCCTCCATCCATGTGTTCCACTGCAGAGCAGCAAAACAGATAATAAAGGTCATTTTGTCCTGTCTTTTTCTTCCTGTTTCACACAGCTCCTGTGATTTTTCAGGTGTTTTGAATAAAACCTCCTACACGCTTTGGTTTTTTTTCATCAAAGGCTGACAAAGGATAGTTTTTCTGTCGCATCCCTCTGGCAGGGGACTGGGAAAAGCTGCCACAGAGGCATTTTTGGAAGCAGCAGTGCTCCCAAGCTAACCTGAGCAGCATGTGGATGCAGATAGATATATCAGACTGCTCTGGAGCACTGAAGTCAATGCCTTCTCTCCAAGCCAGCCAGGGCTGCCAGGGATTTTTCACGATTGAGCCTTGGCCAGCGGGTGTCACTAAAAATTAGCTGTAAGGGGAATTTAAAAATTGAAAAAGAAAAAAAAAAAAAAAAGCATGGGGGGCAAGATAACCTGAATATTAAAAGCATTCCAAACCTTATTTTTGGCCCCACGCCTTGTTTTGAATCCTTCCTTTGGCCGAACAATGGCAGTGAGATCAGAGCCAGGCATGCAGTGCCCGCTAATTACTGAGTGGACTGACGCTTGCAGGGAAGAGCTGGTAGGATGCTTGGCTGGGATGGGAAATGGTTTTAGTGGAGCATCCCGTGTGGATTCCCTGGTGGTGGTGGCATGTTTCTCTTTGGGCTTCCTACTCTGCTCTCCCTCATGCAGAGGGGGAACGTCAGCCAGGTGACTCACTGGGATTCTGCCCCATGTTTACTGCCACAGCCCTCCCCATGGGGACTCGCTCACCGTGCGCTGCCTGATTTTCCCAAGAACATCTCAAAGGGCTAATTTTAAATGAACAAAAGCTTTGGAAGGCTGGGAGAAGGGAAGGGGTGGGGGGGAGGAGTGGGTGGGCTTCTTGCAGGAGGAAAGCGATGGCAGAAATAGCCTCCTTCCTTTTTCCTTTCTCTTGTCCAAGATAAGGAAACATCACACGCTAAAGGCAATTTAAAAAACAACTTAAAAGGCAGATAAATTTAGTCACAAGTATCCCACTGGGTGGACATTTAAGATACAGAACAAGCCTTCAGCCAGAAGATTTTTAGGGAAAATCACCAGTGGTAAAGGGAAAGGGGCAAAAATCATGGAAATATGGTTGGCACCAGGTCATAAATCCCCTTAGAGGAATGATGGTCCACTAGTTACCAGCATGGACCTTAATTTGTGAATTCCACCCAGGTCTCCTGGTCCACTCTCGATTTCAACACAGTTACAGCAGCCTTTCTGTGTCTCAGTTCTCCACTCACACCATTATAATATTAACATGAAGATGCCTGGAACCAAGGCATGAATGTTCTTTGTTGAAATTATCATTATATTAATGAGAAGGTGCACCCATCCCTAAAGAGGCCTAAAACAAGATTGGAGGATTTCACTGGGGCTCTCAGATGCTTCCATTTCTTTTCAACTCGAGGTCCAAGTTTCTAACTGAGTGATAGAGGCTAAAATAATTGAGCCCTGCAAACTGTAGGTGATGGGATTTGCTTCCTGAGCAAACAAAACCAATGGTAGCCTTTTGTTGTGTGTCTCCTGGAAAGCTGGAAACCAATTCATCCACCCATAGAAAAGAGAAGCTGAACTGGGATGCTTTGATGTACTTTGGGTGGAGATGTCCTTCTGTAGAAGGGGTGGGCTGACACATGATGGGCATAAATATGTTCATATTGAAGAGTTCATGTTCCAATTCTATCAAGACTCAAACTCAGATCTCTCAAAGGGTGAAGAAACTTATAATTACAGGAGGGAAACACTGAAGGTGATGAATGAATCTCACAGACACTGCTACCATCTGATGATCCTTCTGTCAAAAACTGAAGGGACTTTTAGCTCTGAGGCAGGGAAATGCCATCAGAAAATGACACTGGCAGCTGCTCAGCAGAAGGAGAGCCTTTGCAAGGAACCAAATATGCTGCAGTCACAATCTACATTTAATACAAGGATTATAATAAAGCCCCCTCCTTTTATGTCTCCTGTCAACTGTCTTTTTGCTACTTTATTGACTTTTTTCTCAGTGGTCTTTGGTTTATATGGAATTTGAGCTGACTTCTAAAGTTTGTTGGGCCAACAAAGATATTCTTTTCATCATTGTGGTGAGAATGTATCAACCACAGGTCAGCACTGGCTCGAGGACATTTGTACAATGCTCTGTTGCACTAAGTAAACATGTCTTTAATCTCTCTGTACCATCTGGAAAATAACATTTCTTTTATTTTTCCCTTTTGATTTTCTTTTCTGTTGAGATTGCAAGTATTAAAAGGCAAGCTCTTTCTATTATTACAAAAAGATACATCAACTCAAGCAGGACAACAGTCCAGGACCTGTTCCTTGGCCCTGAAGGCAAGTGCTGTGATTCATCTTATGGCCATATGGCTAAAATTTCATCCATGTGAAGAAAAACCCACAGCCTCTGCTGGGAACAGCCTCTGATCCGTGATAGCATCTGAACCATCTCTGAGCATTTCCTGGGAAAGAGATAAACAACATGGAACAGAATAGTTTCAGGGAGTAGACCACTATGGGAGATTATGGGCCCAGCCCTGGTTGTCTTTGACTTAACAGCATAAACCCAGCTTAAGTGTACAATGCTCAAGATAAAATGGCACAAGGTTGATTTCAGACCTGTAGGTTTGACCAGAAAAGAAAAGAAACAAACAAAAAAAACCCACTACAAAACCAACAAACAAAAACCCAGGATTTTTCCCAATTCCTTTTTTTGATTTGGCTTCTGTTAACTCCAATCACTGCTCATGAGCACCTCCCTGGAGGAAAACACCAACCCAAAGGCAATGTGCAATCTCTACATTATCATTCCTCAGCTCTTGTGCACTCCCAGCCATTCTCTGCTGGTTTTCCAGCTCTGGAAATTTGTGTTTCCAGCACAATGTGTTACACCAGTGCATAAGAGGCAAATGCCATTAAGGAACACGACCCTCTTGACAGAGTGTGCATTGCTTGCCTTGGCTGTGGAGCACTTCGAAACACACAACAGTGAAAGCAGCACCACTCTAATAATCCTTCCCAAGTGTGATGAGAGGGAACTGCTGGTGCCACAGAGCAGAAAAGGTTTCCAAAGCTTGGATTCTAATTTCTTCATCTTTAAAAAGAAATTGCTCATCTGTAGCTAATCATGTTTGCGCCTTTCGTTGTCTCCAAGAGCAACATTTTCCAAGGTGCTTTTAATGAACTCAACAGCCTCCTAAAGACTCAGGAGAGACAGAGAGGCTGTCAGAGACAAATCCCTTTATTTGATTAGGCTTCACAGGATCTTGGTACATTCCTAACCGAAAAGAACACAACAAAGATTGATCCTCCTCCCACCTAAATCAGTTGGACTTTTTCTCTACGGTGGGACCAAATCCAGAACATATTAATTAGAAATATGTTTTGATGAAATGTTGTTATGTAGTGCGAGGCATGTAACCAGGAAAGCAGCTCAGGTTACAGGAGAGACAGAGCTGGAAGTGACTTCCAAAGGCAGAAAGACGAGGAGAGGTCAAGGTGGAAGGTTTGATAGTGAAACAAGGAACAAGAAGGGGCAACCACACAACGTCAACCTCACCTCTCATGGGGGCTTGGACCCTTCTGTAGGACACAAGGCCATAACCCCACCTACATTCTCGACTGCTTTGCCAATAGATAAAGGCATTTCTTTATAATGAACTACTCCATGTGCTTTGGCAGGAAAGCACATAGTTGCTGAGCAGTTGGGAAAGTGTTTTGTCAGAGACAGTCTGGCTGAAGGTTTGCTCATAGCACTGTTTGCTGGAGCTCTGTTGGGCTACATTTCTCATTTACAATCTGCTCTGCCTTCGCTGTTTTCTTCCCTTGAATTATTTTTAATCTCTCTGAAAGAGCTCTCTTCCCCAAACCCAGAGGAAAGCTTCAAAATTCATAATTTAGTCATTTAGTGATTTTAGCAGTAGATTATTCTCCCAGTTACCTGCAGGTAACACGGTCTCATAAACAGCTTTGACAGAAATCACAAGACACATCCTGCACTTCCAGGCACAGTCTGTGGTTTGCCTCACAATGTATCTCCCACTTTCACACTCTCCCTTTTTCTGGAAGACAAATATCGCATAAAATTTGAGCATAGAATTTGAGTCAGTTCAACATAAACAGAAACGTTGTCAAAGGTTTATTCACAAGTTATAGATGTGGTCCTAGAGAAAAACAGACTTGCCTTTCTGCTCTGCCCTTTCTGATTATAATTTGCTTTTGACCAAAATGAAAACCCCTTTCAGTTTTCGCCTGTACCTTTCCTGACAAGTGAAAAATCGATTAATTCCGTGAAATAATATTTTCTTACATGTTTTCCTTCTTTGATACAAGTGAGACTTGGCCAGGACAGAACACCAACCTGCCAGAATTCTGCGGAAGGCGTAGGACTCGTGGTATTTCAGACCCCGTCAACACAATTAAGTAGCTTTGTTCTATTTTAAATCCACAGAACATGGCACTCACCTTAGAAGGAACTTCCAGAAAGCTTTGCTTTGTTTGGTTTTGTTTTGTCCTTAAACGGGCTGATTTCCAGAACATTTGTTTCAAACCCAAATAATTCCGAGGAATCACGTGAGCTGAACCTCCAGGTCCTTGACAAGACCTACCTGTTGAGAACAGATGGATGTTCTCTGCACACACAGTCCTGTTTAGCTTCAGGCCTCCCTGCAAGACCTTCTGTAACTGCAAAACTACATATTTTCCACAGTATTTAACCTTTCCTTATGAAAAATAGCACAAAAAAACCTTCAAAATCTCTGACCAAATTCATTAGGTAAATGAAAAATAAAATCATCCATAAAACCCTTCGATGTTCCAACAGTGCTGGCCTGTGCTGATGTAAAAAAAATGTCAGATGGCCACTTTAAAAAATAAAAGCCATTATTCTCTTCCTGGCTTTTTATTTGATGGCAAACTCCTTCAAACAGTATCAGGTTAAATCCAGCTCGGTCTTTTCAGAGCTATAATAACCCCAAAGCAAATTACATCCTCAGCTTGCTGACAGGAGTCCTAAAGGTCAGAACTCTAAATTCCATCACTTTGGTTTAGTGCCAAGTGTTTTGGAAAGAGAAAAAAAAATAAAAGGAAAAAATCAAGTAATCTTCATATCCATCTTAACAGATGCAAATAATTTTAATAAAGCTAAACTGTTGCCTGAGACTATATGCACCTTGGAGTCTCATTCAAGTTTTATTCTGACATGTAAAATAAAACTTAATGAGAAGTTACCGGAGATTTATGGGAAGAGAAAGGAGAATATTATTTTTATTTCATTTCCAAACTGCTGTGAAGCCAGTAAAGGATAAGAATGATCTCTGCCTATGTGTGCTGTTTAGGTTGTGGGTACTGAGTATTATTATATAATATCAGCAGAAAGATATGGAAAAGGAATAATTATAAGGCATCCCCTGAGCTTGCTGTGCTGTTTGTTTCCAGAAGATTTTTTGTGTACCCAGTATGAATTTAAACATTATTTACCTATGGGACATTGGAATTCAAAACATGGAAGCCAATCAGTCAAACCCCAGTATCTGACAATGAGCTCTTGCTGCTTACACAGAATCCCAGAATGATTTGTGTAGGAAGGGACCTTAAAAATCACCCACTGCCACCCCCTGCCATGGGCAGGGATGCCTTCCACTAGCCCAGGTTGCTCAAAGCCCCATCCAACCTGGCCTTGGACACTTCCAGGGATGAGGCAGACACAGCTTCTCTGCCCAACCTGTGTCAGGGCCTGCCCACCCTCACAAAGAAGTGTTTTTTCCAACATCTAGTCTAAACCTTCCCTCCTCCTGTTTGAAGCCATTCCCCCTTGTCCTGTCTCTCCACGCTCTTGTAAAAGGTCTCTCTCCATCATTCTTGTTGGCTCCCTTGAGGTCCTGGAAGGCTGCAGTTAGGAGAACCCCAAAGCCTTCTCTTCTCCAGGCTGAACAAACTCAAGTCCCTCAGCCTTTCTTTATGGCAGAGGTGCTCCATCTCTCTAATTACTTTGGTGGCCTCCTCTGGACTTGCTCCAGAAGGTTGAGGTCCTGACTGTCCTGAACACCCCAGAGCTGGATGCAGCACCATAGGTGGGGTCTCACCTGAGCAAGGAGAGGGGCAGAATCTCCTCCCTTGATCTGCTGCCCAGGCTGCTTTTGGTGCAGCCCAGGATAGGATTGGTTCAGTCTAACCACTCCTTCATTAGAGGAGAATGTGGAATCTGCATAATTTTTTGGAAATAAAATATCATTGGGTATTATTGAAAGCACAAGGCAACTGTACCACAACTTAGACATCTCAAACAGATGTTTAAATAGAAAGGGGATTAAGCTGTCTCTTGTTTTCAAGCACAAAGGCAGAAAGCAAGAGAGTTCTGTCATCATGACAACAGTCCCTATAGCTCTCTTTGCCTTGACAGCTCTGAAATTGTGAAATCTAATTAAAAATGTCACTAATTTTACAGAAATGTCTTTAAAAAGCGTGGAATCTGGGATGTGCTGGGGATTCCAGTACTAAAGTGACTGATTTCCATCCATTCTCAGTTCCTGCTCCTATAAATTAAGCCTGGAGAGGTTGACTAAGTGCAGAGAAATGATTCTTTTTGCTCCTTGGCATGAGAAGGCTCAGGGATCATCCACTCCTCACAGCTTCCCTAAAAAGGAGAGGAGGAGAGCATGCAGTGCTTTCCCCAGATTGCTTCCCAGGGAATGCTGAGGGAGTGATTAGGCAGGAATGATTCTCCTGTGCCTCCTCGGGCAGGGAAAGGTGCTGTTTGCTCTGCCCCAGACTAATTTGCCAGCACGTTTACCTTGGTAGCAGCTCTGCACTTTTTTCACATCCCTGTTTTCTGTTGAATCACTGATTTGGTTGTTTCAGTTCCAAGTTTTCTTGGTGTTTTTCCTTTTTTTTTTTTCTACTAACCTTGGTAAACAGTCCTTCAGTTGTCAGGTCCTGGCTGATTATTTTCACCTGGCTAATGACTCTGCCTTTTTCCTTCTTTGGTAAAAACTGCAGGGATGTAGCAATGATGGAAAAGTCTAATTAACTGATAACAAACCAATACCTCGGTGCAGCTCATTCTTTAGCCAAGTGGTTGTAATTTTTTTAGGTGAAATGAGCAGACTTTTTCTGTTTAAGTCAAGGTTCCATTTTGCCTGGGAATCTGTAATTTCTCACCGAGTGAATCCATTGGAAAGGGACCACATGATCATTTTTGTGAGGAATCATTGACTTAGCACTGACAGCACACCATGGCTACAAAACTCTAGCTGAAAATGGCCAGCCCAATGGGCTAACACTGTGACTTCAGTTGGTTTAAGACTATTTTATTCATTTTATGCTTTGGGAGCTACAAAATTAAGAACCCATTGCCAATTATGGAGTTTTATTTAATTCCAGATACCTTGAAGCTGATTTTTTACTGAAATCCTCTTATTTTGAAATCCAATCATACTGATTCAAGCAGGAATTAAACATCACTTTTAAAGCTTTTTAGTGGGATACACATCTTTTAAACTTTTTCTTTCATTCAATGTCAAAAGTGGCTTTTCCTCAAAGGAGCAATGGATGCAGTCAGACCCATTGGTTCATCATCAGAAATGTGTAGAGCTGTGTAGGGAATTCTGCTTCTTATTTTGCAATGAGAACCTGCATGTCAGAACACAAAGTGCCAGTTTTATTCTCAAACTCTGTGTTGTTAATAGGAATTCAAAGATTAAACTAATTTCAAACATTTTCCTGAATGTCCTTAAGTATATCAGGAGAGAAGTAAACAAAATCTATGTCCTTGAGATTTGAAGTCTCTATTTTCCTTCTCTGAATTTCCCATCACCTTATTGCAATCGTGTATTTCTGTGACCATTAGACTTTTTTATTTCAGTTACAAATTACAGAAGTGCAACCAGAAACTTTTAGTTATTCATTTACTACTTGTATTATTATCTGTACCTAAATATTACATTATTTATATTTACTTTTGATTTAATAGTAAATTGTGATGTCATTTAAAACAGTGCAGTCTGAAGTGAGGATGCCACATGCTGCTAATTTTGGATAAAGCAGCAGTTTTATACTTCAGCTCTGGAGGATGTTGAGGAATTCATAGTAGTCATCCCTAATTTACACAAAGGGCAACTGCAGCGTGGCTTAATTTATTTGTTATAGCAACAATCATCTTGGCACATGCTGGCACTGGCACTGAAAGCAGGATAATGTCACCAGAGGTTGTTTCCTACACCCTGCACTGGAATTGCTCAAAAATCCCAGCTGGAAAAGAGCCTGCCAAGCCCTGAGATCATAAAGGGCTTCTCGTGCGTAAATGGCACTGATCCTGATGCTGGAATAAGTAGTTAAAGACTCTGCAAGCTCAGAAACAGCATGAAGGAAACCCTTCTGAAGTCATGATTTATCTTGTGTGCTGTGCTCCTCTTGGAGAAGTGTGTTTGTGTATTCCTAAGGTAAAAGGTAGGTCAGGAGGGGTAATCTGTTCATCTGACCCTAAAAATTGTGTAGCATGATAATTTCAGACAAAATCTTTCAAGAAAAACTTTAAGATTATTGTTGATCTTCTGCCTGAAGAGGAAAACAGCATTTAGCTCAATGCTGCTATTCAGGTATCAGTGTATTGGGGGGGTCCAGCACTGCACACACAGCCCGAGAGAACTGTGTGTCTTTCAGGAGGGGCTGAAAAAGGAAAACTCTTGCCTCATTTTGCTCCATTTTTGGTCTAAAATGGGAAACAGACCAGTGTTGCAGTAAACAAAATACAATTTTCCTTTAACCAGAAGGAATGCTTGTTTTTGAACGCAGAAGTGAGTACAAGAAACACGATAGCCATGGTTTTGACTTAAAAACAGATCAGATCTTCTGGCTAATTATCACTTTCCCTATCTGTGTGGCTTGTTTCTCCAGTTCTCTGCTCTCAAACTTCACATTTTTTGTATGATTTGAAGACTTATTTGGCATAACAACTGGCTATGAATATCAGATTCTTCCCAGGAAACCCTGATTAAGAGGTTTTTATTAGATTGTTCATTCCAAAAAAAGTCTTTTCTTTTCAAAATCCTTATCAATAAACTGAAAAGCTCAAATCCCAGATGGAAATAAAGGTCACACACTGGTGAACAGAAGGTAAGGATATCTAAGCACAAAATAGTTCTAGACACGAAGAAGAGAAGAAAAGAGTAGACCTGCATTTGCTGTAGGACTGTGGGCAGTGGCTTCCCTTTGAATTTTGTTCACAGACTGAAGTTATCCATGAGATAAATTCTTTTTGCTTGTGTCTATATAGATGGTGAATATTTTCTAGTAAGGAGAATATTTTTATATTGCTTGCCATTAAAACTCACATCCAAGCAGAACTTGGTATTAGTCAGAGTTTCACTGGGGTGCAGTGGAGTCAAGAATCAATAATAGAATTCTAGTTCAGGCACATGACATTTAATTTTGGATTTGTGATTAATATTGGCTGTGAGGCACAACACACTGATGTGGTATTTCATAACTGTTCACCTTTATTATAGGAAAGATGATAGGAAATGTTAACTCAAACCCCCATTATTCACAGGATTACACATAATCCCAGAATGGTTGGGGTTGGAAGGGACTTCTGGAGACCATCTAGACCAACTCTCCTGCTAGAGCAGGTTCAGCTGGAGCAGGTCCCAGAAGTGAAACCATTGAATCACCAAATGGTTTGGGTTGGAAGAGATCTTAAACACCACCTCGTTCCAAGACCCTCCATGGGCAGGGACACCTTCCACTAGCTCAGGTTGCTCCAAGCCCTGTCCAACCTGGCCTTGGACACATCCAGATCTGTAGAGAAATGGGGGAAAAAAACCCAATCTAAATTGTTTAGCAGGCAAAAAGTCTGAAAGATGATCTTGTGGAAGGGTAAATTTGAAATCTCCCCAGGTCAAAAGTAGTGGTGATGTGACTTCTGCATTTGCCTGCACGGCAATGAAGGAGCAGAGATTTCCCTGAGTTGATGGAGTCAATATATGATGTCCCAGAACCCCTTTCAGGATCTTTTGTTGATGGAACAACACATTCTGATCCCATACACTCAGAGCACAGTAGGTCCTCAGGGGGTTGCTGTTGTCCAGCAGTACTGTTAAAAATCCCAAAATACTGTCACATTTATTTCCTTTTTTATATAGCTTAAAGCTTGTATCCAAGAGCCTGATCTTTCTTTTAGTGTCTTGTTATATGATCACCAAAAGGACCAGTGAGGAGCAGATGGATGATGATGACCACGGGCCAGGATGAGGGATGCCAGAGGCAGCTGGATCTGAGAGCCCAGTGGGTGTGAGTCTGCCACATCACCCGGCTGTGATGTTCTGTGTGTGTTCCCCACAGCTGTGCACACACACTCACAGCCTCTCCAGCAGCTGCCTCAAACCACCAGACCCTCCAGTAGCCAACTTGTTGACCCTCTGGTCCCTCCAGGGCCATGGTGTCCCCCATTCCCAGCTCCCAGACTTCTTACCCTTGTCACCAGCTGGTCTGGTTTGAAGTTCTCTGACAAATTATGCGTATTCACGTGTGCAAACCTGCAGGACTGCAGTTCCTTAGGGAAACACTCACACCCTGGTCTCTCCAGTTACTGGACCCACAGACACAAGAGCCCCTTTTCCAGCTGCTGGCCCTCAGACCCCACACGTACCTGTGCACACAGCATAGGGAGCCCCTTGCCCAGGAAATATCTGGAAATGGAGTTAGATAAGGAGACTGGACAGACTGAGATGAGCAAGCGCAGAGTGTGGCCAGCCCTGGTTTTACATGTTCAAGGCTTCTATCCCTTTATCTATTTTCCCACACTTGCTCCTCCCCAAATCACATTGATTGGTCCATGCCCTGAGCTCTCACACACTCTAAAAATTCCTGTAAACCCATCCCAAAATAAGTTTTACACAATCCTAAATGCTCCTCCCTTGCATCCCACTACGCACCCTGTCCCTTTGAAGGCAGCAAACCTCTCCACAGCTTTCAATATCCCCATGGGAAGAATTCCTTTGGCCAAGCCAAGCCATCTCAGTGGGTCTCAGCCCTGACCATGGGCTCACCACCCTCCCAAAGCAGCCCCAGGAGCAACCGAGACAGAGAAACTCCATTGGCACTACTTACACTAGTGGAGTTCCTCCACCTAATTGTAGTTCCTCAAGTCCTTGATGAGCCTTTGTGTTTACACTGGTTAGCTCTTAATCAACTGTGCTTAACAGATCAGGGAAACATCCTGCCTGGTTTATTGCTCTTCTGGCCAGCCCTTGCATGGCACCGAGCATGATTTGTTCATCTGCTGATCCAAAAATAATTTCCCAAGGTCTGGGGAGTCCTGTCTGGCCAACATCTCATGCTCTCTTCCTTTCAGCCACCCTATATCAGTCACCAGCTTCTCCTCATCCCCATCTATAAAGATCTGAGAACCTATAAAACTCTTCCTGATACACAACTTCTGTCCCATTCATTGCTGTGGCTCCCTCCCTTCAATTAAGCCACAATTCTTTCCTCCGGGTCTCCTTCTCATTCACTCTGAGCCAAAGATGTGTGATGCAACTCTACCCCATTCATATCCCCAATCAAAACTCCTTTTCCCAGGAAGACTCACCAAATCTGCTGGAGAATCATCTTCTCCACCCCACTATGAACTACAAGGGTAAGAATGAAGTGATCAGTGAAAACCACCAGTAAGCGCTTTATCAAGGGGATATTCTAGATCTTGCACTCTGGTTTTAAAGCAAAGAAATTTTGAAGCAGGGTCCACATGAAATATTTTCCCTTTCCCAAACCTGTTAACAATCATTGGGATAGACAACCTCTTCCTTCCAGACTCACTCCAGCAGCCAGAGAATCTGCACAACCCTTCAGGACAGACCACAATCTGGTCAAGGCAAAGGAAAAGCTCCACCTCCCTGAGCTGCACATCATAAAATTTAGCAGCACCCCAATATAAGCTTTGAGGACCCCAGTAAGAACAGATTGCTCAGTTTGCCCCTTTATTTTACCAGCCTTTGCAGGACATTTTTCAGTGCTTTGATGCTTTACTGGAGCAGGGGCCATGGTACAACTCAGAGGATTTACGTAGTCTCAAGACCTGGCCCTGCATTTCACCTTGGCCTTTCCAGCATGCTGATTTAATTTAACCCAAGGCCAAGAATTAAAATATATTAAAAAAAAATCCAACAATTCATGCCTGGTTACATTTGTGCTTGTGACCTACGCCTGTCCGAACAGGAGTTGGACAGGACAAAGCACAATGCACTTCCTTGCTTTTATTGCTCTCATTCACTTCATGTCATGCCAAAGAAGGTTGATTTAGGAAGTTCTAGTAATTAACTGCTGATGTTTTTGACTGGTGTTCCCAAGGGGCTCACAATGACTTGTAATTGTTGTTCTGTAGGAAACGCTTTCTGGAACGATTGTAGATAACATATATTCTCTGTATGGCTTTACTTTTACTTGATTATTTTTTCTAAGCAAGGAACATGATTTTCTTCCTTTCCAAAAGTCACCTGTTGCCTGCATCCTGGAAACCTCATAAATCACTTTTGTCACACCATACTGGTGTTTTGCTGTCAGAGTCCACAAAATAAAGGAGCTTCCTAATTCAGTTGCACATTAAACAGAATATGTAAAGTGGTAAAAACAAGGGGAGAGAAAAAAATTAGTGTTGTTTTATATTGTAAGTTACAAAGTGCCTTTCTTTGCTTTTAGCAGATGAGAAAAGCTGAAAGGAGGAAGCAGAGGAGGAGATGTGTATTTGGAGAGCACAAGTTATTAGAAGAATTTAAATCCAGGCTGGTGCTGTTAGTGAAGGCTCTAACAGAGTCATAGGACAGCCTGAGTTGGAAGGGACCTTAAAGGCTGTGCAGTTCCACCTCCCTGGGTAGGGACACCTTCCACTAGACCAGGTTGCTCCAAGCCCTGTCCAATCTGGCCTTGGACACTTCCAGGGATGGGACAGCCACAGCTTCTCTGGTCAACCTGTGCCAGGACCTCACCACCCTCATAGGGAAGGATTTCTTCCCAATATCCCATCTAATCCTGCCCTCTGTCCATGGGAAGCCATTCCTCCTTGTCCTGTCACTCCATGCTCTTGTAAACAGTGTCTCTCCATCTTTCTTGTAGGCTCCCTCCAGGTACTGAAAGGCCAAAATTAGGTCACCATGAAGCCTTCTCTTCTCCAGACTGAATAAACCCAATTCTCTCAGCCTTTTCTCATAGCTCCTAATAGAGTTTCTAACTCATCTTGTTGTTTCCCTGTGTTTTACCTCACTGTTCTGTTAAAAATCAGTGGATGCCTCAGCACTATGGCATAAAACCTAATGGACTCCACTCAGAATTAGAAGAAATATAATAATTGTAATTCTTATTGCTCTTTCTGTGCCTTCTGCTACTCATACACGCAGACATATGGTGTGATTTTTGGGGTTGTGCTGTGTAGGGTGAGGAGTTGGACCTGATGATCCTTGTGAGTCCCTTCCAGCTCAGGATATTCTATCATTTTATATATTTCTCAATGCAGCAATTAAATACCTATTTTCCCTCTCAGATGTCTCAACAGTTGGGTATCCAGAGCTATATTTCATTTTAAAAAAAAATAAAACCCCCTAATTTTCTGATTTTCACCTTTTATACTCATCTGCTAATGTCAGAAAACTACTAAGAATTAAATTTAATAACAATTAAACCCAGAGTAGAATCTTTTTGCGTTTGTCAGGTTTGCCAAGTGGAATTACAATTTTGGCATTCTCCTGGATTGTTTCACAGGCCTGAGCTGAGCAGGAGCGACTCAGGAAGGATATGGTGCGTGATAGGAATTCAGCCCCGAGAAGGATGTCAGTCATAATAAAACTGTTCTGCCTTGAAAGGCTCGTAAAAGAGCAGCTTTCTTCACACGCCATGGCAGAACATCCATCACTCACTTGTCACACTGCCTGGGAGTGACATTTACCAGCTGCAATTTGCTATTGTGATATTCTTTTTCCCTTTTACTTCTGTTGACCAAATGTAAACAACATATGACAGAGGATTTGAAATCCCATCAACGAAGTGTTGCAGCCACTTAAAAACAGGAATACGGCCGTGGGTCACTGGCAAGAAGACATAAAGACACAAACTGTGAAGCTTCTTCTCAGCCAAAATTTAATGGTGTGCAAGGGAGTGATCTCTCATGTGAGATAAATACGAGTGTGGAGCGCACTGAAAACAGTGTTTAGCTCATCCCATAGAATCCCAGAATGGGGCAGGCTGGAAGGGACCACAGTGGCTCACCTGGTCCAACCTCCCTGCTCCAGCATGGGCATCTCAGAGGATGGCACAGGATTGCACCCACGTGATTCCAGAATATCTCCAGATTTTCTCTTGGCTTGAGTTTGGCCCTTGGTTACTTTTTTCTCCTGCATTCAATGGTCAATAAAGTAAAATAAGTGTAGGCTTAAAACAGCATCACGAACAAGAAAAGTCTAAGTAACACAAAATCAGTGATTTGTGATGCCCTGTACCTCTGGAGTAAAAGGATTGGTAACCTCGCCCATGTCCAATGTTTAAGGTGATTTTTTTTACTTAGATTACTAAAATTTATTGTTGCACCTTCCACCCCCATTGATGATGATGGTTTTTTAGTATTTAGGATTTAAGCTCCACCCAAACTTTACTGATGTGACCCACACCATAAGGACAGCTGACTGAGTGGCTGCTCAGTAACTGTGATCTCCAGTTTGGATTTTATCTTATTTCTTTGGAAATAACCTTGCAGAAACCCATCCATCCTCAGTGGAACTGTCCCCCATGGATGGAGATCCTGGACTGCTCCCTTCCCTTAGCCAGAAGGGATATTTTTTCCCTCTCCCTGCAGCAAGGATCCAGAATCCAAGGTCTGGAGACCTTGGCTCATGTCCACACCACTTCCCAAACCAAGTACATCTCAGCAAAAGGTAAGTTTGTGGAAGGTAACTTTTAACCTCCTATTCTTTGTGTATTTTACAGAGAAGAGCTGAACACTTCAGTTCTTTTTTTGGTTACACATTCTTTGCTGGTGTTTCGTCAATCAATAAATATTTGCTGAATTCCAGTGCACAGAGTATTTTTACAAATGCCCAGAATATTTCTTAGATTAATTCGGGAGCCCTTGCCAAATGATAAGATGATGATAAGGAAGTAAGCAGAACACCCACACGAGGTAGATATGCTGGGTGTTTTATCAGGATTTAGGGTTGTGACACAGTCCTGGTGCTGTTATACAAGAGATCTGTGCTTACAAAATCTTACATCCAGGATGCCTTCCAGGTCCCAACTCTGACACGCCTCCTGTGTGCCCACATGAGCAACCTAATTTTCTCAGCAGCTCCTTTTCCAAACACTGGCAAATTTCTGCTGCTCAATCCTGTGCTTTCCTCCCCTGAGATGTTTCTCTGTCTCACACCTAAAAGCTGTGAAATGGAAGCCAGAGGTGAGAATGGGGCAGGAGCCAGCAGGAATCTCTCACCCATCATCTCATTCACTTGTTTTGTCAACTATATAGCTCTATAAAAACGATCTGCTTCTTTTTTTCCCTCTGGCTTTATTATTCACGCACAGTGGGATTCATTCATTTATTCCAGACAGTCAGGTTAATCCATGGAGACCCAGAGAGCAGCAGGCAGGGAAGCAAAAATACAGTTCATTTTGTAGGCACTTAAACAGCTCCTGCCTGTGTTGTGCTCATTATTCACCAGTAGCTTCAAAGATAGTCCTGGATCACTGGTTTTCATGGAGATATCCACCCTAGATTAGATGGATCCTACCTGAGATTCACAAGGAGGCTAAAATTCCTCCAGCAGGGAACCACCCAAGCAGAAGAATTATTGTCAAGGCTAATTGCCACTCTTGGAAGCTTTTGGTTTGGGGTGACCACTTTCAGAGACATGAAAGACCTTTATTTTGAGATTATTTTGAGACTGTGGATGATCACTGCTCTCCAGTCCTGGACAGGTACTGGCACATCAAACAAACATTGTGTTGCAAACACCTCCTAGTAATCAGTGCTCGGGCCAGCAGAGAAGACGTGTTGGATCTGAATCCATGAGCCTTGTTGCACCTCAGACAGTTAATGTCCATTAAATAAGGAAGACTTATAAATTCATAGAATTATCCCATTCCATCCATGGGCATAGGTAGGGACACCTTCCACTAGCCCAGGTTGCTCCAAGCCCCATCCAACCCAGCCTGGAAAACTTCCACCCACAACTTCTCTGGGCAACCTGTGCCAGGGTGTGCCCACCCTCACAGGGAAGGATTTCTTCCCAATATCCCATCTAAGTCTGCCCTTGCTCAGTTTGAAGCTATTTCTCCTTGTCCCATCACACCCTGATCTTGTCCAAAGTCCCTCTCCAGCTCTCTTGGAGCCCCTTTAGGCCCTGGAAGGTTCTCTAAGGTCTCCCCTTCTCCAAACCTTCTCTTCTCCAGGCTGAGCAATCCCAACCCTCTCAGCTTTTCCTCATAGAAGAGGTTTTCCATCCCTCTAATCATTTTCATGGAACCCCTCTGGACTCACTCCAGCTGAGCTGGAATCCCATTCAGAACCACCTTAAAGCCACAGTGCAGCTTCTAAATTTACTACCCCTGAGTATCTCAATCTGGTCTCTGCACAGAACCATCTCACCTCAAGCTGTCCACAGCCAACCTTTTATACTGTTTTTTCATAAATCATCTCAGGTTTCTCAAATTGGCCCTGAAAATTGAGGAACTCAGACCTTCTACAAGACACTTTAACCTGCCCAGCTCAAAGATGTGCTGTGTGAAGGATCCGTGAGCAGCATGTGGTGTTTGCAGTGCTGTGGAAACCACACAGCACCTGAACCTCACCTGGATGCCAAGAGCCAGAGATCAAGGACAGTGCTCTGGTTTGAGGCTCTGCCAAAACCCCCAACACTCCCATTCTTATGGACAGGTAAGAGCTGTCCCTTTAAGCACAACTTCCAAGTGTCACCTGCTGGAGTTATGTATAATTCCCTCAAGCAAAAGAAAAATTTTAAAAAACCCACAGAAGTGAAGCTTGAGACCTTGAACTGCTGATAAATATTTATCTTAGAAAAAAAGTCACTTTTTCTTTATGAAATTGGTGCTTGCTTCCACACCAATAGAGTCAACAACTCCTAGTGAGTGACATCACAAAATCAGGTTGTTTTCACTGTACCAACAGTCCTTCCACACCCTGGTTAAAAAGACAAATAAAATACCTGATTGAAAATGCCCTTTTTCCTCCTCTGGTTTTATAAACAAAGCTGCTAAGGAGAAACTGCTTCCTTATTTCAGAACTAGTGCTGGCTTTATTATCTTTTAGCCAGTGAAAACAAATAAATGAAGAGTGTAAGTATATACAAACTGTCCTTAATGGGGTGACTTTTCCTTAGTTTATGCAGCAGAGCAGGCACTGGATCATACAGAGATGCAGGAGCAACAATTGTCTTTGCATAAAGAAACTTCTGTTTCCTACGTGAACTTTTGCATGAAAAACAAAATAATAAAAAAAAATAAAATAAAAACAATGCACATTGGTCATTAAGGCTTTGGAGATTGATTCTGACATTTTAAATTACTACAGCTGTGAATTGAAGAGACAAATAATTACACGACTGACTTTGGTGAGGGTTAATTGTTTATCACCTACTCAGCAATAACTGTCCATACCCAAGGTGTGGTCAGTGTGAAATAAATCAGAACACTTTCCTCCATAATAAACCTAACCTGAGAGAGGAATAATATAAATCCATATTTTTTGTCCCATTATGCTTTTGCAATCCTACCCCATATCACGCAGGCACTCTGAAGAAATGACTATTTGACTCCTTCAAGAGATTGTTGTATTTTCAGAACCAACCAGTGATTTGAGGTCCTTGTGGTTTAATGGAGCTCCCAAGCACCACAAGAAAACTCTGCCTTCTCCAAGTGTTTCAGCAATTGAATCTTTAGAACCTCTAAACCACTTCTCACTGCTGGAAAACTTGGCTTGTGGTGGTGTCAATCTTTCCAGGCTCTTCAGCTTTCCTCTGCTTCCTAAAGTGATCGTTTCCTGTCATTTCCAATTAGCCCATTAGACGCGCTGCAAACACAAACAAAATCTGCCTCAGAAAAGTGAAAACTTGGAAAAAACAGGCTCAAGTTGCCATTTTTGCTCAGCCTGGGAACCAAACATACCCTGACTGCAGAGATTCACTCATGATCTCAGTCATCATATCCCAAAGTTTTCCCAGATTTGACCACCATAAGGGCAGATATGCAGAAAAACAAATATCAGCAGGCTTATCACATTTACTGTGAATTTTACCCACAAGGATTTTTTTTCACAGCTGTTTTCTCCTCATTATTATCCCGCTGACCTGATGAGGCCCATGAAACATTTATAATTTAATCTCCCAGATTAATTTCCACTGGAAAATTAACTATTAAAAAAATAAGAGGAAATCTGGGCTTTTGCTCTGCCCGTGGCTTTCGATGTTTTATTTGTACAGGACATTCTGTACAAGACAAAGTTAAATAAACAGTTTGGACAAAGGTGGTATATATATGATACTTTGCCAAAATAGTAGCTCTGTTTACATATTCATCTGCATACACAATATGCCATGTCTGTTGTTAGCTAAGGGGTCAATTTTCAGCACAGGGTGTAATTTTTTATGCCACAAAGACAAGAGGATGAAATGAAATCACGTGGCAATGTCACCCTTGTCTTTTAATGCTCAATTATCAGACTGTTGGTGTTTTGTTCTTTTCAGGAAGTCACATTATTTGGGCAAAGATTAAAAAAAAAAAGAAACAATGAAGAGGAAAATAGAATTTAAAAAAACTTTTGATGCATGCTGCTGGAACAGGGTATGTTTGTACACAGATCTGTGCAGAGGTTTCTGCATTGCCATCTAACATTTTGCATTGCCTTGTGTGATGGACTCAAAGAGCCCTGTAATGTCTAAAGGCAAATCATTTCTGGTGCTTTGTATTAAATGAAAATATGCAAGTCTTCTTCTGGAAGCAGAGATCAGGTAATGCTCTGGTAGTATTTTTTTGAGAATACTGAGATCTAAATTAATGCTCTGGTTGCAGATTTCTTCTATATGGAAGCACGTCCTGAAAAATCTCATGAGCCATTCCTTTGCCTGGAAAGGACACTGGGACTGAGCCCTGGAGAAAGAACCTGATGCTTTGGGGTTCCAGGAGCAAGGATGGTGGAAGGAGCTCAGAAACACTGAGGTTCTCAGTGTTCCAGCTCAGTGGAATTACCCCCCACAGGTAGGACGTGCTTTGGGGTCCAGGTGCTTTATTTCTGCCTTGCTGAGTGAGGGCACTGGTGAATCTGGAATTAGCTTTTCTTAAATAGATGGCAGTTGGTCAGTGGACTTTCCAGAACAAATACACATGGACACAGTGACAGATAATAGGGAAGAATGATCAGTTTTAACAAAAACACTCTCCATAACCAGTGACCAAGAAGCCTTCAAAGTTCTTTACAGTCTGTTTTAGAAAGAGGGTCAGGCTCCAGGGCCTCTCCTCATCTTCATTATCCTCCAAGACAATCCATAAAGCACAGTCTATTCCCAAGCCCTACTCACTAATCTATCCTCCTTCTTATACCTGAGAATGCTCACATCTTCATGGGTAAAATCCACTGGAGACCATCCTTTTGGGCTCCCTTTATTCTCACCAATCTACAGCTTGGAACACAGTTCTTCTTGTCCTAAAGCAAAGATACATCTTACCCTGATATCTTCCCTTTCTCTGAACAGAGGAGAACAGATCCTCTGAACACATCTGCACTGCAAACATCCATATTTTAGTCTGATAAAATCTGGCCTGCCACAAAACAGCTCCCCCCTTCCCCAGATGAACACTTATCTGTGCTGCTCTGTTATCAGGGAGTGCAAGGTTATCTCCAAACTGATACACTTAAAGCAGTCCTTCAAAATAAAGGGTGTGGGGTTATTACACTGGAAAATCCAAAGGAATTTTTCTTTGGTTCCAAAAAATCTTCCACCATTTGTCATCTCTACAGTATTTTCTGTCCAACTGCATTCTGCAAAAATCCTTACATTACAGATGCCCTGTGAGGGAGGTGGGAAAATCAAACTGTGTTTGCTTCATGAAACTAAGTGTGGGCTACAGAACATAGGAATTTCAAGAGGAAAAAAAGGCTTTGGAACAGGCATCTTTGGCTCTTTGGGATCTCTCACCACTGAAGCTCAGTGAGGCCAGTATTTTAAATACATTATTGAACCTACTTGTGCCTGACAGTGCAAACACATCCCTGTACACACAGAGAGGAAAGGATTTACCAAAGGCTGGCATAACATCCCTTTAGAAGAGTCAGAAATGAGCCTGGAGGGGATGCTGCTGATGTTTCATGGGCTGAATGGGAGATCTGGACCTCACAAAGAAGTCTGTCTACTGCTCTAAACCAAATTATATTACACTCAAACAAAACTAAAATAACTGAAACCCTGAGATGCTTTACTCCATAAAATGGCTTTAAACTGGCAGTGGGCAGGTTTGGATTAGGGATTTGGAGGAAATTCTTCCCTGTGAGGGTGATGAGGCAACAGAAGCTGTGGCTGCCCCATCCCTGGAAGTGTCCAAGGCCAGGCTGGACAGGGCTTGGAGCAACCTGGGCTAGTGGAAGGTGTCCCTGCCCATGGCAGGGGGTGGGACTATCTAAGCAATTCTGGTATTCCTATGGCTTATATTCAGGTTGGTGTCCAAATCTAACTCAAGTACCAGTTTCCCAAGGTCTTTCTGTGCACAGTCATTTCAGTGTCTCCAACTGCACACAGCAAGCACTGAATTTCTGTTGGAGACTGATTTTCCATTAGTTTATCAGGACTCAGAGGAGTTTGCACACTGACTAGGAAGAAGGTGATGATAAACATCAGAAAGTAAAAGTTCTTTATTGAACTCTCATCAAACATTCACTCTCAAGAGAGAGGAATAATTCTAGAAAGACCACTTATCTGCCTTTTTTCCAAGGCATTTTTTCCAATCTTCAGTACAGTAACTTGTTCCAATTGTGGTCAAGTGTTGCTAAAACATATCACTTACAGAATTCATTTCAGAATACAAACTGCTGCTTCAGTACCTCATGAACATCTCCAGGGTACCTCGTCCAGTACATGCAGTTTATTTCATCCTGAAAACTGGTATCTATCACAGATAGGCACCATTTAAATTTCAAACCTGACAACTCTTCTGTTTTTTTTTGCAACTGGGAAGAAGCAAACCACAGATCTAATCTGTAACTTGGGAATATAAGTAACAGTATAAATGTAAAGATACTGATACAGCTGCCTCTTACCCAGGAATTAAAATGAGCTCTATCAGCATGAGGCACTGTCACACAGCAATTGCACCCAGCAGTAAGAATGTACTAGTGCTAGTATTTTGGGAACAAAAAACCACAATCCTTACTGCAAATTTCTGACACAACAAGAACTTTGTATAGATCAGGCTTTATGTGAAAAAGCCCTTATGGCCACCAATGTATTTGGTGCTTACTAATATCAGGTAAGGAAGTGAATATATGTTTCTTGGATGACATTTTATACTGGCACTGGAGTTTTGTCAGAGAAGAACAAGGCAGTGCAGAGATTGCATGTACAGAGAGAGAGAAATCTGCCTTCAGCATCTTTCATCAGATGCTTTCAAACAATTGCAGGATACAGAGTGGATCCAGAAAGAGACCTCAAGGGGACGTTGACGACTTCAGTGCTTCATCTGTAACCTTGATTTGGTGGTGGGAACTCAGCCTGCCCTCAGAAGTTTGATGTTAGAGGCAGTGACAAGGAATTTACGTCAGTGTTGTTTACGTTACACACAAAATATCTGAAGCACAAGGTGATTGAGGTGAAACTCCTCCAGCCTGTAATCCATGTCATTCTTCCTCGCTGTAAACTGCACAACTCTTGTCCTATTTCCTGTATTGGTGGGAATAGGAATGTGCTAATACAGTCATTTCCTTTTTGTCCTTGCAAATAAAGAGCAGGTCAGGTCAGTCACAGGATGGGTTCTGTGCCATTCCAGTCAATGACAGCTCCTTGCCACCTAGAAATGAGAGCAATCATTTGACATCCATCAGTTAATGAGGCTATTGGAGAGGGAAACCCACAGCCCTCAACCACCCAGCAAACCCCAGAGGGACTGGGATGGGCTTGTCTGGGATACCTAATCACATCTCAAAGGGAAAGAAGAGGAGTGAAGTAATTGTACCCCCTCATTTTAGGTGCCCAAGGTGGGAGGTGTCTCCTCACCCTTTATCCAGTCTCTCCTTGTCAACAGAGGATCCTCAGCAGCAGCTGATTCAGAACAAGGACCTTCATGTTGCAAAGACTACAAGAAGCACCCAAGAAGGGTCCAAGAACTAACTCCACACAACCAGAATACTCAGTGTCAGCTCTCAGGAGGCAACTTGCAGGTCTCTGAGCAGGAACTGTGTATCTGAGACCCAGTGACTGGACCACTTCATTTAGCACTTGTCTTTGTTCTGACCTTGGTTCCTTCAAAGCATTCAGTGGCTCATTTTATGGGTGATGTTTTGCTTTTCCTGTGCTGAGGTTTTGCCTCTCTCTGCCCTTATTCCTTCAGAATAACACTAAAGATGTGCATTGAGAACATTTTCAGACGAGTCCACATAAATGTGCATGAAAACCTTCCATGGTTTTAACTCCTGGCTCTGCTTTGGCTGCCACAGCTCAGCTGCCCACTCCAGGAATGCAGCTGAATTCAAAGGAGGTACCAACCCTGAATTTGTCACAAAGTATGTCTTCAAAGCATGGCAGAAGACACAGATTTGCACCAAGACTTGGGCAGAGAAGGCTCTCCAGTCACACTGGACTGAGTCAGCAGCCTGCACAGTCAGAGCCCCACATGGCACAAATTCACCCTTGTCTGTGGCATTTCTCATGGCCCACATTTTCTGGGAACTAAACTATTGCATTCTCAGTGCTGAGCATTTATATCTGGTTTGAAAATCTTTCTGGAGAGCATGTGCCCAGCAGTAAAACACTGGGGAGGGGTTGTAGGCAGGGATGATCTGACAGAGTGTCACATTCCTTCTGTCACCGAGGAAAGGATGTGTCAGCAAGGGTATGGCAGCTCAGCAAGTCAATTAAGTGTAAAACAAAACCAAAAGCTGAAGCCATGCAGCATTCAGAGCAATGTCTCAAAGGAAGTGGCAATCTGAGGGGGGCTGTTGTGAAATTTTCCCTTCTGGTTTTCACTTTGTTGAGGAACCAAAAACTAAAAAAATTGCAGAAAGACTGTTCCCATCCCTGGGAGATGTTTCACATCTCAGGCTGAGAGCAGAATATGTTCCAGCTGGGGGATACTCAGCTCAGTCTGACATTTCTCAGTGGTGAGAGTCTTCAGAGTATCACCCCCAAAACAACCAAATGCAGGTGGAAAATACAATTGCCACCTTCTGTCCCCATTGGATTTTTCAGGTAATAATACTAAATCATCCCTAATCTTCATGGACAGTCTTTCCAAGGCACCACCTTCTGTCTCACCAGGCTGATTAAAGCTTTGAGAGGAATCCACAGAGACCCCCCAGAGGCCAAGACACCGAATGAAACCTGCTCTGAGCCTACACTGTACTCTGGAAATACCCACATGTGCTGACACCATTCTTGCTGTTGTTAAAGATGTTGTTATTCACTCTGCAGTGAGAACTGGCCTTTTTAAAAACAGGCTTTCCATAAAGAACTTAAACAGAAAATGCTATTTTAAAGCAGGACTGAAGGCACCTTTCAGAACAAGCTTTATCTCCTGGTTTATTTTCAAAGCATTTTTGTAGACTGAAAAGCAGCTTTTGGCTGTTTGCTCCTATGGAGATGGGTACAAAGCTTCTTTCCCCTAATCTGCACTGGAAGAGGTGTCAAATAGTGAGGATCTCACTCACAGGTATTAAACAAGTCTTTTCTTTACAGACAGAAACAAAACTCTGATCACTTCCCCAAACTATCCTGTCACAAAGTTATTAAAATGCAAGGCATTTTCTCGCTGCTGATTCAATTACAATTATTCAGATTAGCAAAACTAAAAGGACATTTTGACCCATCTGGTTCAACTGCAACCTCACCCAAGGGAACTGAAGAGGAACTGGGTCAGGCCCTGAACAATGCTCAGTCTGGAATAACATTCAGTGAGTATCTCCTGTACTAATAATTTAGTATTGTTTTAGAGCACATCAGGGATTCAGGGTGACATGCCCATGTTCTGCTCCTCTCCATTAAATTCCCAGTGGTTGTCTCACCTCAAAGGCAAGCAGATGAACTAAGGTGTCACACAGCCCCACCAGCACAGACTGATGCTGGAGGGTTAAAAACATCCCCCTGAATTCAGATGGCAGACTCAGCTGCCAGTTTTGTTCCCCTGAGGCAGAACTAACAGATGTTGTTTCCCCCAGCACAGAGGGACTGAGGATCAGCCCTGTGATGTAAGAGAGCTCTTCAGGGAAGACCAGGATGAGATGTCTGCACGGCATCTCCAAAACAACCCAGGGATGCACATTCCAGACATCCCTCACTTGGAACTGACTGCTTCTACAGATGTCTAGGGCTCAGAGCCATGATGGAAGCACTTGGACTTGTCCTGACCCCTTTTTTGGGGAGCCTGCAGGTTAAAGTGATACCTCTTGGTCATTCCAGCCACCTGAAGTGGTACCTGCTTTAAACTCAAACCTCCCTCTTCTGATGTTTTATAGAATAGGGATTGAAAACATGAGCCTCCTCCTCCTGCAGAAGCAAAACAAGCCTTGTCTTCTGATAATAATACTAATAGTTAAGATTCTAAATACACAAACATGCTATTACATATGCACTTTTCCCTTTGGGAGAGGATAAGAGAACAAAGAGCAGATAGAACTCAATGTGTTATAGGATGGGGGTGCTCAGGTAAACAGTGGCATTGTCACAGATTAAAACAGAACTGAGGCATGTGAATGGAAGGAAAACCCCCAATTTACAATAAACCCAATTAACAACAGTTTATCTTCTCTGTTCTGATTACTCAGACTGTGAAATTCTCCACACTGCCTGAGAAATTGCTCCTCATTTTTTGATGAGAAAAGTTTGATAAGGAGCTTCATCATGAATGTTTCCTCAAAATAACCAACAGCCCTTTGCTTGCTTTACTAAAAATGAGTTTAGGAGTGTTTTCCATGGTTTTATGATAGAAAACATTCCTTTTTTATGTCCCAAATTGTTAAAATATTGGTCAGTTGGGTTTGTTTTTACTTTCCTTATATACTGTTTTGTAGTTGGAAGAGAAAGTTCTTAAAACAGTATGAAAAATATAACATTTGCAGCAAGGCCATGCTTAACTAAATAACCCCAAAGCAACTGGAGAACACTGAAAACAAGGAGCCAGAATGATCAGGGTAAATCAGGCAGTCCTGAGGGTGGTACAAACAAAACAAATTGACACTGGGATTTGCTGTTAATTTACTTCTCCAGTATTTATTTATTTATTTGGTGGGGTTTTTTTCTTTTTTTTTTATTTACATAACAAATTGTGGCAAGGAGAAAGAGGGAAATTGCAAGAGAAATCTGAAGCTGCCTGGCTCACTGATTTAACAAATGTTCTGATCTTTGACAGTGAAGCTTTTACTTCTTGCTCCAAAGACATTCAGACAGTAACTTTCAAAGCCATGCTGAAGTTGATACAAAGCTGATTTTTTCTACCCAGTTAAATTTCTCCATTTTGCTTCTGTCATGTCTCACTAAGCTGAAAATGTTCCCATTAATTCCAGAATAACTTGGATAAATTGCTTAAAAGCCCATCATTTAATATCATATAAACCTTGAAATGGCCATGAAAATCCTGACATGACAACAACTAGTCTTGTATTTAGGGAGAGAATATGAGCTAAGAATTGTCAAGAATGACTGCACAAAACAGTGTTTTGTGGTCTTTACAAACTCTTTGTTGCCCACAGACTGCTGGGGAAACTGAGACTCTTGAGCAAAGAGCTTCATGCACTGAAAATGACACCAAGTCCCCCCAGTGACACTGTATTTTTCAGGAAAGACTGATGAAAATGGAATAGACTTTCTCCTTTTCTCATTACACCTCTGCAACAGGGATCAACCACTTCTGGGAATCTAAGGTCTGTTGAAACCAAACTGAATTTGGCTCAGTCAGACCTTGCTGGTGGCATGAAAGTTCCTCTAAGAATGAAGTGAACACCTTTGCCAGTTCAATGTTAACTACACTAACACACAATTAAATGTGTCATTGTCATCACAGCCTGGCCCATTCAGATCCTTTCTGATTTTTCAGCAGTAATTTTTCAAGTTTCCTTGCTCCAATATTTTTACTATTCTGCAGCCTGGCGTGTATTCTTTGCATCACTGACTGAACATTATCTGTATGAAAACCTGTAATTTCACTTACTTTGTCCTAATACAATGCTCAAGAGGAGGAGTAAGATCGTTTTCTTTATCTTCAGTGCACACCTGAGTTGTATCTGCAGAGACACAAGAGACATTGTCAGTGGCTGGAGTCATTTCTATGCACCCAGATTCCCACAATGGCTTATAGGAACTCCACATATGGAAGTGATGATGGACTAGCCCTCATATTGTCCATCTCTGGACTGAAGGACCCCCAAGGGTGAGCTCTGCTGACACTTGAACACCATCTCCTGCCCTCATTCACACAATCTGAATGGATGTCCCATCCCTGGAAGTGCTCAAGGCCAGGTTGGATGGGGCTTGGAGCAATCTGGTCTAGTGGAAGATGTCCCTACCCATAGTTGGAATGAGATGACCCCAAACCATTCCATGATTCTATGATGTCAAAACAGTGGCCACAGACAGGGCTGGGAATGCTCAGAGCAGATATCACAACTATGGCTCTTGGGAAATACAATTTTTGTGTTGTGCCCAGTGTTAGCTCTTCTGGGCCAGAAACCTGCCCAGAACTGTGCTGGCCACTTCACAGTCAGGATGACCACGGGACAGTGTTCAGACTCATGGAATCACAGGATCATTAAGGTGGGAAAGGACCCTTCAGATCTCTGACTCCAACCATTGACCCAGCACTGACACATCAGCCACCAAACCACATGCCCTGACCCAGGTTGGTTCACTAACACAGAGATGGTTTCAAGGAAAGCCACAGATCAGAAACTGAGGGCTTGTCATGAGGTTTTTATTTCTCAACTGATGCTGTAATTACTAATTACTCAAACACTAAGGACAGAGGTGGTGCTACACTTGAACAGCAAACCCCACATCCAGCCCAAACTCCTTAAGACTCTTTCACCCCGGAAAAGAAGATTTTCCCTTGACTATTCAGCAAGCAGAGCACAGAGAGGAGAAGACAAGGCTGTGCTGGATATCAGAGAGCTGCCCCAGGCTGGGAGCATTCCTTCAGGATGGAGAGGAATCGGCTGTTCCGGGCAAAACAGAGAGGTCACTGTCTCAGACAAGGGATCTGTCAACAGTGAAAGTAGTCGCTGAACTTCCCAGGGACAAAACATCCTGCAACCAGCTTGGATGTCAGTCTGCTCAGCTGTTTCCTGTTTTGGAGTAGAACATTTAAACTGCAGCAGGTTATTATTTATTTTTTTTTTTTACTCTCTTCTTTTCTGTCTGTCATCCAGCCCGTGGATTGGTTGTGAGCAACGAGTGATGCCAAGACTGGGTGTAGGATTTGGGTCTGCTTCAGTGAGACTGATGTAGACAGGATGGGAGGGAATTGTTCTTACATTCCCAGCTGCCAGTCTCAGATAGATCTGGCTTTCTCAGGGCATAGAGAGAACCTGGCTCTTCCTTGCCTGTTGATCTGGTCATATAAATACACGTAGACGACTCTGAATGACTGTAAGGGTTGGAGTAGCTGGAGATGGACAATATTTAAGTACAGAAAGTACTGGTAGTTTTCTCCCAGATCCTCAGGAATTTAAGAGGTACACAGGAATCTTTTAAGTTTAAGAGAGCCTCTTTTAACCTAATATTGAAGAGTTTGTAAAAAGAATCATAGAATCATTAACACTGGAAAAGACCTCTAAGATCAAGTTCAATTGTCAACCCAGCACCACCACCTCGGTCACCACTAAGTCATGGCCTCTAGTGCCACATCCATGTATTTTTTGAAATTTTCCAGGGATGGTGACTCCACCCCTTCTCTGGGCAGCCTGTGCCAAGGCTTGACAACCCTTTCTGAGAAGAAATTTTTCCCAGTATCCCATATAAACCTCCCCTTGTGCAACTTGAGCCCATTTCCCCTTGTTACCTGGGAGAGGAGCCCAATTCCCACCTGGCTAAAACCTCCTTTCAGGTGGTTGTAGAGAGAGAGAAGGTCCCCTCTGAGCCTCCTTTTCTCCAGGCTGAGTCCCCCCAGCTGCTCCTCATCAGACTTGAGCTCCAGAACCTTCCCCAGCTCCATTCCCTTCTCTGGACAAGGTCCAGAGTATTTGGGCCCCTCCAGGAATTCCTGATACTGATGTTCTGGATCTTCTCATAGTGAGAAGCAACAGCCTGTCCTGACCATGGCACTGGTAGCAGGATGGGCACATGGCATGGCTGCCTTTCCAAGTCACTGCCAACTTGCTGAATTTTGGCATTTTTAGCTTTGAATTCTTCCAACCAAGAGGTTTGAATAGAGATTTTGGGAGAACAAAAGGGGTATAGGAAAAAAAAAATCACTGAAGGTGTATCTTACAGGAGGAGAAGGCAAGGAACACTTAGTGAAGTTAATTAACTCACAAACTGTGTTAAAGTGTTTCATACAACTCATTTAGATTAGCAATATTGAGGTTACACTTTTCTTGGATCCATCAACAGCAAGAAGGATGTGAATATAATCACTTATGTCTCCACTTATATTCCAAGCAAAAGGTAGTGAGAAACTGAGCACCACCACAGATTTCACTGCTTGTGCTGGAAAAGGGCTGAGGATGGTGTCTGTGACCCTGGGAGAATCTTCTGGGAAATTTAGTGATATTATTCTTTGCAATTATCCAGCTGCTTTTTGAAAACACCTTGAAAAGGACACTGAGTTGAAGGTATGCACCAATGAGATACAAGAAGGATTTTTTAAAACAGATTGTACAAAAATTCTATATATCTTCACTTGACAAGAACATATTGTAAATATTAACATAGGCATTAACTGTTTCAGAAAAGAGAAGCAGCATCTCTCTGGGCACTACAACACACTCTTTCACACAAGTGATACGTAACAAAAGTCCCAAAATCTCCAAACAGTCCCTAAACAGCTGACAGAAGGTGAACAAAATGCACAGTTATTAATTTAGATATTCTGGCTTGTTTTCCTTCTCTGCTTATCAGAAATTTCTCTCCTAATAGAAGGGATCAAAGAGGCTTCATCCCTTTAGGGGAGTAGGCTGAATTCAGCAGTAGGTGTTTTATACTAGGAGAAATTCTATATCCAGTGGAAGGTGTCCCTGCCCATGGAACCAGATGATCTTTAAAATCCTTTCTAACTCAAACCATTCTATGATTTCCTGTCCGCATTTTGGCAAATGGATATGGGGGGATGAGAAACGGTAAATTCTCAATATAAAGCAGCAATTGTTATTACTATCAAAATTCTACTCTTCCTTTCTGTCTTTTTTGATTTTCTTGCTCTGTGTAAGGTATTCAAGATTTCCTGAAATGTGACCTCACTGTAACCTTCCTAATTATAAACAAGACTCTCATTTGAAGGAATTCACTCTCCTGCTAATGAAAAGCCACCATCTTTGCTGACCAGCATCAGTGAGACGTGGCTAGGCAACACCCAGCACCTCATGCTGGATCTCCATCACCCCTTGTTGGTATTTCCACAAGGGAAATACCAGTAATAGTTAGCATTCTGATATTTCTATCTGGTCCTGTGTGCATGGTTTAGATGTAGGACCAGTGTTACCCTTTGGATGTAAAGCAATTTCAGTTTTCTCCAGACCTAGCAGAGGATTACTGCACAGCCAGAACTAGGACAGTGCCTGCCTGGAATGGTGAAAATATTTGCATTTCACTGCCTTTTGCAGAATTTCACAGATAACAGAGGATTTACTGGGACACATCCCTGGAAGAGGCTTGAGGAACAACAAAGAGATATCCATCTCTCCATGCACATTTGGGCTCTGAGGAGAAATACACAGATATGCCATAACAGGTTGAACAGTAGAGAGAAAAATTTCTACGTGCTCTGAGCAATTTCTCATCCAGGGATCTCAGAGCACTTGGCAGCTCTGGGTTTTGGAAACATTCCTGATTAATTAATGATGGAAAGACAGATAAGGACTCCTGGTTTGGACCATATGTTACATGGTACAACACAACAGAAAAAATATGTTTCTAGTCCTGTGCTGAATTTTCCATGTCATTTTTGTCTGGGACAGACCATGTGGGAACCAGTTGGTAACTGAAGTCCCCCAAAGGTTAAGCATTTTTTTGAGATAATAAATAAATGTGACCCCTACTGACAGGGATTTTCATTGAAATGATAAATAACAGGCAGAATGATGATTGAATTCACTCCCAAATCTTGTGAGATGCTAAAACCCCCAGCACCACATGAACAGCTTTGCCACAGGGATTCAAGTAGAACATAAAACACCCAAATATAACCCACTTTGTCCAAGAACTTGGTGCAAATAAGGAACAGAGACAACTAAAGAGTAGACTACAACAGAGTGGCTCCTTCAGATTGAGAAGGAATTTGATTATCACAGAACCATAGATTAGATTGCACAAATATATCGAAGGAAAGAAACCAAAAGATAAGTAGGATATTATTAGCAAATAAGAATTTAGTGGTCAAGAATGTATTGGTATGGCAGTAAGTAGGTGCTTTCTAAGGATCAGGATACTTAACCAAATGCCTTCCAGTTGGAGAAGTGTGTAGTTACTGTAAAAGCAGCTGGATAATTTGGCATGGTTTCCTCAGAGGAGGAGTGTAACCAGCTGGAAGACCTTTTGCAGGCTTGTTTTGCCAGGTATACTCACAGGCAGGTAAGAGGCTTTTTGTTTTAGCAGGTTACTGGCATCTTCTTGCCTTGGAGGCAAAGATTTCATGCTCTCTCACCCTCCTGCTCATTGTCTACAGGCAGGTAGGGTTGAGGAACAGGAGACTTCCATTCCCTGCCTGTAGAAACAACGTGAGCTGATGTGAAGGAGAATGGGAGCAGTAAAACATGTTTTATGGTCCTGGCAGTATGAACAGCTGAGAGAGGCAACATGGTCCTTGGAAATCTGGAAATCAGGGCCACTGGATGCTTTACGAGTGTGTATAAAGTGACACATACTCACTTTTAACCCTTGCCATGGCTTATCCTCAAAATATCCTTGTGCAATCTGATTCCTGATTAACCACCAATGCTAATCAAGGCAATCAGCAAACAGGCACACAGATATTGAGTTCCTGTGACCATCATTGATTGCATTACTGGATCCTTCTCTCTGTGACCCCCCCCCAGAGGTGACAGGCAGAGGGGCTGAGCTGCACATACCCACTGTCAAGCGGATCTCCTCGTCCTGGTTGGCCAAGCCATCGTAGTAATAAAGGTCAAACCTTCGCCCCGTTTTCCAGTCACTGAGTAAATCCTTTTCCAAACAGAAGAGCACGCTGAAGTGGCTTTCACTGCACACCAGCCAGATTGGGTACTTGGGGGTCTTCAAGTAGCACCCAACCTAAAAGAGAGAAAGCATTAGAATGTCACAGGGAGGGCAGGGGGAGAAAATTCGTTGTGGAAGAGGTGAAATTCCTAAGATCATTTATTTATTACAGTCTGCAAACTTTAATGAAGGTTCATTACAGACTCTTGATGATGCAGAGCAGGACACCCCCAGTAAATCAGAGAACATACAAAGCAAAAACCTGGCTTTCACTTAGAGGTTGTAGTGCCCTTACAGCAAAAAGATCCTCTCCCAGATGATCAGAACCAAAGGGATCTGCAATAGCTATAAAAGCACAGGGAGTTCTGGTCAGGAATATGACACATGACCAATGGGAGACTGTGCTCTCCTGCAACAGCACCTGGAAGAGACTTACAGGATCTCAAATGACATGAGACATCCCTGTGTGGGCAACTCAACCCAAAAATCTCTTCTTGGATTAAAAATATAATACATTCCCTTCACTTTACCACCTTCTTCCAGCTTCACAGTCCAGATACAGAAAATATTTTTCAGCTACTGGAAGAAACTAATAACGGAAGCACTTGTTTTGCTTTGTTATTCTTAAAAATGTAATATTATCATCTGAAAAAAAAAACCCACGACGACTTCTTAAAAAAAAACAAACATTTTACAAAGCCTTTCCCCTCCTTTTGAAAACTGGAAAGTATATTTATAAATAATCTGAATATTCTGCATGAAATTACATCTAAGTGATTTTCATTCTCATTTATAGATGTTTTAAACTAGAATACTCATATGATTTAATCTCTAATCGATGGCAATCCTGGTGGGAACATTTGCACAGCTCCAGGGAGCACTGAGGGCTCAGGAATGCACCTGAAACACTTGGACACCAACACACACAGTATGGGCAACAAACAGGATGAACTGGAAATGCTGGTCACCTCACACAGCTACAGGATCCCTGGTGTTAATTTTGAAACTCAATATACCCTGATTTAAAATGAGTCATAGAATTTCCTGCATCCCAAGAGGTCAGTGAACATCTTGTAGGATTTTCTTCACCTCACACTCATGTGTTTGAGACAGATACCATCCATCCACTATGGTACACTGCTGCTGTAAAGCTTCATAAAGGGTATCAGCTCCATCAGCAGTAAATAAGAGAGCAAAATTAATGATTAGATTGCTCAATGAAGAAAGAAACCCTATTTCTTCCAGATACGATTTTAATATTCAGCTACATGGGGTATTTATTATCAGCTGTATTCCTGTCATTGCAATCTGTATTCTAAGGTTCAAAATAATACTGGGGGGTTTTCCCCACTGAATTTTTGGGTTTTGAATCACTGCTAAATAGCTTGATAAATCTGAAATTAAACGTTTTGCTTTCAGTGGAATGGTGCTGGAAACTGGGGGACTTTAAACAGAAAAACTCTTAGACATGTTTCCTACACATGAATTTGTGGATGGACCTTCTACAGTGCAGCCCTCAGCTCTTCCCCTTGGGCACAGGTGCAAATGTCAGCCAATACACTGCCAAAAGGCAGAGGGCAACATATATTCTGCTGTAATTAAAACTTTAATCAGCACCCTAAATGATAAAGAGTCTGTAAGATTTAGAATTTGGATCTTAAATGTTACGTGAGCGCAAATCCCACTGCTGTCCCCAGTGAGAATTCGTCCTCATGTTAGACAACAAGTCCCCAGCTAATTAAGTAACTGTTCTCTGACTCATTACTTTGCTAATGTCTATTTTAAACAGCCTTTTATACAACAGTTTTGCTTCTTCTGTAAATTCTTGGCTTAAAAGTAAAGAAATGTTTTTGACAAGTTTACAATACCACTCCTAACAGGAGTCGTCGAGAAGGGAAATACGCAGATGCAACAAAAGATGGCAAATCAAAAGGGCACGGATGAAAAGACTCGATCTCACAACCATGCATGTTTTAATATGCAGATAAGTCAAAGCCAAAAAGAACAGCCAGTCTTCTCCTACGTACATCTGCAAAAGTAACTTCCCAGCTTCATCAAACAGCAAGATTAGAGACACTCAGAACTTTCAAAGCCACGTCCACTCCTGTGAACTGTCCCACTGAAGTCAGGACAAAGTGTTCGGATGATTCAGGAACATTCTCCAAATATGTGGAGTTTTCAATTACAATCCTTGCAGAAAGCAGCGAGGGCATGAACTTTGAGGCCACAAAGAGCCTAAAAACATTGTAGCTCAAATCCTCCTCTCCCATAACAAGGGGGGAAGTCTTCATTTTGGTTACATCACCTATGGCAGATGAGGATTAGCTGCTGTTTTTAACGTCAAATTGCGAAACATGTCTGGGTTTTTTCTATAAAATATAATATGGAACCATATCAGTAAGGACAATCCTCATTGTGAGGATTCCCTTGGCTGCTTCTTCAAACATCAGTTGTTGAGTGGACTAAAATCACAGAATCTTGGAAGCATTTAGGTTGGAAAGACCTCCAAGATTGAGTCCAAACACAACCTTGCCAACTAAACCACAGAACTAAGTGCCATGTCCAGTTGTTTCTTGAACTCCTCCAGGGATGGTGACTCCACCACTTCCCTGGGCACCCTGTTCCAATGCTTAACTACTCTTTCAGTGAAGAAATTCTTCCTGATGTCCAACCTGCACCTCCCCTGGCACAGCTTAAAGCCATTTCCTCTCATCCCATCATTGCTTGCCTGGGTGAAGGGCAACTTCCACTTCACTACAACCTCCTTTCTGGGAGTTCTAGAGAGTGGGAAGGTCTCCCCCGAGCTCCCTTTTCTCCAGGCTAACCAATCCCAGCTCCCTCAGCTGCTCCTCCTCCTCAAGACTTATCTCTAGACCCTCCACCATCCCCAGAACTATGCCCTCATTCCACTGGTCCAGCAGGAGAGAGGTGGGTTCTGCCTCAGGTGTTTGGCCAGGCTGGTTTGTGATGGTGATCCTGGAATACAACAGGACCTTGAAGCAGGACAGGGAAGAATAAGCACAAACACCCACTGTTCTGACTCCCCATGAAACTCAGAGCCTGTGTGAGAATCCAGCCCTTTTTCCAGTGTGTTCCCTAGGACTGCAGTGCTGTCTCTGATTTCCAAAGGCACATCAGGGATATGTGACTTCCATCTATTTCAGGAAATATTATTACTTTTGTTAAGGGCTGTATTCCTATTGCTATTCAAAGATTTGTTTTCAAACAGGCTCATTAATCTTTTTCAGGCAAAAAAAAGAAAGTAAAGGTTGAGGGGGGAGATGAATTAGGTGTCCTTTCATGCTGCATGTTTTCAATTCCTATGGAGACTTCACCAACCCTAATCCTAATCCTGTGCCTTACAATTCCCTTAAGAATGCTCATAAATTTCAGGGACACCATTCTGATCTTTGGAAAATGTCAACTTTTCAAAAGCACCTTCAAAGGACCCCTTTTCAACACTACAGGCTGTCTAAAAAGACATTTAGTGTGTATTCATACAATGGTGAAATTAAAGCTACACACAAATATTTATCCCTGGACAATTATTCCAACATATCTGCCAGAATGAGGGGATGGTACTACCCTGTTCAGCTTTTATTTGCTCACTAAGCAAGGCTACCCTTTGCCACATGAATTCTAAGAGAAACAACCAAGAGAATCTCAAAACCAAGGGTATCACTGGATATGACTGATGTGATGGCATTTTTCTCCAGGAGTTCTATCACTTAATGTAATTTCCCTTCCTTGCTTGTTGGACTTTAATTGTCTAATTAAAGTTATGTTCTGTCTGTTTGTTATATTCAGAATGTTTGTTTGCCTCAATACAACTGGTATAGATACTTATTTTCCAAAGTAATCATAGCATGTAGAGATTCCACAAAGGGCTGGGTTCTGTCAAACTGAGTAATTGCTGGTTGTACTGAAACCAATAGGATTAATAGACAAAGGGATAATTACACAAAGCCTTCAGAGTTACAGGCAACAGCCTATTGTTTGTTCTGCCAGTGTTTTTTCACCACAACTGCAATGCCCTTTACTGAATTAATATTAAACAACGTTCCAGTGGTGCTAAGACTGGTCAATGGTGTAAAACCAGATATTTTAGGTGACAGGAACTCCACTGACTCAGGTCATTTATTCCACCAGCACTCCTGAAACACCAGGTCAGCTACATTACTATTATATTTGCAGACAGTTCAGGGACACTGTGAGGGTAAAGTTACTGCCATTGATATGTACTTGATTTCAATCAGACTAAGAAAAACAACATTAATGCACACAAAGTCTGACATTCAGAGTATGCACAATTAAATGGCTATGCCAGGTGAGACAGAGTTCAGAGAGTTTTTAGCCATATGTTTATAAAGTAGCAGCAAACACTACTGCTACATGGAAGCCCTAGATGAATTCTCTGCAGCTCTGGATTCTTTTTGTTGTAGAAAAGGAAATCTTTCAGATAATGAAACAGGGAAGAGAAAAGGGCATATTAATAAAGAATAGAAAGAGATGTGTGTTCAGTCCTGGGACTCCCAAACCAGAGACTCCTGGAAAGCACTGGCTTTTCACTAAATTTCCCTTGTGCTGCCATAGTATAAAGACTCTTCTGCATCTATTTCTAACCCCTCTAATGTAGGCTGGCCCTTAGGCTTTGGTTGTCTGTAAAGCTAAGCAAGGGTATTGTCAGAAATTTTGACACCCTCCCTGTTCATCAGTGACAAAGGGAGTTGGGCTGGACTCTCACCTGAAGCATTCCCAGCCTACAAGGGTCCTAAAGTGAGATGGGATAAATCCAGATCCAAATGCAGGTATTTATAATCTAGGGAGACATGTGGAAAATATTAGACTTATCATTTTGTGTTTTGTCTGTTTGCAAAGCATGCAGAGCTCTTCTAAGCATGTGGGGTTTGTTATTCTTACTGTCTCAAAGAAAAACTCTGGGATCCTATTTTATTTGGAAGGATGCTGAGAAGAAAGCAATGCCGACACCCCAGCAACAGGGACTGGCCTCTGGGAAAATAACTGGCCATAACCTGGAGGACAATAGGACTTCATTAAAGAGCATTTCAGTGCCAGGCTAGAAAGGGAGATGTAAAAACAAGGAATGAGGAACAGACTTTTTCAAAGGTCAAAGCCTTGTCAGCCTTTTTGCAGTTAAATTTGAATGTATCACATGTTTTTGCCCCCAGTGTCACAAATGCCTCACATAAATAGCAGCATCCCTTGCTCAAAGCATCTACAGGGCAAGTATCTATCCCTATTCCTGAGAAATAAATGGAAAATTAAAACCAATCACCAGTTTCCATTTTGCACTTGCATGTTGTTGTTGCTGGTTGCTCAAATGAGGTGGTTAAAATCCTCTTTCCAAATCTCCCCCTCCACAACCCCACTGATGACCTGGCTGGAATCCGGTCCATTTGATGGAGAAAAGTCATTGTTTAGGAGACATATTTCCCAGGGAAGAAGGTGATAGGAAGGATGTTCAGGACAAACAAACTGGTGGGGTGCCAGAAGACAGAGCATGTGTGCTGAATTTAATAATTCAAGTGGGTCCTGTCATAGCACAGTCTGCTGGTTTCACCAAAAGGACCAAAGCTAATAATTCCCATCTGTGGAATTTTAATGAATAAATTCTGTGTATTTCTGTTACTCTCTCTTTTTTGAAAAGAAACATCAAAAAAAGAGCATAACTTCTTTGTCAATGTCCTCATTTAGTTTTCAGAAAAGCAAAAACTAAAAAGCAACAGTCCCTTGAAATGCTGACAGCTCAGAGACTGGGACACCATCAGGAATCAGAGCAGGGAGAGTTTGGGAGGTCAGATGGCAGGAGGCTTAACTATCACAGCACATAAATGCTATATATTATTATTATCATTATTAACGTTAATTAGCACGGCAATTGGTCTCCCAATTTTGCGTGCACTGACCAATTTTTGGAAATGTTTCTATTGCTCTAAGTGCTCTAAATAAACCCCAGAAAAGCTAAAATATCAATTTAATTTTACTTAAATGTGTAAGACCACGTGGGATTAATGTTGCTTAAATATGGGCTTAGTGCAAAGCAAAGAAATCCAAAAATGTGGAACTCGCCCACTGAAAAGTAATAGAATTGGACTTTGAGCTTCTTCCCCATTAAAATAGGGAATCTCGCTATGGAACTAAATGTTTGCACATGAAATGGATGGAATGGATCCATCTGTCACTGGGAAACAATTTGCAACAAGTAATTACCCTGCAAAAAGCTCTACTGAGTGTGGTGATAAGTCAGGGCTGAGAGTGATGATCACACATTGGCAATTCCAAACTGCACGGAGCACATGTTTTTCCAATCAGCCCAGATAACACATTCAGCATGAGCCACTGGAAGAGATGAATGGATGGGGAACAGTGGGATTCTCCAGGAAATGGCTGGAGAAAAACAGAGGGATCATTTTGTTTTGATTTGCTACTGTTGAAGTTTGACAGGAGGATTAATTCAGTTCACGTTCAGTTCAGCTCAGAAGCCATGCCAAGGGAATTGTGGATTATATACAAATACTCCACGTATTAAACAAGGGAGATAAAATGGTATAGAAACCTTTCTCCACGTGGATTTTCAGCATCTAGCCTGGGATCTTGAATATCTCTCCCTAAATGTGCTGGTAAGTTGGAACAAGCCTAGAGCAGAGCAGTAAAAACAAGCTTTGGACAGGATGTACTGATGAAAAAGGGAGGAACTGTTACATCAGCTGCAAATGGCCAGCGGATGGGGAGGAATTGTTTAGGGGGCACGTTGGATTAGAAGTAAAATTATAATCAGAGGAAACTAAGTTAATGAAGAGTCAGATTTAATACCAGCACATCCAAACACAAGCTGTGTAGCACATGTTAAAATCTCCAAATTCACAAATGTGTGTTTGCGTTTTTATTTCAAAGTAGAGATGTGTGAGGGGAAATAAGGTAAGATCACAATTATATGTACTAAAATCAACTAAAAAATGGCCATCTGAACAAAAAGACAGGAACTTCATGGATACAGCTTTTTAAAAGAAACCCTTCCATATAACAGGACATAAAAATATCCTGAAATATCCCCTGAGAGATTGGCTGGATATGACCTAAAGGGAGTTTTCCGACTCCACTGTCCATGATTCACCATATAGCATGCTCAGGTTTTTCTTACTGCTGGAAATAAAAAATAAAACCAACCAAAAATGACAGCCCTTTTCCATGCCTGCTGTCAGTTCCCAGCCTCACAGCCACGCTGTAATTGGATGCTGAATCCACTTACCCAGAGGAATAAAGGAGTCAGTTTGACACTTCTATTCTCAGTTCCACCACTGCAAACTACCAGTGACATTTATTTTTCCTAAATTGCTCTGAGTACTGTAACAGAAAGCAGAATCTGGCCCTTCATGCTGAAGCCACAGTGGAGACATCCCAATTTGGGGCCAAAGCTCACCAGAATGTCACTTTTGTCCCAGCCCTGAGCAGACACTGCATCTGGACTGGAATGCAGAGAACTCCCAGATGTTCCTAATAAAACCCAAGGCAATCTGCAGCAGATGCCCAACTAGTGCAGACTCTAAAAGAGAGGAAACTACGTCTGCTGGAGCTTCTGTGACTGATTAAGAGTCCCTGGCTTGGAAAAACAGATCCCTGCTCCTGAGTGCAGCTCCCAGGCAAGAGCACAGCAGCAGAAACAGATCCCCTCTACCATATAATTTGCAGAATAAGTGGAAAATGGTGTCTGATTCCCTGGGTAACTCGCTTTATTTTTAGAGGGCAGGTGGGAAAGAAATAGCTCTTACCTGCACTGACCTCACTTACCATTTTGCTACTCCCAAGTCATTTTCCTCACCAGAGAATGGAAAAAAATGCTACAGTGGTGCAGAACCACTTTTTGAGGTTTTAAATGTTACATTGTTTATAGAAAAGAAAAAGAAGCGTGAACTACACACGGAAGCTCATTTATATTTAGTGCACTCTGTTCTGAATTAATCTGATTTGGATACACTGAGAGGCTGAATTCAAGCCTTTTAAAATATTATGAATAATGTAAATGATTGTGTTAATTAAAACCCACAAAAATGATGATTTGCCAGTAGTAGGAAAACGTAGCTGGGAAAAGCCTTCTTCTCAGTCACACATTTATACTGGATCAGTACAAACAATTTCTTTGGTAATGGCTTTCAAATCTTTACAGAGGTGCTGCCTGCAAACCCAGATGGGACTGCTAAAGGTCTCTATTCTGGCATGTCACACAGGCAAGAGAATTTCAAATAATATTCTTGTGTTAAACTCAGGATTCTCTAAGACAGAACATGTCTTTAGGAAAGCTGTCCATCCTCACAGCCCTGTGTGGAGACAGAAACCCAGTGAAATCCTTACAGAAGTTGGCCCAGAGGTAAATTAATGGCTGGCACTTCTTTGAATTTTTTAATCTATCTTTTAATTTTTATGATGAACACAATTAAAATACTAATCCCAAAAGGATATTAAAGGAAATAACCCCACTGCATGAACAGCTATTTTAATTGTCTATAATTTCTTTCACTGCTAATCCAACACGACCACCACCACAGCACTGACCAAGCCCATCATTTCTTTGCTGCTGCACTTACTCCAAGCTAATTCTACATGCAATTGCTTTCTTTCTAATTAAAAGCAGAGAATGGAAAGCATACCTGGCAGACATCATAGTGCTCAAAGAGAGACAGTAAACCAATATCACTGCGGCTCGTGATGCCTTTCAGGATGGTGATATTGCCATTCCCCGAGTTCAGCTCGATCACGTTGTTGAAAACATTGGACACAGCTTTGCCAGTCAAAAGCAGGTTCACTAATTCCTGTTTGTGGCATGTTAAAAACAAAACAAAACACAAACCAGTTAAAACATCAGCACAACATTCATACAGGATTGATACAGCTACAATTTATATCATGGCTTTAATTTTAGGGTTAGGATTAGGATTGCTTCTAAAAAATTCTCCAGATATTTTAGGCAAAGTCTAATCCTAAAGTAAAATGAGGAAATATTAGTGGGGTTTTCAATATTCATCTCTCCAGAGGCAAACTACTCATAATCAACTTATTCTTACATCCAACTTTCTTAATGTTAATTAAGGTTGTTTTCTTTTAATTAAAATATTTTGGTGTTCCTTTTTCTCTACAATGGAACTACAGCATGAATGAGACATATCCAAAGCCTGTACAGTAGTATCTGATATTTCTGTGTGTGCTGAGTGATGTATTTAGTAACCAGCAGCTCAAATGTGAAGTTATTTTTCTTTCTTGCTGATTATTTCTGGATGAACTCAGGACTCAGTCAGTAAGACATTCACCTACATGGATCCATAACACTAATATATTAATCATAGGTGATTGTTGACTATTTCCTCTCCAACTAAGATAGAGGTTTCTTAGATGATAAATCCATGTGAGAGGGTGGGAGATGTGCATGAAGTTCAAGGAATAGAGACATGAGGCACCTAGTGTAACATCCCAGAGGGGCCAGCTGGGATATAACCAGAGCTAACAGCAGACTGTGCTGCAGCAAGGACCCAGCTAACTATTAATAAATAACATATGGCAAGAAACAGGAAGGGAAATAATGAGAATAAAGTTTCCAGAAAAAATAGTCTGAATTACCATGCCTGAAGACATGAATAACTCTGGTGTTGCCAGTTTGGGATTGGTTTTACAAATACTGCACACAGTTACAGCTCTGTGTTTCACCTGAAGGATTCTCCAAATTTTATAGGTTCTTACTGCTTTTACTACTTCCTACTTGCTTTCTTACTACCTTTTAGCACTTCTAACCCACCAGTGATGTTGTACCACCTTTTTGAGGAATCACTGTGTCACCACAGTGTAAAAGCCTTGTAGCAGCAGTACAAAAGAAGGACACAAAGCCTGCCTTCTGCAACCAAAGTGGCAGCAGATAGAATCACAGAATCACAGTTATGAAGGTTCGAAAAGACCTCTAGGGCCATCAAGTCCAACTGTCCACCCAGTACCATGATGTTCACCACTTAAACCATGTCCCCAAATGCCACATCCATAAGCTTTAGGGAACACCTGCAGGAATGGTGACTTCACCACTCCCCTGGGCACTTGTGGAGCATATTCAGACCACACCACTGCCCAGCTCCCAGCTTTGGGAAAATCAATGCCACTGAATTTTGTGATTTACGTGTCCAAGGCACAGTGTTTCCACTTGGGTGGATGCCTCTGGAGGACAGAGCCAGTGGGAGGTGTCTGCTACAGGACATGAGCTATGTAAGTTGAGATCCTTAGTGTCAGCCAGGAGTTCAGGCTGGTGATTCGCAAGCACCACGTGGCTTTTAGAGACACCCACAGTAAGTCAGTGACTCCAGTTTGAAGCACCAGATAGTTTGCAGCAGCTCAGGCAGTGCAGCAGTGACCATTCCCAGAGGAGGTGGATGAGCACACCAGACACCTCAGCCACCCTTCTGAAAGGGCAGGGGGAAAACACAGCACTAAAATCAACTAAGGAGTTCAAAGGAGGCAGATGGGAGTAGGGTAAGGACAGGCTCACATGTACAGACCAGAAAACCAGGCTGAAAGGCAGAAGCTCTGAAAGCAAAGACAAACAGCTGTGCCAAAACACATGGAAAAAGAATAAAGAATGAAGGTGCTTGATATTGTGGCGATAAAGGAAGAAATATAAGGAAATTCGTGGAGATCTTATAGCAGCTTTCCAGTACCCAAAGGGGCTCCAAGAGAGCTGCAGAGGGACTTTTCACAAGGGCGTGGAGTGATGGGACAGGCAGGAATGGCCTTAAGCTGAAGAACTGTAGGTTTAAGTGACATGAGGAAGAAATTCTTCCCTGTGAGGGTGGGCAGGCCCTGGCACAGGTTGCCCAGAGAAGCTGTGGCTCCCCCATCCCTGGAAGTGTCCAAAGCCAGGCTGGACAGGGCTTGGAACCACCTGAGATAGCAGAAGGGGGTGGAAGAAGATGATCTTTAAGTTCCCTTCCAACCCAAACCACACTGTGATTCTGTGATTGTACAACTTCAAATAAGCAAAGCCACCTCCTCCCAGAGGTCAGTTCCCACTCCTAAGCAGAGGCAGGACACCCCAGGGTGCCACCCCGAGCCCACCTGAGTGCAGTAGCCGTGGGTGCCGATCAGGCGGTTGGTGAGCACGTCGAAGTCATTGCGCACCCTGCAAAGGAGGGGAAAACACAATGAAATCAGCAGTGGAGAACACAAGGGAGCTGAAATACAACTGTTTCCTTTCATCCCAAAGTCTTGGGGAAAAACAAAACCAACCTGCTTCCCAAGCATAAACATTGCTGCGTAGTTTTGAATCTTTTCAGGGTGATTTTTTGAGGTTGGAAGGGACCTTTGGAGGTCACCTTGTCCACCTCACCTAGAGGCCACCTAGAGCCAGCTGCCCAGGACTGTATCTGCATGGTTTCTGAATATCTCAGAGGAGACAGACCCCACAACATACCTGGGCAACACACTCCAGGACTCAGAGAACATTTCATGCATTCATTTGTTATTCCTGTCATAAATACTTGAAATATATCCATAGAATCTGTACATCACATTATCCATGAAAAGGGAAAGGAAGTGAAGGCAAGGCACATTTATAATGGTGTTGTGTGGCCCCTTCTATTTTGTAAAATCATAGAGAAATTCCATGAAATTTCATTATTGATAATGATGAAGCAATGCCTCCCAAAACTAAGTTCCCTCTCTCGTAACTCTCAGAATTATTGAATTAGTGATTGGTTGATGACCTAAAAAATAAAGGCTGTATCTGTGATCAATTTTATCCTGCAGATATAATTGCAAACATAATTTTATACATGAATAAATGTTTAATGTCCATTGGAGAAAAAAACAATGTCCCATATTCTGTGAGAGCTGCAGCAATAAACTGCACAGATTAATTCTATGGGTCATAAAAAACTATTTCCCTCCAGTGCAAAATAGATCAATCTCAATTGGTTTGGCTCTGTCTTTATGCTGGTATTGCTCCAGAGGCAGAGAGATTTCCCTTCAACACTGCTATACATTCTCCTCTAAAAAATATGTTTCTTAGGTAAAAAACCTGGGACATTACATGTCTTCATCCCAAACTTTAGATAGGGATTTCTCATAGGATTTCTTTGAATGCCAAAATCAGAATGAAACATATTTCCATGACTTAGAGCCCTAATGATACTTGAAATCATTCCGACAAGTGGAAGCCATTGATTCACAACTCCCTTTTTAAAATAAATTATTTCGCTGCTTTATTAAAAAATTATTTCACCTCTTTTTAAAAATACACTTCACTCCTTATTTCTACTTTTGAAAAATGATTTTAAAGCTCATTTACAAGTTTGTGACATTTCATAGCAAAGTGCCACTGATATCTGTTGCCAGCGTGAAATCAAAGCCAAGCCCAGGGAAAGCATGCTCGTGGCAGGGCAAATCCTCTCCTGAGCCATTGCAAGGCATGGATGGGATGATAATAATCTTTGGATTTTGGCCATTTTTTAGTTTTAGAAACGGTTTCATCTCGCAAACACCGTGACATGAGCAGACTATACAATATGCGTCAGTCGGGGACGGTGGGACGTACGGCACAGACAATGGCAGGAAGCCCTAATTTCATCTGTAGGTACAAACAATATGGGCCTTTGGAGGTGGATCTCGAGGCTCTCAAGAAGAGGAACATCTGCCTTTCGAATCAGCTCTGCTGATGAGGAAACAAAGGCCAGGCATTGTGAGATTTACACCTTCTCTGAATGGGATGTTCTTCCACCCTGCCAAAGGCTCACCAGCTTCCCTGCAGGTGTATTGATGGTGGTTTAGGTGCAAGCACACTTCAGGCACTGTAAAAATACCAATAATTCCAACTGTGTGCTTTGATTCCTGCTGGGCTGTGGAGACATTGGCTGGTGACAGGTACACATGAAGTATTTGCTCATTCTGGTGTCCTGGCTATCAGATGTCAAGATAAATGTAAGGAATACTCATCACTATTAATACTACTTTGTCCTAGTATGGAGTTTTCCTTTACTAATTTGTAAATCACATTAAAAAAAACACATTAATTTTAAGCCAGGAGTCTTTTAAGTATCCCAGACAATGAGTTAAGGCTTGACTCTATGAACCCCTTCATCATTTACAACCCAACTCTCCTTGTCCTGCTGTGACAGAACCACAGCTCGGTAAAGACAAAGTACCAATTGAATGTGTTAATGGTAAATATTTCTTTATTCTTCAATATTATCACTATTTTCCAGTGTTGTGATAGTACATAATTCTAACTGGAGAGTGAAGTAAATGTATGTCAGCTACTGGTGCAGAGTGGTGGTAATTACCAGGCCATGCTGTGAAAAAATCCCCTGTTAAATCAGAGGCAAGGTGCTGATTTTTAAAATCTCCTGGCCAAATACTTAACATGACACATATTCAAATAAGCTTAAACACAATCCTTAGCAGAAACAACTCCCTATGGGAGTAAAATCACAGTCTCAGCTTTCACTGTGTCTCAGTTGTTGCCCTGGGACCCTTGGACTGCTGAATTCTCCTTTCAGCACTGCTGGAATTGTTCAGTCTGGCTTTTCTGGTACCTTGACAAAATATTCATGTATTTTAATACACTCACAGAACCTAAATAACATGGCAAAACTCAGCTCCACATGGTTTATTCATTTTGCATTGTGTTTTTAAAAATATTTTTATTGTAATCCCTTTTCCCCCCCAAAAATGGGTGATTTTGAGCCTTTATCCCAAGGCTCAGCTGTCCTATCATTCCTCATACAAGCAAATATTTTCTTCTCACATTATTATCACTCAAAATCAACGTCACTATGTGCCAAAACCAAAAGATATGTAAGGTGGCTTCAGAAAAAAACCCCTACTTTATAGCAACTGGAGAAGAGTCATAATGATGGAAATCAGCAAAATACACCTGGTGTCAATTATACATATATTTTCATCTTTTCTAATGCTGCTGAGTTTAGGGCAGGAATGTCTGAAACAGCCTTTCCAAAAAATACCATTGTGAATCTATTTTGCCTTTATTCTCCTTTTGGGGATTCTCTGTCCATCTTCATCCTTGTTGAAATTGTTGATTCCAAGTTATAAATAATGTGTTTATTAAGGATGCAAAGCACTGAAGGTGGACAGAAGTTCTGAGTCAAACCTTTGAATTATCACAGTCATTTTGTTGACTTCGAGACAGTTGTCAGAGATCTGATTCATGTTTTCAATCCATTCTGGGATATACAAATAATAACAAAAAAAATCTAAGAAGTAACATAGAAAAATCTGTAATGTCATTATAAACCTCAACACTGATAAAATCAATTACAAAGATCTTCATGGATTCAATAAAGTTTTAAAAGTGCATAAACACAAATCCAAAATATAAGTATCTTGAGCACTGGATGCTCCAATATAACATAATCTGTAATCAGATGAACTTTTTCCTAGCAAAACCTAAGTTAAATAAATAAGACGTTTTAAAATGCTTCCTACACATTTATTCTGAGTTTACTTCCAAGAAAATTCTTGATGAGTCTTAAATGGAGAATGTCTGAGTATTAAATATTAAATACAAAAGTCCCATACAAACTGTTAACCCTGGAATAATTCCAGACTACCAGAATACGAGTCAGTTCATGCCACTTATTTACCAGAGATATTGTCTGGCTTGATAGCAGGACAAAATAAAGTAATATAAAGGAAAAAATAGTGCATTCAAGAAGGTGCTGGTTGTTTTATGGTCCTTGACTGTGTGGCAAAGCTGCCATAGAAAATTGGTGACCTCACTTTGTTCATGGCAACAGACAGTTCCATTAACAAACACACAATTACAAGTCTACTCCCAAAATAGACTTGGGGCTGGCAGGGAGCAAAAGTTTGTCTTCAAGCATAAGGATTTCAAATAATTACAATGGGGATGTGGAAAATGACAGGATGGGTGACTGCCTTACTGTGGAAATGTTCCAGAATATTTATTTTTTTAATACTGGCACATGGCAAAGGTTTCAAATGAATGTTCCAAAAAGAAGGGAAGAGCCCCCCTAAAAAAAAAAAGGGTTGTTTGGGATTCAAACCAGTGAAAGCAAGGAAGTGGCTTCATTCCTTATTTATCACATACCTGCTAATTTCACAAAGTTCTTAAAATATACATGTACTAAGGTACTCATGCATATTTAATTTCATCCAGGGTGCTGGCATCCTATAGGGAGTCTTTATATCTCCCAGGGATAATCTGATGGGAGCAGTGATTAATCCATTGGCACATTCAACCCACTATTTTACTTTTTAAAATAAATTATCTTTCTTACTGAATGCAATATATTCCTGAGCACAACAGACCAAGCAAAGATACTGAACCTGCACCTATCTAACCACACTGCTACTGGGCTCAGCAGACAGCTGAAGGGTTCACAGGATGGGGCTACACTGCCTGAAATTTGGCCAAAATCTATTTGTTACTGCTCTATTTTGTAGCAGAATCACACTCAGTCTTTCACACCTTTGGAGTATTTTAATAAATATATTCTATTCTCCTAAAATCAAAAGAGTTCATTCCTGAAATGCTCTGATTTGCTTAAGGAAAGAAAAGGGAAAAAAAGCCAGATTGGAAAGATGACAAAGCTAACCAACCACTTGGGGATGGGATTCATATCACTAATTTTTTATATGTAAAGATGGACATATAAATAGTTAATAACTCTGGGCTTCTTCACAGTTTTGTACATGAAGAGAAATTGGTACCTCCTAAGGGCAATTCAGGTGGCCTTGCTTGGGTAATTGCAGAGTAGGAGGAAGAAACCACTGGAAAATGCCTTTTCTCCACCTGATGAACAGACAGTAAAGGGAGCCTGTCATGACCTGGGCATGGCCATGAAATTCCTACATACCAAGGAATGGATGGATAAATCACACTCACAAATATTCTGGCACTGCAGACAGTCTTTTTTTTTTAATTAAAAGCTGAGAAATGAGAAATAAGGCTGATACAGAAACAGGAACACCTTGTAGCCAGTCTTTGAAAAAAGACTCTTTGACTGGACAAACCAATGAAAAGCAAAGCACAAAGACTTGACTTCAAATAGTCTCCTTGTCAAACATTTTTGCTCAACAGATTTTGAGCACTGGATGTGGCAGAATCAGAGTGAGTTCTGATGGTCAGACAAAACCATGGCTAAGACATGGAGCAGTTTTTCCATGGGAAGAGGCTACAGAGACAGGGATCATTTCATCACAACAGGACACAACTGGTGGACTGCAACTGATGTCCAAAACCCTCTGGATGGTAAGGAGATGCTTCAGGAATATTTACTCACTACTTCTCATAACATGAACTACACAACAGTCTTTAAAATTTATTGGGCAACCTGTTCAAAGCAAACAAAAGGAAAAACTCTTCCACAGACTGCACTGGGGAACTCAGTGCCACAGGATGCTGTGAAAGCCAAAAGAATTAAAGGGTTTTGAAAAACCCATGGAGAGCAGGTTCACCAGTGATCTGGATACAACTGGCAGCTTAGGGAATCCTGGAATTACTGCTGGGAACATGGAGAATATACCAGCAGGATAACTGCTCTGTGTTCACTCCATTTCTTCCAGTTCCCTTCATCAGACACAGCTTTCCTCTACTAAAGACAAGCTAACAGGCTTGAGGAACCTTTCCCCTGATCCTACAGAGCCACTCCTATGGAATCAAGGGGTAATTAAATCCCCAGAGCTCAGATTCTTCCCAGGACAATCCTGTGTTTGCATCAGCTGCAGTGTGGACTACAGCCATGATCCATGCTGGGGTAAAGCAGAGTTGCAGAGGGGCAAGGAAGGGAGGAAGGAAGATGATGTTCTCTGCATCAGGCAGGTAAAATCCTGCCACCCCAGTATGTGTCTGTCACAGAAAATCACATTTCTTAGTTGCTTTCCATACTTTCCTCAGTGGTACCTTAGGGAGCTGAAATCCAGTCAGGCTTTGACTAAGTTTAGTGACTCATAGGCACTTTCATTCTGTACTAACACTGATCTTGAAATTAAACAACTCTTCTTAGTCCTTGTTTACTTACACTTGTTACTCTCCCCTTTTTTAGAAAATAGTTATGTCCCATCTCAAAATTTGGTTTTCAGGCTAGAACATACAAAAACTTTCATTCCTCTTTTATAATTTTCCTTTGATAAGACAAGATTTCTCATTGCCCTGATCTGTGCTTTCCCTGCACATCTGGTTTTAATGGGTGAACCTGGCATGGTATTTCACTGAGGACACATCAGTGCATTGCACAGTCTATTAATATTTCTTCACCTCCTAAAACTATTTCTGCTGATACACCCTAAGAGTAGATCCAAGCCTATTTTATAATGCTGGCTCCAAGGCACTACATGCTGTTCCCCTTCTCAACTCCCCATCCTGCCATTTACAAATTACAACCCCCCTCAGACAGTAGTGAGCAGTCTCTGTTTACAAGACCTTGTAGTTTCTGTAGTGAAAATAAATTCCTTTTTATTGCCCTCATCATGAAGCTGAGCCAACTCTTTCTTGTAGCACGATTTGTTCTCTTCACTGACAGTGCCTTTCAGCTTTTCAGTCATCAGTACATTGCATTAGCACACCACTCCCTTTTTCCAACATTATTGTAGGGAATAAAAACTGTTTAATCCCAGGCTGATCATTGACAAACTCCATCAGCAACCTTGCCCATGCTGATAATTCTTTTGTGAGTCCCTTTACTTTAAAATCCTTAAAAGATTTGTTGTTTTCTCATTAGCAAATGACTTCTCATTTGGCATAATATCAAATACAAAACCCACTTATTAGGTCTCCATCAATTAATTTTATTCTAAATTTTTTTTCAGTTTAACTAAAAAGTCTTGATTTGATGCTATAATTGCAAGCCAGTTTACTGTATATTTAGATGCAAAGTGACTGTAGATTTAAATGAGGCAAGTGTATGGTAAGGAAAGCCTTTAGAAGTCCATCTGTAGAGTCTGAAAAGGCAAGGGAGAGCTCTGGAACTCTTGCCTAAGTTTAGGAATAAGATACAGGTATAAAGATACCTGTTTTATTTTTCCCTCCATGTTGTGTAACCATCACTTTTTCAGGCTCAGTTGTACTTCCTATAGTTTTAATTCAGCTACTGTGCATTAATTCCAATTAGCCACCCTGACTCTGCACTATGTCATTCTCCTCACTGCAAGGCTGAGTATTTAGATTTGGAGCATTCTCTACATTACACCCAATATCAGCCACATCCACTCTACACAGAAACTTCACATCTTTTTCTGATAGGCTTTTATTGATATGATAATGAAACTGCTTGTTGTTTCATTTCTGTCACTCAGGGTCTGCTCTGACCTCATCTGAACCATATTATTTCTGTATTTCTAACTCCCAGTCTCAGGCCACTAGTGAGAGAGATAGTTGCTGCTCACCATTTTCTTCATTCCTTTCCCCTCTTTCCTTAGAAAATTTTCCAGAGAATGAGCTAACAACCTTCCTTTTCTTCAGGCATGTTCCTCAGCTTTATGAGTTGTCCTGGAACTGGAGGTGCCAGGAGAGCAATGTGGATTTTCCCCCATGCTGCCACCTTTCTGTTCCACATCCACGCCAAATTTGCTGTCATCTAATATACACAGCACGTCTCTGTGAACCCAGGTTGGTGAAAGGCTTTCCCATTCTCCCCTCACCTTTAGCTTTATGCTTTTGTCCATGGGTCCCCTCTTTCTCAGGTGTTAGAAGGTAACATTTCATACATCAGTATATTCCCCCTGCATAACTACTTTTGAAAGACTATAAATCTCAGAGCTTCAAATCTTGGTCTCACAACCTCCTACAAATATTGATAATGCTGTGTCACTTACTGTCCCTGTATTCTTGCCTTTCCTTGAAGGAAAAACATTAAATTATTTCAAGCAAACTCCCTTCTTTATTACCTCTTAGCAGGTGAAGCTGCAAGCTGTGCTTCATTAATGTTCTGCATTTATTAACTTATTAACGTTGCAAGTAACTCTTGCCCAGTGAGCACTTTGGCTACAAGGGCCTCTAATTCCCATAAAAGAACCTCAAAGACAAGGAAGATCCTGAAAGTTCTGAATGCCATGCCACCTGTAGAGCAGGAGGCACACAAGTTCACTTACCCCAACAAACAAGGGCTCAATTCTTCTCCACCAAGGGCTGGATCCCACACAGTATCTCCCATTTTCTCTCCTCCCACTGTTCCTGGCAAATATAACCTCGTGCTTCCTTCACGTTGTAAAATCACAAATTGGTCTTGGAGAGGTCAGAGATTATCAGATATAGATTTCTCAGCGAGGTCAAGCTGCTTGTTTTTTATCACTGTAACACAATCAACAGCTGTTTCCTCCCGAAAACAGAGGCTTTCCCATCTTCTTCAAACACCAAAAGGCTGAGCAGTGAAATGCATGATGACATCTATTACACAACCATAAACACGGAGTGCAAACTACTCACACACGGAATTTCCCCTCTCTTTTGGCCTCCCAAGCTCTCCCAATCAAGGGGAAAACTACCTCTGGGTGAGTTTTTCCCAGAAAACTGGCTCACATAAAATGCACTTCCATCAAGAGCTGAGGATGCCCCCTGAGTGACTGGATCTTCCATGTGGAGCTGTAATTGCTTTTACCATGGGCCAAGCCAAAGGGATGTTGCACAGAAAGCCTTTCTTCACCAGCCAAACAGCAGGAGGAGAGAAGGTGCATTGCAGGGGAATTTCAAATTAAGGATTGGCCCTGAGACAGCAAAAGGTGTCAGTTTAAGGAACGTGGATTGAGGGTGGAAGAACTTTTGTCCCACCCACAGCCCATGAGCCAGCAGAGCATCACTTTCTTTTTTCAATGTCCTACGTGACCGAAAGGTGAAGCAACGTGTCAGAATGGGGGTGATTTCACTGTAGATGACACAGAAAGGATTCAGAAAAGGATCCCCCCAAAAATGGCTTGATACAGACTGCACCAGTGATGATTAGCTGCTACACACCTCAGTAAAAACCTGCCTTATTGAGTCAAGGTAGTTTCCCACAGCTTGGCTTTCAAAATGTTCTAAGTGCACTTTGAAAAGCTTAATATAGTTATTTGAGATTATTTAAGGTTATTTATGGCAATGAATTAGTAGCACTTATTTTGTGCCTGAAGCATTAGGGAATAATCCACTTAAAAATGGGCCAGCAAACAACACCTGAAAGGCAGGTGACATCAGGGCTAGAGATGCCAAAGCTCAGTAGCCAATGTAGTTTCTTCTCTGGGGTCTCCAGCGCAAGAAGGACATGGAGCTGCTGGAGCAGGACCAGAGGAGTCCACAAAGATGCTCCAAGGGCTGGAGATGCTCTGGAGCCAGGCTGGGAGAGCTGGGTATGTTCACCTGGAGAAGAGAAGGATCCAGGGAGACCTGAGAGCCCTTTCCAGTGCCTAAAGGGGCTCCAGGAGAGCTGGAGAGGAACTGGGGACAAAGGATGGAGGGACAGTATGAGGGGGAATTGCTTCCCACTGACACAGGCTGTCTGATGTTTATTACAGCCCATAAGTATCACTGTACTATATAAATATATAATAGGAGATTTCAGAGAATGACATGAATTGATTATAACTAAGGGCAGATTTACTCAGTGTGAGAAATCCTAGACTAATAAGGAGTCATCATGTGATTTATCCAATTTAATAAGAACACATTTACTGTTGAAATAAATAAAAAAATAAACAAACAAGAAAACAATCAACTCCAAAAATTCTCAAAGACTGAAATGGACCCAGCACAAAGACTTTTGAAACAGGGCTGCACACATCCCTGGAGCAGCAAAGCCTACGGAAGGGCAAGGAGTAGAGTTGTGGGATCACAACACGGAAAAAGGTGTGATATCTCTTTTCCAAGGCTTGTAAGCAGCCACCCCTAATGGAGTACACAACCTCCTCTGGACTTGCAACATCAGTCTCCTTTTTTTTTTCCTTTCCCACAGGTAAAGCCATTGTTTTGTTTATTCTCACACAAACCCTCCAGAGATAAAATGGGAAAGACACTCCATGACCAGTGCTGACTGCAGAACCACACGTGACCTGCTACCAGTAAGTGATAAAGTCAACAAAAGGGATGCAAACACTGGCATTTTGATTTGTGAGCTACACAATGAGTCTGTGTTTCAGATCAGGCTCCATTTATTGTCCCCAGGTAGCTTGAAAATAGCAATACATTGCTTTTCCACATGGGAATTTGACCCAGAGAGTTCTCTCATTCCACGTGTTCTTTGCTGGAGTGGGTTCTGGGAATGATGCTTTTATGCAATAAAGTTATTGCACTGATTAGGAAAAATATGGCAGGGAAAACAGAGGGTGGGACTGGTTGGGAAGGAGCTGAAATTTAAAGGAAGCTGATGATCCAATGAATGGATCCAAAGGAGCCACATCCCAGTAGGGATGGTTTGGCATGAGCAAACACAGCGAGGAAGGTGCCGAGTGCTGGAGAGATGAGAAGCTTGTGCTATGGTTTTACTATATGTTGTAACTTCTCAGTAGAGTTCACAACCTGTCATTACTTGGTCTGTGTAAACCACTCCTGAGTACTCACAGCTCTCCTACACACCACAGAAAATGGTGAGGCCCATGTGGAAGCCTGCAGCCCACCTTGCCACTGGAAAATATCCCGTAGCTCTCATCCACATGAAGATTCCAGCACACATTTTTGCCCATTCAGAGAGATGAGTCCCCTGAGCTGGTATAATATGACGACTATTTTTTTAATTTTTCAGTGGTTGTAAAAACAAGCAAAAAAAAAGAACAACAAAAAAAAGAGGTTACAATTGTTAGTGACCAACATTCCTTCCTGTCCCAGAAGCAACAACGCGTTCTCAGCAACTTCCTCAGGAATTCTCACTCCTCTTTGGCCATTTGTTATCAGTTGGAGCAGTGATGATCATTAGTGCTCAGAGCATGAAAAACTCATTACCCAAATCTACAAAGCACTGCAAACTCCTGCATTTCCTGGCATGCGTTTCCATCAAATGAAAATACTCGGATTGTCAGTGATTTGGAAAAACTGCCCAACAGACCTGGCTGAAATCTGGAATTTCCATTTGCAAGAAAAATCCATAACAATTCAAAAATTATGGAGGGGGCCCAAAAAGCAGCAGCAGTGGCAAACATCGAGGCAGGACACGAAAATGGGGTGCACTGATGAGATAACATCTGTGTGAGTGGCTTTAAAGACACTGAAGCGTGTGTGTTCCAGGAACGTGTTGGAATTTATTTGAACCTCCTGATAATTTTGGCCTCCTCACCTCCCAGCACTGAAAGTGGAAAAAACAGGACTGTGGTTTGTTCAAACATCAAAGCCTCAGTATCCCCCTGGCAGCCCCCAGGTTTTTGGACTCTGAGAAATAACTCCTTATTCACCTTATCATGGATGGCTGAATTTTTATTACTTCCAAGTTATTCCTCCTCAGTGACAAAGAGGAAGGATTTTTTTATCTGTCCACAGTAAAGGTGAACTTTGTTTTGGTCTTCCAGTCTGTTCTAGTTCTAATTTGTCTTTACTTGCCTGGGATAAAGTTTGAGAAGATCATATATTTATATAAAGACATTACCACACTTTTATTCTGTTCTCATTTCTTATCACCATAACTCCCAACACATCATTTATTTTTTGTCTATCACAGAAACCAGCTGAACTGATGTGTTCAGATAATTAATTACTTGTAGAGGTGCCAGAATTTCTCTGCTTTTTTAGAACAGCCTATTAAAAGCCCATCACTAGGTAAGTACAGTTGAGGCAGTTTTCATCATGCATAATGTTCTGCATTATTAAGACTTAATTTAACCTCCCATTTTATTGACCTGTGACTATAAAATGGATTTCATTTCATCACTTGATATTTATGGTGCAAAAGTTCTTTATGAGTAGGTTATTTAGATTTTCTTATTCTTTAGGGGAGGTAAAACATTTCAGGAGAGGATTTCTCTCATTCTGAGTTAGACATGAAAAATAAGTCAAAGGACTCGTGATATTTTACAGTTTTTGGAGCAGAAAGGAAGCCTAGGTGCAAATTTTTGCATAGAAAGTAAATAAATCACAGAATCATCAAATTGTTTGGGTTGGAAGAGACCTTAAAGACCACCCAGTCCCACCACCTGCCATGGGCAGAGACACCTTCCATCAGCCCAGGTTGCTCCAAGCCCCGTCCAGCCTGGCCTTGGACACTTCCAGGGATGGAGAGTCCACAACCTCTCTGGGCAATAAAGATCAGTAAGAGAGATAATTGCCCTCAAAACAGCAAAAATCTCAGAAAGAGGAGTTTTAGCTAATAGTTTTCAATACAAAAGCAAAGAGATAAGCACTGCCCACAGCAATTCTCTCAGTTCTTGACAATGATTTTTGGACAGGATGATTCTCTTAGGGAAGCTTCTCTCTTTCCACTGACTCTCCAGGACTGGAGAAAATAAAATCGATCCTTCTCAACTAAAATTAAACAATCTGTCCTTTTCAGTAGAACATGCACACAAAAATCAGGACAACTGAAACTTTCATGGAGTTTTCTTTTGTAAAAACCTGCTGATTTTCAGTTAAAAAACTGGGACAGAACAATCCCAGGGAGATCTATTAGTGGCTGAAAATTCCATTATCTAAAACAACTCTTATTTGTCTCCAACTATTCATCCAGAACTATGCCAGTTATGTAAATAATTGCTTACCATGCTTGTAACACTCACTAAATGGTACATATTTCTTGATGATATCAGCAGTGAGTTATTTGTCTTGATATTTATAACATCCTAAAAGAAGCACTATGACATAGGCAGTTACATTGATTACTGACAATTACATGAACAAAAATTAGTTTGCACTTCTGAAATAAATAATTCAAAGGTCTAAAAACGCATTCCACTGAATTTTTTGACAGCAAAAGAATCCCTGTTTCTTGAAAATAAAAGTGCAATGTCTTACACAGTACGAGACAGAAGAGCAACAGGAATTTAAAATGAAGTTGTGTGAAAAAATCATGAAAATTCTTGAAAATAGAGCTCCATTTATAAACAATTAAGGACCAGAACTGTAAAAATATTTAGATACTTCAAAATGCAAATCAGCACTGTAAGGCATTTTCATGTTCATTTTAGATGCAGCTCCCCCAAACACAAACCCATCTGTTGAGAACTGTCAGATGATGAGGCAAACAGACCCCTTGCTTAGATTATTAAAAATATTTGTCATTTTATAACAAGTGAAGCAATGCAAACTGCAGCAATTATGAACTTGCTGCTTTTGGTGATCTTACCAAATGCCAAATAGATCATTACTTGCACAAAGACCTTTACTAATCTGGACTAGCTTAGAAAAGAAATGTCATATGCTATAAAATTATCACATTACTTGTGTTAGAGTACAAAAGTGGAGTCCAGCCAATGGCTGCAGTGTTACTGTAAGAAAAAAGAAAGGAAGAAATTACAATAAAACAAAAACCCCAACCTGCAAACACTTGCTGGGACCTCAGTAGGTGAGCAACTGATTGTGTATCTCAAATTTGGACTAAGTTGCTGTTTCCTTTGCAGACAATGCAGAGATGTAAGAAATAAAAGCTTACATAAATCAAACTCGTGCTGCTTTCAAGTGCAGCTGCTCTCTCCCTGTCACTTATTATTCCAAGCTGCCAGGGAACACTTTTCCCTTGCAGACAACTCTTGGAGGCTCTTACAAAAGTGGAACCTGACAAGATGAAGAAAGCTTTTATACTCTGACCCACTGGCATTCAAAGTATCACAAAAATACTTTTAATCTGTATAAAAGCACAATTAAATGCAACTGTGCTTGGGCAAACCTCAATGAGTTTTTGAAAGAGGTATTAATGACTTTCCATTAGTTAAAGCTCAGCATATTTATTACACCAAGAAACTGAGACCAGACCTGTCATACTTTATAACCACCTAAAAATTAGCTCTCTAATCCATTGTACACCAGCTTTTCCTTGTCATTATCACTGATGGAGAGACTGGGGCATCACAGGGAAGATATTCATCCCTACCTAAGACAGATACCTGAAGTATGGGACAGAAATGCCAACTGCCAAGGTAGGGATCAAAATAAATATGATACCTAATGTTTAGAGGGAGTAGTTTAGAGCAGATATGGTGAACTGATCACTGCCACTTAAACAGCATATATACATATGGAAAGAAAATATATACAAGAAAATCCAAGATTAGGTGAGTAAATCTGCATAACTCCCCCATATTTATCAGAGTGAACACCAATATAGATTAAAAACATCAGAGACTTCAGTACATGCACAGTTTGTTTGCTTTGCAGTTCATGAAACAAGATTACAAAGACACTCACAGGTTGATTGATCTTGATAAGATGACAGACACAGTGAGGAGGATGCACCCACAGGGACCAATTTCAAACTGCAAAAGAGAAGGGCTGGTTTTAGTTTGCTTGTTGTGTGTTTACTTTTCTGCCCAATGCTAAAGAAATGCAAATGAAAGCAGACAGAAATGTTTTCATTTACACTAAAACCGAATTTGCTGCTGTGTTTCTTAAAATGCAAAACATGCCCACAGAGTGTTTGAGACACTGCTCAGAAGGCACCAGATGAGACTGACAGACACAGAAAGCCTGGCAGCTGCACCATAATAGGTTTGAGATCTTCTCTATACACAGTACCTGGTGAATATTCTGCTGAAGAAATACAATCAAGTCTTCATATCTCGTGGCACTATGTAGTATTAGCTGGGAAGAAATGCAAGAAATAAAAATAAAAGTAACTGAAAAAATACCAAGTCATTTTTATAAACGGAAAGCTGAAATAAAATAGCCAAGATTGGAAAAGATTTGAACTAATAAAATGGAATAAGGATCTAATAAAATCTCTCTCTTGCTGTTTTTACTCGGTGTAATATTGTACCTTAACACTTCCTATACTCTGAATTTTTAAATGCTGCTTCTTGTTTGTTGAACAGACTTTTGGATTCAAAATTAAGCACTGGTTATATAAAGAAAGACAATTCCAGAATAGAGGAATACTGTAGCTTTGGAAAACCCAGGATGGGCAGGTAGCTCAGGAGTTTTTACCTATATGGGGAGGCATCTACAGCAGGTTCATAGCAGGGCACTTACCATACCCAGAGGATACTCCCAGAATATTCCTAGTTAATGTGAAATGCAGAAAAGCTCACAGATCCAGGCCCTTACTTCAATATTCTTTGCCTATTTTTCCATCTTCAGATTTTGACACATCCCTGCAACAGTATTTCCTCCAACCACTAAAGCCTGGCTGATAGCACCACTGCTTGCCAAGCCAGCTGAGAGCTGCAGATGGAAACAAGGCATAACTGCAAAGCATTTTGCCATTTGGAGCTTCTGGAGGGAAAAAAATGGCAAAGAATTCTGTGTGAGACACGAAGAAAACAGTGTCTTTTGACTCTCATGGCCATGGGGGTCAATTTGGGAGGATCCATGTTCCTTTTTGCTGCATATCATTCAAAGTAGGTGCAGTTTAGAAGCTGGAAAAGTAGATGGAGCAAAAAGGACTTCGGAGAGCCCAGCTGTCCCCAGACACTGGGACAGCTCAGGGCCAGACTACAAGCTTTCCTTATTTCCTATTGGTCTTTGGACCATAACTAACTCATTTGACATAAAAGGTTTTAAATCACTAAGAGACAATGGAAATCATATTCATAGTAGTAAAACAGGAAAAGCTGGGAAGAGAATATATGGAGAATGTGAGTCCCAGAGAGCCTTACAGTTTCCAAGATCCCATCTGCCTTGTATTTTCCTATGGGAGTGAACTGCTGTCTTCCTGATGGCCTGGAGAGGATATACAGACAAAGCTCATGTTAAAAGGAAGAAAATGGCATTAAATCATTAAATAAACATGTTCTATGAACTGAATGATGACCCATGCATTATCACTTGTAATCACTTTTTCAAAGCAGACTTGTTAAATAAGTTCATATTACATATTAAGCTTCAGTCCATGAAGCAAATACTTTGTATTGTCCTCTCTCAGTCTATTTAATATGAATTACAAGCTTCTCCACAGAGAAAGAGGATAAATATAAGTTTAAGATTTAATGACAGTTTTTATTGAAAAATAATATTAGAGCAATGACAGTCAAACAAGTAGAAGATCTATAAAATGCCATCACAGAGGAAGCAATTTTAAGATGTAAAATATGCAAAATACAATTTGAAATGTCTTTGAATTTGCTGCTTCTATTTCAGTGTCTATTTCTGTGACCCAAAACCTGTCTGGTTTGTTTTTCAGCTCTCTATGTTCATCTAATAAAACAAATAACCTATTCTCACAAAGCTTGGCTCACTTAAAAATATCCTGCAGGATCCACTACAGCCAAAGCTGGGGAACTAAAAGTTGGATGTTCTGTGGACAAGCAGTCTAATTGCACAGCATAAACTAAGCAGCTAGTGGGCAAATACAGCAAAAGGAACTTAACTCCAGCCATAATAAAATATCCTGCAATGCAGGAACAAAATGTTGTACCTGGAAAAAGCAGTCTTGGTAAAGCTTTTGGAGGAATCCTACATGCAATTAAACCCACAGGATCTTTCTCAGCAGTGTCCAAGAACTTTCCCTATTCTGCCCCAGCAGAAACTACCTTTTGGATGTCTCCCTAAGCCACTTCAGCTGGCATAAATGCACCTTACAAAGCTTTCAGCTTGCAGATTATGCAGATGTAGGACAGAGAGAGGTGCAGGGGGAGCTAAAACTGCCTCTCGTACTCACAGAGCCACCACGGCTTTCTCGTGGCCGCCCGCACGCCACAGGATGTCTGCGATGGCCATGGTGAGGCACTTGGTCCTGTGAACTTCAGAGGGCTGGAGGCAACTGCAGGCCAGGAAAGGAGAGAGAGAGAGAGATTTCAGAAATGTCAGGGCAAACAGATTCATGGCAGGTCTGCAGCCAGCAGAGCAAAACCATTTCTAGCAGCTGTTTAGGTGCTGTAATGCCTAATGACGAAGCAAGCTGGCTCAGAAAAATCATCATTTAGGTATCTCAGTTTCTTCTACAGCCCAAAAATAGACAACCTGGATGGCCAAAAACCCTGTGGGCTGAAGAGGGAGCTGGTATTGCCACTGAGGAGACACAGCAGGTATAAAGGTGCACTTGAGTCCCACCTTTCCCTGAGCATTAAACCCCAGAATGAGATGCCCCAAGAGCTCTCACTGTGCACCCCATAGCAAGACTTCTCAACACCTAAAGGGCTCTCAGGAGGGAGATGCCATGGAAGTCAGCACTGGAAAAAGGGCTTTCTGGAACCACTCTCTGAGGTGAACCACCCTAAGTCTCACTACAAGTGAATTTAAGAGATGAAATGCACAATCTCTACTTCTAGGAGATTAGTACTGAATATGGTATCTGATTTATAAAAAATTATTAAAATATTACTATCATTAAAAGCAATGGATGTAAATCCAGAGAAGACTAAATAAAGTCTGAACAACAACAGGAACTGATGATGCAGAGATCTATAATCACGGCCTGAAAACTAATCTTCTAAAAGAAACAGATGCTCTGTCAGAGATGGACAAAAAATCCAGGTAAGAGTACTTCAGGGAACAATAACGTATTGGCAAATAATGGGCTAGAGAAGCTACTTCAACTTTAAATCTGTAATAAAACTGTTTTGATATCCTCTAGCAGGATTGTTTTATGTTTTAAACACGATTTTCGGTTTCTAAAGGACTTCTTTGTCAAGTTTTTATTTCTTAACTCTTTCAAACAAATCTATACCGTAATGTTACTACCTACTACTAAACTTTATGTAAAGTACCATCTGCAATAAACACTGGGTTTACTTGTTTTTAATAAGCTGTGCCCCAAAGAGGTGACCTAAAACATTACTGTAACTGACCCAGAATTTGTCTGTGGAGCATCCCTGCTTCTGGAATATTTTCACTTGGATGCTTGGCTTGGAACTTACACAATGGTGTGCAAAACTATGGAATGTTTAGAGCAGTTTATTGATCCCAAACATGTCAGAAATACTGCCAACATCTGTCCTGCAAACTCTGCCTTGTGAAGTCTTCTAATATTTCCCATTATTCCAACTTCCAGAATGTGAATGGAGCAATAAAGGACCAGGAGGACTAAAAGTCCCATAATGGAAAAGTGGCAGATTGAGGAACAAAACCCAAAACTCTTTAGCCTGAAGAAGTGACCAGGAGATCCATGTCCCTGGGAAGAACCAAACTGGAGTTTTCTCTAGTGGCTTCAAGAATGGCAGTCTTTTGAAACTCTGATGTTATCAGTCCCACAGTGTTACCAGCATGGGAGAGGAGGTCAAAACTTGTTCCCAGTGTTTGAGTAAAAGATCTAATAATTCAAAAGACTAAACAAGAAACACCAAAACATCAAAAAAATTAAACAGACTTTCAAGTTCAATGGCTGCCTTGAATATATAATATTCATTTAGGGAATGTTTCCCTCTCTGAAGGATGTGAGATATGAGAAATAATTGGTGAGAGTTTTCAAGTTAAAAAAAAAACATAATCACGACTTTCTCTTATCTCTGCCTGTGCCCTAATACAGACACTCAGAAATTGATGGGAAGCACAGCAACTAATTTATGTGTCTGAGAGAGGTAGCAGAGGAGGAAGGAGACATGATAATTATTACATGAATGTCAAAGGAGCCTGAAGTCAAACACTTACTGTGAAGTGGTTGATAATTTTAAAATCCAGGTTACAATTAGGTAGGAATATTAATCCTCTCATTTCAGACTCTGAGACTTCCCTTTCTTTCTGCCAGACTAAGAGTTTCTGCCCACGGCAAAAACATCATAAGGAAAGTTTGTTTATCTCAGGAATAAAAACAAATCTTTTAAAACCATGTGGATAATAGGAGAGGAAAATAAGGAGAGGCAAATACTGCCAAGTAAACAGGATAGGTTGGGGCTGGCATGAGTTGGGACACAAGAGTTTAAACAACCTGGCCCCAATCCATCTGTTTGGGTGCCACATAATTTTATGACATTTATGATCACTGAACCATGCTGAAAGAGGAAAATTAACATCCCTATTTTTACTAAGGATGACCTGAGACACAAAGGGACCAAGGAGCAGATGATCAAAGGCTGTCCTCCAAGCAGAAACGAATTCTTGGTTTTCACAACCAGAAATAATTCTTCTGTGGAGATTCCTGGTCATAAAATCTAAATATGTACTGAGGCTCTTGCAAGGAAGCTTCTGAGGTCTTCCCTTTATGTAGACAAGAGCCTCATTCTGCCTTGAAAAGCCTCATTATAATCTGAATTAGAATACTAAAGTCTTGCTAGATACTTTCTGCCCTTTTAAGAAGTGTGCTTTAAGTGACTTCAAGGAACTGGCAATTTTCAAGGGATGAACTCACAGCATCTTGTTTATTTGGCTCCATTAGTGCCAATGATAACAAGCAACAGCAATAGCAGTAGTAGGATTAAAACTTTCAGGTTTGTATTTATTTAATACTGGTTTTCCACGTTTCTAAAGGTTTACAGGTGTCTTGTATGAGGATTGTGCACCCTGAACCTGGACCAGCTGGGCCTGGGGATCCTTCGGGTGACTGCCAGCTCCCATCCTTGGTGCTGAGGACAAACAGGATGCTCTGCAGGCACCTGCTTCTTTCTATTATTGATGAAAAACAGCCCCAAAAATGAATTTGCATTAAGTGTAAGTCAGATGAAACCGAAGAAAATCAACTTTCACTTCCCTAAACAGTCCCAAGCAGAAAAATGGATATTCAAAGCCAACATTTAATACAAGATGAATGTTTTTTATATTGTAAGGTAATGAAGTTCAAGAAAGATCTCAGCATGAAAGCTTCTCTTCTGACTAAATTGAGGTCAGGCTAATTGAGGTCACAAACAACACAAGGTGGTGGCAGCATAAACCAGTAAAATACTTTCCCCTCTTTAACATTCTGTTCATAAAAAGCACAGGGAAGCTTTGTGGACTTTTTCTCTTGTGATGGACTTAATTTCTTGTTGAAAACACAAAGAAAATACATGAAATTTGGTAAAAAGTTAAGTTTTGAGGCACTATTTTCCAATAATTCATTGAATTACTGCTCCTTTAGCTAAGTGATAAGTACATTTAAATTATAACAATTTTCTTGACACCATCAGCACTGAACACTATTCCTTTAAAGTAAGTAGAAAATACACACACAGAATTTGCATTTAAATTCAAATTCTATTAAGGAGTTTAAAACGTGAAAGACCAAACCCAGTAGCAAGAAAACAAAATTATAGCTATAACTTTAACTTTTCAGCCTCGCTGAGATTTTTAGTGCCAAAAACTGGGCAAATTTCCTGATCTTTCAAACCCAGATTACTTTTTATTTGGAATCAAACCTCCATGGGACCTCAAGGTTAAATAATTCCCATTGGCCTCAACTCAACCTGTTGGGTTTCTGCAGAGGTTCTTGGGTTAATCACAAGCAAGAAACTACATAAATAAGACACCAACCTCTAAAATCCTACAGTTGAAAGGGAAGTAAATACAAGAGACAAAGAGAAGTTCAATAAGTTCAAACCCAAAAGGCTCCTGGGTGGCTGCAGCAGAGAAATAACTCTATTTTTTACTTCTGTATGGCAGATATTTCTGCTGTCCCCACGGACTTACCGAGTGTCCTTATTCCTGTTGCTGTCTGCAAAGATCAGCTGCTGCAGGACACAGGCTTGAACTGCAGCCAGGACTCCACATGGGCCACCCTGAGGGGAAGGATGGGACACTCCATGAGCAAATTCCTTCACCTCCCTCTTTCCATCCCTGACTTCACAGCTTTCTCTGTCTTTCCAGTGCACATCACTCTCACTAACTGGGTTCATGTTCTTCCTGAAAATACCTGAACATCTGTAACATCAAAGGAAAGGTGTTTTTTTTTAAAATCTGTTCTGTGATTATGCAAACAGATTAAAGATCTCCTGATCCCTTCTGAGCCACTAAGTTTCAGAGGGAAATCAAATCTGTTTTCCAAAAAGTGAAAACAAGCCATGCTCTTGGTGTGACTCTTGGGGATGGCCCTGTGCAGGGCCAGGAGTTGGGCTCAATGACCTTTGTGAGTGCCTTCCAACTCTGGATATTCTGTGATTCCATGACTGAAAGACTGTGGGATGGGACAGCAAGCTATTTCCTTCTCCTTGCTCATTCCTGTCATCTAGACCAGACCCCACTGCATGACCAAGAGCTGCTCCTATGAATTAACCATATCAGAGACAGCTGCCAAAGCTGGTTTGAGAAGCAAGGGGTGTGCCCTCTTCTCATCTAGAAAATTTCACCTAGCACAGCTCTTGTCCCTTGTCACTCAATTCCCTCCCAGGTGCCTTGTATCACAGTCTTTACTCCAGGAGTTTGCTGAGGAGACAGAGAAAAGCCATCATTCCTCTGGAACATCTACACAGGAATGGAGCAGGCTATGCAGGACACAAGATTAACACCACAGATAACACAATGTCACCCATTGAACTCCTCCCAAAATCCTGGAGAAGAATGAAAAGGGCAGCCAGTACTGCTATTTTTACACAGAAATGGGATTAAAGTGATCAATTTAATTCTCAGGTTGGCCTAAGCATCAAGCCCAAGGGAATGGTTCCTGGAGGCACACACAGTATGGACAGTATGGAATATAGAAAATAAAAGTCCTGGAATTAGAAAGCAGCTTATATATTGCTACCTTCTAATTTCTCATTTATATTATACACACTACCTCTTTGTAATTAGTTACACAACTAAGAAGTGAATTATCTGAAATATATTAAGGAAAAAAGCAAGGTTTATTTTAGTCCATCAGGGAAAGCCTCCCAGTCAAAAAAGGAATTACAGAATCTATTCTAAAAATCTTCTCATAGCACCACAAAATCTTAACATAAGAGAGAACCAAACAATTGTTCAGCTGAAATGAATTTTGGAAGTGAGGAGGAATAAATTAATGAGCTGAGAGAGACACATCTAAGCAAAACACTTTCCCTGTTGTGGAATTTATGGCAGGGAATTTGAGAGTCAGTGAGTGGCTGGAAGTGATGAGACATCCTTTCTCCAGCAGCAGGGTCTGCAACCACCACAGTTTTAAATTAACATTTAATATCTTGTTTTTCCACTAGGTTTTATAAGATAAGCAGCTTTCTGCTGAGATCAGCCTAATGAAATATTTAACTAGATGAGGTATGTTAATTAAACACCTTAATGGCATGTTTATTAGCCATTGTCCTTGCCTCAAAGCCTCTCTTCCTCTCATTTCTGTACAATGGTCTGCTTCTCTGAGGCCAGATAAAGATTTTCTGCATCAGCACAGGAGCTTGATGAGTGTTTTATAAAGACCATTCCACCCCTTCCCTGGTCTTTTCCAAATTCCTCTTAGGATCATTGCTCCTAAGGGCAGAGTGTGTGGATATCCCAGAAACACATTCACAGCCCCACAGGGAGGACACAAAAGCATTAAGCTGTGGCTGAGCAGGACCCACTTTGACAAGGGATCTGTTTGATTTTGGAGGCACCTGCAGGGGGGCTGTTCATGAGCCAGCTGAGAAACCAAGCTGAGCAGAAGGGGGTTGGAAACACTGCAGGCTCTGTAAGATTCAGGAGCCCAGGAAGGGATGACAAGACACACACCAGATAAAGGAATCTCCCACTGAATGCCCAGAGAGGTCTTTGCCAGCACCAAAAATTTCTATGGGTTGGCTGACCTCTGTCATGGCATGGTGCTGTCACCAGCTGTGGTCACCACAGGGACCTGCTGGGGGTTCCAGACCTGCCCACTTGCTGGATGATGGCAGGGAATTGATGGAAGCCTTGGTTTAGGGAGGAGCTGGCATCTTGTGGCTGCAGGCCAGAACTGCAGAGACAAGGCTGCAAAAGCCCCAGTGTCCCAGTGACACTGCAAGGGTGTTGGTTCCCTTCTGTTTTAGGAATGAGCCTCAACATTTGACCTTTAGGAGGTAAAAACCTCCTTGTGACTTCTGCAGGCAATTCTCACAAAGTCTCATTTTGAGACAGACCAAGCTCCATCTTAAATGTGTTAAACATTGCCCCTCCACACCATTTTTCTCTCAAACTCCACCCTTGATTCAGGCTCTTTTAATCTTCTTCCACCTCTTGCTTTCAGCTTTGTCTTCCTCCCTGTGAATAATCCTCCATCACACACACCCACATATACACACTTTCCTGCAGCTACTTCAAGTTTCCCTCAGAAACAACTCCATCCATCTCAAATCTCCAACCAAGCCTTGCCAAGGTGACATAATCCAGTGGTAACAAGAGAAATTAAAGAGAAGAGCCTTCAGGAGATTTATGTTTTCACTGCCGAAAGCCACAGCCTCTGTAAACTCAGGGTAAAAAGCAGAGTTCCCTGTAAGGAAGTCATTTTACTGTACCTTTTTCTGCACAATGCCATATTTTAACTGTGGCATATTGTTAAATGTAAAACTCTGGATTTTCCACTCTTCACTGAAGCAGCAAAGGCTGGAGCCAAACAAAAGGTTTTTTAATTCCTGTAAAAGAAAGGAAAAAGTTTTCATTTTAAAAACAAATCCAAACCATGGGTACTTTTTCTTGCAGTAATTTGTAGAAAAGAAAGGAGGAGTCTGGAAGGGTAATGACTAATTCCCTATAACCACCCTCCTCTGTTTTATCCATACTGTAAATAGCAACACTCCAATGAAAAGGAGCAATATTTTCCTTTTCCTACTATATTCCTTCCACTCAAAATGCTGTGAGCTGCTCAGCACTGGAAAATATTTATGTATAATGTCTGGGGCATAGATTCCCACGGAAGGATCACAGAATAATCCCTGAAATTTCACAGCTGGGAGAGCAAGGCCTACTAATGGTTACATTAGGGAGAAAAGGACCCTGTGGGACACAGTGTGGGGGAAGAGAGGCTGTTCTGCCTGTCAAAATTGCTTTAATTAAATGTTTGGTTGCTGTATGGCACATCAGCACATGTCAAATTCAGACCTTGGCCCTGAACAACTGCAGACCACAACTTCTCAGCAATAGCTAAACTGAATAAATTGTATTCATGCTGAAGTAAAGCTGAGTAAATAGTATTAGTATAGTTACTCCTACCTCATTGAGTTAGAATAAAATTGGAAGACACCTTCATTATTTTTTTATTTTTTTCTCCTCTTTGTCTAAACGAGAAGGAAAAATTTAAAAGTATTTAATAGCTCCACCTCTGCTCAAAATTGGGAAGATAAGGAGGGCAGAAAGAGTGAGAGGGGAATAATAAACTTGTTCTGCATGGCTGTGAATTGAAAGGACTGGAGAACAAGCACACGAATAACTGACTAGAGGTATTAGGAAAATATCTTTGTTAATTAAAGCTAGTATCTCTGGTTCAGTTGGGCTGATGCACCCTGGCATGCTCTTCTGGTCTTTTCCTGAATTTTGGATAGGCATCCCTAAATTACTTTGCCCCCTGAACACCACATAAGGATTATAACTCAGGAATACAGCACATGTTCAACCCCACACAAACACACAACACAGTTCCCCCCTGCATCTTTGGGCAACTTAAACAAAATAACATTCTCACACATCTATTTGCATTTATCACCATAATTAGTCTTACTTTTGCAAGGGAAATATCAATTGCCTTGGATACTATTTGAAGCATAGACAGTGTTGAAAGGTCTGGGTTCTTATTAATTTCCCCAGTTGTTTCTTCATCCTCAACATTGACTGAAAGAAAAGAAAATGATATAATGAGTTGGATGAAAAAAAATTGCTTCCCCCAGCACACTCAGTGCCAGGAGGTCACCAATATGAAACTTAACACATTGTCCCCCACCTTTCCAAAAAGGAAAATACAGTTTCAGCCAGAAAGGACAGATAAAATACAGGAGCCAACCTTTATTTGGGTTACTTAATGACTTCTTTACACAGCCCAAGAAGTTAATAGCAAATGCAATTACAAATAGTTACAGAACAAGCAACTTGTACCTGGTCACAGCTGCTCTGAAGAATACAATGGTAAAAACCAAACTGAAACTTAACTCACCTAACTCTAGGACATCTTTCATCTGCTCTTCTTTATAGCCAGTGGATGTTGGAGACTTCCTACAAAGAAAGTTAATCAAAACATGAATGACCAAATGTTCACTTTTAATGGGAAATGGTTTTGGAGCACAACCTTTTCCAGTAGAAGAAAGCTGAACTCCAGGAGTGGATGGGGAAGAACCCAGCACAGGGCGAACCCTGGACCTGATGTGGGATTTCAGTCCTGTTTCAACACCAGTTTCAGTTCATTTGTGTGATTCAAAGGATCAGGTCTGAAGTAGAATTCACATCCCTCACAGGGCTTGGAATGAGATTAAAGTTAGTCATTAAATTGCTAGAAATATCCAATTAATAAAAGTGGGAATAAGTGTTAAGACTGGCTTCCTTTACCAGGGTAATTTTTAAATCCAATAATAAGTAGCAGCTCTTCAACTGCTCTTGTGATTTAATTTTGTATTACATAATTAACAGGTTAAAATTCCTATGAATAACAACTGAAAGGATTAAGCATTTAAATTTGGCTGTGAAGTCACAAATGAAACACAATGTTAGACTTCTGGAGATGAGATGGGCTTATTCTTCCTGTTGAATTCGGACCAAAATGAATTCAGTATCAAGAAAAAATTTCAAATAACTATTTTTAAAAGTGGCCTTTTTTTTTTTCTTTTCTTCCTAAGAGCAATACTGTATCATTGGCCTTTGCTTTGGAAAAAAAGGTATTTCACTGTCAGTCTTTTCATAAATAGTATGGAATCATTTCCTCAGCAACATTCTTTGTATGCACAATAATATTACAGTAACATAATGTGCTGTCATATCACATACTTTCCATTAACTTAATTTCCTTTGCAGTGTATGAAAGACTAATAAACCCAGAACACAGACATACCAGAGTCAGGATTTGCCCATTTAAAAGCATTTTGGCACCTTTCTCGCTGATGGTATTTGATACCCCAAGAACAGAAACACTTCCCTTTTTATCTATAAATAAGTTAAAGGTTTTATGCAGTAAAATGTGGGTGGCCACAATTCAGGAAAGAGGGAATGGAAGTGAATCACTCATGTTCTAGGGACCTGAGCTAAAATTAAAGAGGATGCCCAGGAGGTCAATATTTATGGGAGGACTGAGAGCAAATCCGCATGGTGGCACAAGCAGCACTGAGCTCCATGAACACAACAATACTTAGAATGGGATATAAAATTTAACAGAGTTGACTCTTGTATATTTTATAACACAATCAGATCTCCCCTTGCTGTTTGCTGACACTGAGTTTCAGCTCAGATTTCTTTTTCCCGTGTACTTGCCAGTATTTTCATCTCTCCAGGCCAGGAAAGGGTCTCAATGACACTAAATTTGCCAATTTAATGTTTTTCAGCCAAGTTATGTCATTTAACTGCACTCAGGCATAGCCAAAAGGCACATTTTTTGTTTGGTCTGGGGTTGCACACTGTTCCCCCTTCTTTCCTAGAGAACAATGTGGTTCTTCCAAGGTCAACCCATTTTGATTTAGCGTTGCAAGAGTTCTGAACATCTTTCAAGGTCAGTCTGGGATGGCGTTGGGAGCAACCTGGTCTAGTGGAAAATGTCCCTGACGGTCTTTAAGGTCCCTTCCAACCCAAATCATTCTGTGATTCTGAGACTTAATGCAGCACCAGAGGTTACAGCTCCCTCTCTGGCCTCAGTTCCTGTTGTTTGGATATCCTACAGATACTGTACCATATCTCTGTGCTCTATTAGATGTCCTGGACACCTCAGGGTTCCAAATAGCTCTATATGCCTGTATTTATGCACATGGATCACTCCCTACATCAAACCAGCACCCCTGACTCACTGCTGCCCCAAACACTTCTCCTTGGCAGTGTTTCACCTGAAGAGATGTATAAATGAGGATACAGTCAGCCATGCCACAATTCACATATGGCACCAGTTTCTTTAACACTGCTCCTTTCTGGAAGTCCAAAAGATGTTGGATCCACACCCATCCCAGGAAGAACCAAGCCCAGGGTGCAAAGTGCTTTGAATTCCCAAGGCTGGGAATTCCCATCAAGCTGAGGAAAGCACTGACATCCAAGATTAATGCCGGGTGCTTTCTGGTTTAAGTGGGGTATTTTTGCAGGTGTAGGTTCCCTCCTTAAGGAGAAGTTGTGTTTCCCAAAACAGTCAGGACATTTATTGCAATTTCCATGTCAGCAGATGGTTACTGTGCCAGGAAAATTTATTGTACATGTAAAACCATACGGTGAGAACACTTAGGAAGGGGGAAGTCATTTGTCACAGCAGGAAAAAATGGGACAGGAAGAAAATATGTTCATTCTAAACATACTATAGAGTACTTTCTCTAAATATTTCAACATTCCTATCTGACCTTTGTGAATTGCAGAAAACTCAATTTACACAGAGGGGCTGAACTCTCAGAGAAAGAGCTTTTGGCATAATAATGCACGTACATTCCACTATTTCCTATTTATACCAACATACACAAGAGGGCAAATAAACAAAAGGGCTTAAAAAAAAAGCACTGGATGTCACTGGCTTTAAGGTGACTGTTGTGGCAAAACTTGTTTTCACTGCCTGATTCCACCAGCTTTTCTACTGGATGTATATCTCTTATGCCATATACAGGCATATCCAATGTTCTTGGTATAGTAAGATCTGGAGAGAAGGTAAGGAAAAAATAACCTCTATTCCCATTTGCAAAAGGGCAAGAAAGGCCATTCTATGTGGTGCAGCTTGTCACTGCTTTGGGGCACAATTATAAATCCAGAATTGTTAAAAGCAATTGTAAAGATGCAAAGGACAGGAACACAATCAATGCCAGGCAATAAATTTCGATGGGAAAAGACCTCGTTGAGGAGATTCAATATAAATTCTGCCACGTTTGCAAGTCTGGTTGGCAAAGGCACCAGAGGTCATACACTTAATTTCTTCAAATTTCCTCTTCGGTGAAGACCTGCATCTGATTTGATTAGCACATTTGCAGTTTGAAAAGTTAATTTGTGAACATTTGTGAACATTGATAACAGCCAAAGGGGTAAATTAAAAACTTGTCATTGAAAAGGTCATCTCTAATAGAACTACATGTTTTCTAACACAAATACACAAAGTTCTTCCATAGGTTATGAATGAGTATCTCTCTCCAGCTACAAAACCAGACCTTCTACAACAAAAGTGGAGCTTCTTAGCTCATACTGTACTCTACCAAAGGTTTTGGGGTGGAACACCCCCACACTGGAACTTTCAAGGACCACAATACCACTCATGTGAACTGACCATTTTGTTTAGCAACTCAGACTGGCTGCCAGCAGAATAAATAAATATCAGTAAAATAAAACAGGGAGATAAAATTCCATTGAATAAAAATGCCTAGCACCTAAGAGACACTAGAGAAGGAGGGTTTCCAGATTTCAAAACTAAGCCAATTCCCACCTGTGGAGGTGAATACATCCCTCTGCTCTGCTGAACATGCATAAAGCACCCACTCTGTTTGGCTTTGGCCTTCAACTTTTAGGTCATGTATTTTTAAGGATGTGGAATATCTGTGGCCTTCCATTTCCTGTCAGAAACCTCTTAACAGCCCAAACCACTGTAACCTGACAGGTATTAGCAAATTAAATTATTTTCTTAAAAGCTGATATCGAGTGTTAAAGTGGAAGATCAAAGCTTACAGTGAGAATGGGGTAATTCTCTTATCTCTCTTCACTCTTACCTAATTTTATTATAATAAAAGGTGAATAGAGATAACAGCCTAGGGTGGGCACATGGCATTGCAGGGAGAGATGTGACCTCCTGGTAAAAGAATCTTGGGGAGAGTAACACAGAGGGGGACAAAAATCCCTTGTGCTACCTGCAAACAACTGATTGTTTTTAAGGTCAGAAGGGACCTTAAAGATCATCCAGTCCCACCCCCTGCCATAGACAGGGACATCTTCCACTAGCCCAAGCTGCTCCAAACCATGTCCAACCTGGCCATGGACAGCTCCAAGGATGGGGCAGCCACAGCTTCTTTGGGCAACCTGTGCCAGAATCTTCCCAGCCTCACAGGGAAGAGTTCCTTCCTAATATCCAATCTAAACCTACTCTATTTCAGTTTAAAGCCATTTACCCTTGTCCTATATCCCTATATCCCTATATATCCCTCCATATCCCTGTCAGAAGTCCATCTCCAGCTCTTCTGGAGCCCCTTTAGGCACTGAAAGACCACAGTAAGTTCTCCCCAGAGCCTTCTCTTCTCCAGGCTGAATAAACCCAATCCTCTCAGCTTTTTCTCTTAGGAGACATGCTTCATAACTCTAATCATCTTCATGGCCTGCTCTTGGCTCATTCCAACAGGTCTATGTCCTTCCTCTGCTGACCCCAGAGCTGGATGCAGCACTCCAGGTGGTTGACATGCTGCTTCCTACCATGTTCCTTTTGGGTGTGGAAACAGTGTGAAACTCTACCACTGAAACAGGAGATCAACTGTCTGCTCCTCCTTTGCATTTGAGAAGATCTAAGGTCCTTCCATGCTTGCATGAACAGTGCAAATTCGCAGTTGACTGACTGCACTTCAGGCAATGGGCTGGACCTTTCCAGATTTACATCCTTTCCAAAAATAAAGGAACGATACAGGAGCCATTTGTCATTTCCAGTAATTGCAAAGTGCTCCTTCCTATGGGGTGCTGGAAAAACACTAAAAGGGCAAATGGCAGCCCCACAGATGTTATGGCTGCGGTGCCATAAATCCACTGGCACAACACAAAAGTCACAATAGTTTACAACTTCTATTTTAGCTTCTTTTTTCCGGTCCAAGCATTATGTTATAAAAGGTGTTATGCAACTCCAGATACTTGAAGGTTTTCTCTGCTGAGTGATTTGGCAACTACAAGCTCTGTCTCTTTTCTTTTGATTTTTTTGGGCTGGTTAAACCCATATTCCCCAAAGATGGTCCTCTTTTGTTTGACAGCCATTCTCTGGATTACCAATCGCAAGGGTCAAATACAGGCTTACTCCCCAGTGTAAGGGAGGCAAAACCCCTCCAGGAGGGTCTGAGTCCTTCTGGGAAGGTGTGCGTGCACTGTACTTAGCCTGCTTCCTGCCCCCAGAGCCACACCAAAGCTCTGACGACGCTGGAGATGATGCCAGGTGTGGCTTAAGGACAACGCCTGGTGCTACGGACAGATCCCAGACAAAGGTGGAAGGAAACAGGCAATGGGAATGTACTATGAGGCTGCTCCAACCCCGCATTCCTTTCCGTGCTTTTATCTGAAATGTTGCACTCTGACTAAACTCCCGTTTCCTAGAAATGCCACCTTGCCCAAATACATCCTCTTCCTCTGCTAGTGGGAAAAACTGAATTAATTCCTCGGATGTTGCTCACACACCCTGAGAATTCTGGCACATCCCGGAATCACGCGGGGTTTTCAGGCTGATTTTAAACAGGGTCTAGTTCATAACAATATGGCCATGTGAGATCAGAGTTCATCCCAAAGAACAGGCTATCAGGGTGATGAAGGCTTTTAGGAAGTGCTCAACACCTCCCAAACTGCCAGGTATTATTTCAGACAAAGCCATCTCATCTGACACACCAATTTTGTACGTAACACTCAACTATTACAGCCTACGAGGCAAACAATACAGAATTCACTACTCTTAGAAAACCTCCTTTTACACCAAAAAGCACAGCACAAAAGACTGGAGCCAACCACAGCTGCTGGGTAAATAATGTACATTACATAACTTTGCTGGAACTATTCTTCCCCTGAGTTGGAAATTCAATTTTATTTTAAAAAATCATATTAAAACAGGAACGTTGATCAGTATTCCTTACGAAACGTGACTTCTATACATTAACCTTGAACAGGCACTGTATTTGCCTGTATCAGGATTTATCATCAGTGCAATCCAGAAACCTCCTGGATTGCTTGTGCTCTGCTTTGTTACTTATGCTGAGTGAGGGAACACCAAATCCTGCTCTGGGCTTGCTGAGAAACTCATGGCCAGTGTCCTCTGCCAAGGTTCTAATGCAGATCAGCACAGCTTGTGGCTGAGAATGATGAGGCACAAAAATTTGTGAGAGCATCTTTGCAGTTTTAGGCATTCAACCATCCATAACTGACAGGTATTGGTTTGGTCCTCACCCAGAAAATAAACTCGTTTACTCCTGTTAATGACTGAAGGAACGTTAATCCTTTTAAGGACCATAACATTTTCAAAAGAATATTTTGAAAGAGTTATGGTCCTTATAATATTTATATAATAATATTTTTAAAGTGTCAGATACGTAAAAGAATACAAAAAAATCCCAACCCTGAATATATTTTAAAGGATTTAAAGTATTTCTTTGAAGAAGATTAGTATTTTTTTTTCCTCTAAGGATTGGCTATCTCCACAAAAAAAAGAAGAGTTTTCAGGGACTTTTTTCTGGAACATATGATAGAGAAAAGGGAGAATTTTCCAAAACACAATGGGTTCACCTGTACTGACAAGGAGTAAATGGCTTTAGTTGCTTTCTGGGAGCATTTACCCCTTGTCAGACTTAGAAATACAGGGAGTTGAAGGGAGGCACCTTTTCTACAGCAACACATATTATCAGAAGATGAAAATGATTCATAATTGTCCTTTAAACACCATTTTTGAGTAATTGCCCCATCCCTGGAAGTGTTCAAGGCCAGGTTGGATGGGGCTTGGAGCAACCTGGGCTAGTGGAAGGTGTCCCTGCCCATGGCAGAGGGATTGGAATGAGATGGTCTTTAAAGTCCCTTCCAGTCCAAACTATTCTCCAATTCCATGAAAACACACTAAAACAGTGAGAGGATATTTTGCCTTCAATGTGCTTGAAATTGAAAGCAAGAAGACATGAGCCTGTGATCAACTGCAGTGACAACGTGACAAAGTTGGAGCTGTCCTTAAACACTTGGAGGAAATATAAAATAAACAAATAAAACCTAACAGAAAAACAACAGCAAAAATTCAGAGCAGGAAAGATAAAAACAGAAGTAGACAATACAAGTTTTAGACAAAAAATGCCTAAAGGAACATGAAAAATATTTGGAATATTTTAACAGAGGTGACTATGTAGCAAGAAACAGAAATATCAGTCAAACATGAACTTTAGCTATGGATAACAGGGTAGAAAAAAGCAAATGCAAGCTGAACATAACAGAAAAATTCCTTATAATAAGGACTGCTAGAAACTGGAATATATTATCAGATGAGAAGTGTCACTTAAGTCATTTAAGACTGCACTAGACAAAACCTGGAAAAAGTATTACAGCAAATATATATATAGTAATGATTAATCTGCCATAGAAAGAAATGACCTTAAAAGGTTTTTTCCATCTGTAATTTCTAAGACTCTCTGAAATATGAGTAATGTTCCCCTAAGGAACTTGGTATCTATGGCAATTCCCTAACCCAGCCCTATTTGTGTTAGAATGCAGAGCACTGCTAGAAAAAGGCTTCTTACCAAACAGTGAGTGACATTTTGGGGATGGGAAGCACTAAACTGTGCCCAGCTAAGGAGAACTCAGTTGAGAGACTAATGCAGGAGGAGAAATTCTGGCTCTGAGCTCACTGGCACTTGCTTTCCTGGTGGTGGAGATGAAATTCATCAAAGATCCTCAGGTTTTGGTTGGAAAAGGGATCTGGAGCCAAGCTACACAGTCATAAACCAGTCCCTCCTGTCTGAAACACCCATCTGTACTGGCAGAGTGCTGGAAGGAAACCACGAGCTCCTGGGCTGATGGCAAGGCAGAGGAGGGGATGGCAGATGCAACCAGAAGGACCAGATAAGAAGGGTGACCACTGACAATGAAAGGATGAGTGGAGAATCCCTTCCCCTCCTTGCTCCTGGGACTGTATTACAGACCTCTGCCTTTAAACAGTGGCATCCACTGCTGTGTCCTTTTGCTCACTAATGGCAGGGGGAAATTTTGGTTCTCACATAACAATATTCCCAATTCTTTGTGCCTTTCTGATATCCATTTGAGTTTCTAAGAACTTGGCAAGATATCCTTAACTTCTGCTCCTGATTGCAAAGTCCTTTTGTTCCCTTGGGTCTCTGAATCCAGGTTTACATTTTTTTCTCCTTTCACTGTGCCTATTCTAGTTGTTATGCTATTTTTCTTGGAATTGGAGAAATTATACATGAAAACCAGAAGTTCAAGGACCACAGTGAGAAATACTCCTTTGAGGATGGACTATAAACAGCAACATCAAAATGACCCAGAAGAGGTTTCAAATTCTCCAGTGAAGTGGCACTGAGACACAAATGTGATTGTTAGGTTAAATAAAGCTGCTATAAAGGAGCATGGAGGAATTACTGACATAATTCTATATATATCTCTGAATACTTTTTGTATGACATCCCCATGTCCCAGGATTTAAAGGGTGGCTGCAAAGAAGAGGGAGACTCCCTTCTTGCAAGGAGTCACACGGAAAAGATGAGGGGCCATGGGCACAAATTACTCCTGGGGATATTCCAATTGGACACGAGAGGAAAATTTTTCACAATGAGAGCAATCAGCCATTGGAACAATCTCCCCAGGGAAGTGCTGGATTCCCAAACACTGGACAGTTTCAAGATTCAGCTGGACAGGGTGCTGGGTCTCCCTGTCTAGACAGTGCTGTTGCCAAAAGGTTGGACCAGATGAACCTTGAGATCTCTTCCAACCTGGTGTTCTGGGATGCTATGGATTGAGAAATTCAATTAGCTGCTGTTTGCTTACAGATGAGGATACATGAAGATTTGCTGCCACCTATATATTGCTTTTTTCCTGGATTAACTGATTCTAAAAAAGAAGACATACAGAATCTGGGTAAGTATTCAAACTCTACAGCATGTTATACTTTATGAAGTAACCCCTCATGACATGGAAAAGAATATAATCATGGCATAAAGAACTATCACTGACCCAACAGAACAAAAATTTCTGTCCCTCCTGTAATTACTTCTTTCACTAAAACATCTGAGTCAAAATACTGTGCATCTGCATTTCCCCAGGATATTTTGTATTCCTGCCCACTCAGTTTCTAGGCATTTATTCAATAACATTCAGTTTGTCTTCTGAAGCAGAGCAGTGGTTTTACTTCAATTTTTTTCTCCTGTGTACACACAGGATGCCTGCACCATGCAGGCTGCAACAGCACCTTCTGCATGTGAGAAAAGAGAATGAAAAACTAAAGGAAATGGCAGGAAAAATAAGATTTATCTTTAGTTCCCCATGGGAAACAAAACCAGAGTTGCAGATGCTAAGAAGAATTAACCAGCTGTGGTTAATCCTACAGAGATTTTCAGCTACTCCTCTAAATACTTAGATTAGCATTTATGTCAGAGGTGTCAGTAATGGAGGGTGGAGGAGGATCCAGACTAATATCTGCTCCCACCTAATAATTCCTCATGCCTCAAAATGCTCAAGCACTCTGGGCAGACCCTGAAAGGCTCTCAAACACTGCAGGATTGGCTGAAGGGACAGAAAAGTCCTGTAGGAGCCAGGCCGTGTCTTGTCAATGTTTCTTTGGATTGTCACTTCCACTCCCTGCTCCTTCCACTTAACTTGAGGAGTTTCAGCAGTCCTGCTGCTCTCAGGGAGTGTTTTCAGGAGCTCAGAACTCTGCATGAATTCAAATGCTCTGCTGGCTTTAACTCAAACCATCTGGCAGGAATGTCCCCTTATTCCTCTGGAAAAGGATTACATGGACTCTGCTTAGGAAAGAGCTCCCTCTCCTGCTCTTGCCGAGACCAAACCAGCCCCCTGAAGGAAGGGAACTATTTCAAACCATTCCTGCAGCACTGGAGCACAGATCACAGGAGCACTGGGTCACCCCCCTATAGTCCAGCTTCTCCTTTCCAGGTGTCTCCATAAGGTTTGGAAATGTCAGCATGTCCAAGTACAGCTGAGTGGATCACAGAATCACAGAATCATTAAGGTTGGAAAAGATCTCTGAGGTCACCAAGTCTGGAGTTAACCCAGCACTGTGTTCACCACTGAACCCTGTCCCCAAAGGTCACATTCACACAACCCTTTGAACCCTTCCAGGGATGGTTAAACTCTGATGGATGATTTCACATGAAGCGTTTCAAAACCCAACCCAAGTAACAGCCCCACTACAAAGCCAGCTTGGAGATCTGCCAGTCTGGGTTCTATTGCTTAGGAGCCTCCAAAGAAACAAAATCCCATGCCTCCCACTCTTAAATTCTGCACAGGATAAAAAAAATATTAAAAAAAATCAATTAAGAGTATAAGATCGAGAAAAATATATATTTGGAGCTCACAGGAGGAGATTCTTCTAAAATTTTTATATCAATGTGAATTAATGCAAGACAATCAAAACAAATTTAACAAATATTCTTACCTGTGGCCTGACAACCAGCTCTCATTTTTCTTGAGGGATCTTTCCCTCTTCTCTCTCCCAGCCCCTGAATGTCTGTGAGGAGCACTCACTTTAAGGCTTTTTTCACTGCTGTCTGTACCAAAGCTTGGAACTGATTTCCCTTCATCTGTCCTGGCCCTCTCTCTGTCAGACAGCAGTTTGGCAATAAAGTCATCTGTATCTTTGGGCATGTTTCTGAGTTTTTCAGAGGTTGAGCTCAAGTGTAAGCCTGACATAGCCTTTGATGCAAACTCCACATTTACTTGTGTTGGAGATCCTTTGCTTTCCTGTGAATCAGTGCTTGGGACTCTCAGGTCGTGTTCTTCATGTTCTTCACCCTTGAGCTGTGCTGTGCTGCTGCTGCTCGTGCCAGGGGAATGTTTTGAAAGCCTCCTTTTTTGGAGCTCCTACAAATAAGAGCCAGGAAGAGCAGAGATTAAAATTTTACCACCTTTAAATAAACATGAAAAGCAAAAGAAAGCTCTAGCACTGATTTCTGGGCTAAGTGATTTCTTTATTATTAGGAATCAGGTTCTAGAGTAAATCAGATTTTTTTAAAAAAATTGATAATAAATAATACAGACATATTTAAAATTTACTTAAACTTTGAACACTATTAAAGATTACTTACACAATCAAAAACTGTTCTCTTTTACCCAAGAGCATCAATTAAATAGTTCCTAAAACCTTAATTTTGGGGTAATATCCAACTTAAAAAATCAAGACATAAGACATTTTACTGGAAAGACTGCCCACCACAGGTATCTGGTCTTTACTTCCAAATTAAGAGCTATTTAGAAAAGTCCAACTAATTAATCTAACTTCCATATGCTCTTCAGTGTTATCTATATGATATATTTAGAATATTTAAATCTCTCACTATTGCAAGCTTAATTTTACAAAGGGAAAGTCCCTGAATACATAAAAGCAGCACGAAAGAAAAAAAAAATTGGCAGGAGTCTTTTAACTGTTTTGAAAACATTTATTGCTGAATGTGATCTGATTTGATCAACTCAGACACACATTTATAACTGAAAGCAGTTTTCAGTCCCAAACTGCTACTGATTAAAGGGGAGGGGGGAGGAGGGGGGTGAAAAAACCTGAGTAAAACAGATGTTGTGAAGCTAAAAAAGCAATCTTCCTAGGAAAATGGAAAGCCCAATCCATCAAGAGATACCAAGAATGGGAAAGATTTGCCAAGGAATTTGGTGACCTAAATCACAGGCATGCAGGGGGTAGTTGCCTGAAACACTGAATTTCTGACTCAACCAGCACAATTTCCCTAACTCAGCACATCCTTCCAGCCTGCAGATTTAATGGATTAGCATGCAGGAGTCATTTGAATATTATCTGCAACTGACTTTATTGCAGAGGGTTAGATATAAAATCCACGACAAGCCAAGTATTCTGTAAATGTTGGGAATCACCTCTGGTGAACTTGCTACTGGTCCAGCCATCATTCCTCTGACAATGAGACCAGACCTGAGCTTTGACTTCTCCTTCACTGTGGATTTCAGATCCTCAGAAATCGTTGCTGCTTTTAAATCTTCTTGACTATCTTTTAACTTCTTATCCCCATCACAGGGTAAGTGGCTGCTGTGCACTGTCCCCGTGTGGCATTTCTCACTTCTGTGCTGATGTTTTCTGGATGAAGGAATTTTTTCCAGGGGACTCTCAACATCAGATCTACAAGGAAGAAAAAGGAGGAGCTTGAAACAGCAAAATAATGCACAATTAAGTTAATGAAGATACCTACTTGGCTAAGTAAAGTACTGATGCTAAATTAAGTTACATTTTATCCAGCAATGGTACTCAAATACAGTCACTTTTCACTTAAACATCTGCATGTAGGTCTTCAGGACTTTATTTCAGTGTCACTATTATGTGTCACAACTGATTATGATATGTGTAACACTTTAATCTCATGCTTGATATGTAATGGATTCAAACTGAAAGAGGGGACATTTGGGTGAGATGTACAGAATAAATTGTTCCCTGTGAGGGTGGGCAGGCCCTGGCACAGGTTGGGTAGAGAAGCTGTGGCTGCCCCATCCCTGGATGTGTCCAAGGCCAGGTTGGATGGGGCTTGGAGCAACCTGGGACACTGGAAGGTGTCCCTGCCCATGGCAGGGGGTGGAACTGGATGATCTTTAAGGTCTCTTCCACCCCAAACCATTCTGTGATTCTATGATTCTATAGAGCAACAGAAAGTGTATTTTATATACCATACCAGACAATCCTAAACTGTGACCAGCAGTTCCCATTCCTTCTCCATCTGTTTGAAAATTTAACACTTTTGCCAACATCCTCTGTCCTCATATAACTGACCCCTTTGACTCTTTGTTCAGCCACAACATTTATTTTAGTTCAAAAAGAAAGGCACTTCTGTAATGGAAGTTCTTTCATTGAGTAGTTCCCAGTTCACTGATACATCTTTTGTGATAATTTTTTTTGTTAAATTTATACACTCTGTAACCCAAAAATGTTAGTGTTCTTCATAATAACTAACCTTGAACTTGTTTTCCATTCTACAATGTTTTCCTCCATTCCAATTCACAGAAAAGCAATTACATAACTTGAGAAATATTTACTAGAAAAATATTCCTTTTATTTCACCAGTTAAAAACTAGGATTTGAAAGCTGCATGTCTCATGCTGTGAGGACATGCTGCATATGAAAACTGCAGGGAGCATGACCTGCCTTTGGAATCATTAGGAAATCTGAGCACTGCTACCCCTGAACCAGGACCACATAACTCCACATAACAAACACAGTGTGTTGGCTTAGAGACTGTTTGAACAGACATTCAAAAAAACTTCCAAGAGGTCAGTTAAAGGAAAGCAAACTCATTAATTAGGAACCAGTGCAGAGCACCTCTCTGTTTATACCCTCCACCACTGAAAGCATCATTAAAAATTATCCAGGTAGCTGAAATTAAAACTAACTTCAGGCACTGGCTGGTTGACCTTGGCAATCCCTGATTCTGCTTTGGCCAGAGGGAATGGAAATGACAAGGAGGATTACAGAGCTGTGCTTTACCACGGCGTTTCCCTAACTGCTTCATTGTGTGGGATGACATAGGATATGGCTGAACTGTCATCAACCTGTCTAGGCAGTCCTGGGACAAGGGGGAATGGCTTCAAACTGACAGAGGGCAGGGTTAGATTGGATATTGGAAAAACTTCTTCCCTGTGAGGGTGGGGAGGTCATAGCACAGGTTGTCCAGACAACGCTGTGGCTGCCCCATCCCTGGAAGGGCCCAAGGCCAGGTTGGATGGGTCTTGGAGCAACCTGGGCTAGTGGAAGGTGTCCCTGCCCATGGCAGGGGGTGGGACTGGATGATCTTTAAGGTCCCTTCCAACCCAAACTATTCTATGATTCCGTGATTTCCTATGAGGACATGTTGCTGTAAAGGGAGTGCAGGGGCCACTTAATGGCACTGGTGCTGCTATGCCCTCACAGACCAGTGTCAGGGCCTCCTCTGCAGGAGAAATCCATAATGAGAAAGAAGAAAAGAAAAAGAAGAAAAGAGGAAAGTGGAAAAAAGCTAATTCCTTTGCTCTGCCTCTTTTCAAGTGTTGCTTCTGAGCTCAACTTAAAACCTCTTGGCTTTCTTCCCCTATTAGAAATGAATTGGTAGGTTTTTTCCAAGTACTGACACTCAGTTTTAGCTGCTCTGAACACGCTGTGTTTAGGATGAGGAATAAAATCTGATCAATGCCCTAAGAGTGGAGGCTGGGAATGTGAATTACCCCCCTGTGCCCGTTTTAAAAGCTTTCCATGGAAGCAGAGGGCTGTCAGTCCTCCTTGAGGCACTGATAGAGGAAACACTTGGCCCCATGCTGGTTTCAGGTATTCTGCAAGATGGAAACAACTGAACCTACACTGTTTGCAACAACACTGAATTTAAAACATTAAGCCCTGCTTCTGCCTATTTAAGGCATGAATATGCCTCAGACCTGTAGTTTGAGCGTGGGCAGTTTGTTTCACATCCAAACATGCTTCAGTGTATTTCCAATTTATAAGGCATAAAAGCTCAGATTTCTACATGCCCCAGTGACTGAAAGATGTAATTGAGATTATCAATCTTCATAATTGGTTGGGAACATAAAAGATCCTTTTTGAGGAGTGGCTTGCTCAGGAAATCCGTGTAATTAAGCTCTGTGCTACTAGGATAATTAATAAAAGGTAATGCACCTGAAGGCACAAATGATAGAATTTTTAACACTATTTTCCTTAATTTAAAAATAAGTGAAGACACAGGACAAAGAGAAATACATCAGACTGTACCTGGAGGCTTGAGCTTTGCTTTCCTCGGGTGTAATGGCACTGCCATGCACAGGACCCTCATCCAAGAGGTCGGGTGGGTGGGATGCTGAGCTCTTACTTTGAGGGGTTGACAGAGCAGAACTGGAACCAGCACTCCTGGAAGTCCCACGGTGTTCAAGGAAGTAATTAGTAATAATTTCAAGAAGCGTTTTCAGCGGGTTCTCCTTTGCCTTTTGGGAAAAAAAAGTAAGAGTTCTTGGTGACTACTGAAATGCTTTGTTAGTCTTGCTGCAGGGTATGGTTTTTAAGACAGGATATTATTTTTACACTGTACAGTATTTGAACATATGAATTATTTTCTAGTTACCTGCCCATGGGTGTATCCCCATTGTGACTGCAAAAACAACCCAGGAAAATGGAAGGTGTCAGCTAGAGAATGGCAGGAGCTCAAAGGTGCTGCTGTGTTAAATGAAGTAAGCAGGACCCAGAAAAAACCAATTTCTTACCTTCAGTTTAGCTAAACACTGCAAAGTGTGGTAACTGTGTCAGAACACAACTTCTGGGAAGGATTTTTGAAGTGATTTATCACAGGACTGCCTCATGCTGCTTATCAAAAGCATCGTGGTACCTTAAGTAATGAGTGAACTGGAAATGGGTATCACCCACTGATGTCCCTATCATCAACTATTGCTGTCTATATTACCAAGTTTAATTTTTATTGGCTGTGTCATTTATAAAGTTGCAAATAGAAATGGGCAGGTAAGGGTACTCCCACATTTTGGGAAGCACCCTGTACTCCCTTACCTTGTTCTGCTTGTACAAGGAGTGCAGATGTAGGACACTGCGAAGCTCATTCCTGTTATTGATGCTGAGTGCAGAACGTGGAAGCTCCTGGTCCATGGTGGTGATGGTTTTCTTCAAACCCTGAGAAGGAAAAGTGTCAGCTACCATAATCTTTTCTTCTGGATTTTGTTGGATGTGACATGAAAACTTGTGGATGGCAGCAGTTAGTAACCAGGTTACTCTGGGAACCTGTGCCTTAACCAAACTAATTGAAGTGGTACAACACAAGAGAGAGAGAGCTCCAAGTCCTCCTCTGAAGGGTTATTGTTACAAGATTCTGCAGATGGAGTGTCTGGTTTAGATTTAGGGCACTAAGGACAAGTTGTGGTAAATAAAGGATCGTTATCACAGTTGGCTCTGATGTGTATGAAAGGTGTGGGGGAAGCCAGGGGAACACTTGTGCATAAATCCAAAGGATTATCACGTCCTTTGTCTTGATTCCAGGGTTGAAAATACAGAGATGGGACGCAAAACAAGAGACTGAGGTTTGTCCAGCACTAAATAAGACAGTGGCTGCTTTAATTCTCCATACAAGCTAACTCATCCCTGACACTGTGACATCAGCAGGATTCCCTTGGGATGGAACAGAAACACTGCCAGGTCCTGCCACCTGGAAACCTGAGGATACTTTTCCACCCTCTCAATCCCACACCCATGTGTGGTCCAAAGTTTCCTTTACAGCCTTAATTCCCTGGAAGTTACAGTGGCCTCTTTCCCCCCGCTTATCCCTCGGATAAATCCACTTTCTGCCCAATTATTACCGAAATCTGGGGCAAACATACAGATTACCAGTTTCTCTATAAATGTAACTTTTTCTTGATTTTTTTTTTTAATTTTACCCCTAATATTTGTTCTGGGAAGCTTTGTATGCCTCGTGTACGCAGAAAGCAAGTTAATAAGCAAAATAACTAGTTAATAAGGATAAAAAAAAAAAGAAAATTGAAAGTGATTTAATTTTAAGTTTCTCAGGTGCGAGTGGGTAAGGATGTGTCTGTCCCAGACGGAAAGGAAGCTGCTTCCATGGCAGGGAATACCAGGGCACTGTGGGAAATGTAGTCCAGTAACTCACCCAAAAGGATACTCCCCTCTTTCCAGTCGGGAACAATCCCACGCACCGCAGCATCCCTTAATTCCTTCCATCCCTTAATTCCCTCCATCCCTTAATTTACACCCCCCGTGCATCCCCCTCCCCTGCCCAAACCCACCTTACCTTCCTGCTGAGAAACTCCCTCACCAGCGAGGCGGCCACTTCTTCCACGAAGGAGCTGTCCATGCTTTTTATCCTCCTTTATCCCGACCCGCTCGGGATGCTCCGCGCTCCATCCACGCCGCCCCGCACGGGTGCGAAGCGGGGACCATGTCATGGGAAGCTCGGGACAACTCCTCCCCTCGGGAGGGAAGGAAGGGAAAGGGAAAAGGGGGAAGGAGGAAGGAAGGGAGCCGGACGGAGTTCGGGATGCTCCCGGTGCGAGCGCCGCGGAATTCAAAAATAAAGAGGAGGAACCGGGTCCGAATGTGGCAGAGGGGACGTGTTTGGGGCTGCCTCTGGTCTAGAGAGGGGGGATTTGGGATTGTCTGTGGTTTAGAGGGAGTATGGATTTATTATTATCTGTTTTTTAGAGAGGGGATGGATTTGGGATTGTCTGTTTTAGAGAGAGTATGGATTTATTATTATCTGTTTTTTAGAGAGGGGATGGAGTTGGGATTGTCTCTGGTTTAGAGAAGGGATGAAATTGGGATTGTCTCTGGTTTAGAGAGGGGATGGATTTATAATTACCTCTGTTATAGAGAGGGGATGGATTTGTGATTGTCTCTGGTTTGGAGAGGGGATGGAGTTGTGGCTGTCTGTTTTAGAGAGAATATGCATTTATTATTATCTGTGTTTTAGAGAGGGGATGGACTTGTGTTTTAGAGGGGATAGAGTTGTGATTATCTCTGTTTTAGAGACAGGATGGATTTGGGATTGTCTGTTTTAGAGAGGGGATGGATTTATTACTATCTCTGTTTTAGAGAGAAGATGGAGTTCTGATTATCTCTGGTTTAGAGAGGGGATTGATTTGTGATTGTGGTTTTAGAGAGGGGATTGTGAGGAACAGAGCCTCAACCAAATATATTTATTTTTTATTAAAAAGGTTTATTATATGGTAAGTGCATCACCAACTCGTGTACCAGGTACAATGTGTGTCTGGCTTTTATCCGGCCACTTTATACATATTTATTACATGGTATACATATGCATTTTACATACTTCTCAGTATATGGCTACAACTAAGTAATTATTTTTACAACTGGTTAATTACTACATTACAATTTAGTGTCTTGATAACTCCCCACCATAATTCAGGTATTCCTTGGTAAAGGAGTGACAGGGGAATTTTAGGGTTTAGTGATTTGACAGATTCCCTATCATAATTCAGGTATTCCTCGATAAAGGTTCAGGGAAACTGATGACCTTACAACAGTTGGTTTTATTGTTTTATGAGAGTGCAATAAAACCATTTGTTTCCCTACTGGCATGAATCATATACATACTTATTACAGGATGGATTTATAATTACCTCTGTTTTAGAAAGGGGATGGATTTATGGATTTATAATTACTTCTGTTTTAGAGAGGGGATGGATTTGTGATTGTGTTTTAGAGAGGGAATGGATTTAGGATTGTCTCTGTTTTTAAGAGGCATGCCTAGTTGTCTCCCCCTCTGCTAGCACAACTTTTAACCATGTATGCTCCTCTATTAAAATCCCTCTTCTGTATAAAACAAACTAATTAGTTAATGAATTAGCTTAGCGGCTTCTAAATCGCAGAATCACAGAAGTGATGAGGCTGGAAAAGACCTCTGAGGTCATCGAGTCCATCCTGTGACCCAACATTCACCCTGTCACCCAGACCAGGGCACTGGGTGCCACGTCCAATCTCTTCTTGAACACCTCCAGGTGACTCCACCATCTCCCTGGGCAGCCCATTCCAATGTTTGATCACTTTTTCTGTGAAGAAACTCTTTAGAATGTCCAACCTAAACCTCCCCTGGTGCAGGTTAAGATTATGTCCCTTTGTCCTATCGCTTGCTACCTGGGAACAGAGCCTGACCCCCACCTGTCCCCACCCTCCTTGCAGGTGGTTGTAGAGAGCAATAAAGTCCCCTCTGAGCTTCCTTTTCTCCAGGATCAACACCCCCAGCTCCCCAGTGCTGAGTACAGGAGAAGGATCACTTCCTTGGGCCAGCTGGACACACTATTGTTGACAAAAAATAAGCTTAATCTTCCACTCTGGCAATGTCTGGGGTGGGAGATTCACCAGCTCATCCTTTGAGCTTACACCCACTGTAGCCAATAATACAATATGATTGTGGTGAGGGACACTTTGGGCTTGGGGATCTGATGAGGGTACCCTGTGCCCCTGGGTATTGACTCAGAATGGACATCCCACAGCCTGGTCGGCCTTTTCCCAAACCTGATCACTCCTGGGTGGGTAAACTGTTTTCCTTATGGCACTAAAATTTCCCTTGCTACAGCTTCTGGCTGTTTTGTCTTACCCCTCTAATTGTGCCCTCTGAGGTGAGCCTGCCTCTGTCTTTTCTTTATCCCATGTTTAATTAGTCATATACAGCATAACAAAGACTTTCCAAGTCTTATATTCCCTTATTTTCACCAAATGATGCATGGCCTCTATCAAAATTCCAAAATTCCTCTGCTGAATAGATGGGCAGTCTGAGAGTTGGAGGCAATAAGAGCAGTGGTTCCCGCTCCAAGATCCTGTCAGGTACAGGCTGGAGCTCTCCTGGTAACATACTTGACTTGGGGTGCTGTGTTCTTCCCCCTTCAGAGGTCCCTAAACAATTCCAGATGTTTTGAGTTAACCAACTGTGCAGCTTGTTGGAGATGAGATCCCCTTTTCCCAAAGTCTTCAGAATGATTTTTGGTTGCACTGAGTGACAGTGTCTGGTGAGGTGTGATGCTCTTGAGGCACAGGGGATCCATATAATCCCATAAATTTGATTATCCTACTCAGCTGCCAGGTTGGTGGCAGCCCTTCCTTCAATACAGCAAGTCCAGGTTGGCAGCAGGATGTTCTGTAATCCACAGACAGGGCACCAGTTTTTAGGGGTTTAGCTGAGCTCTGATCTGCACCCCTGTGCACTTAATTACTTTTCTCTCAACACATCAGCTGCATCCCACCCTTTCCAAATTCCCACCATCTCCACAGCTGCTGCAGAGGGATCCCTAAAGCTGTTAACTGCAAATTTACCACATATCCTTCCTCTCTGTCTGAGCAAAGGGCTGCTGAGCAGTCACTGGGGACATGGCATTCCTGTCTGCATGGGTCTCTTAATCAACAGCAACCAGGGCTGCCTTACAGGCTGCTGGTTTTAATGAGTCACAAATGTCACTGTCCCAGCTTCAAGGTCCCAGTCAGTGACAATCACTGGCAGCTCACCTCCTGCTCACACAGCAACTGGGGCAGCACAGGGTGTGGTGTAATTTGGCTGCTTCAGCATCAATAGACAGTGATCATATGCAGTCTAGAAACATTCTTCTGGGTCAGGGCTAAAGGAGGAGTTTCCAGTAATGTGACAGTTCCAGCCATCCAGCAAAAGTGAGGTCTGGAAAGACTTCTTCAGGTTTTCTTTGAACATTGTGGTATTTGTAAATACCTTTATTTTCTAGAGTGGGTAACACTTAATGGAGTGGAATAGGTCTGGTTTTTTAAAAGGCACCTGGAGCTAGCCGACAGCTTTTTGATAGAGAATTTGGAGTACAGTAGAGTCTGATATCAATATAAAGTAATTAGAACACATTATGTGTTGCTTGTATAATTGCACACAGTCATGTGTGTGCTGCTGTTTGTTAGCACCCCTTGTTCTCCATCGTAACCTGTAATCCCTCAGGGAGCTCTAATCGTTCAGGTCTCTTGTGCTGATGTGCTTTTGGTCTCGCTTGATCCATGTGAATGACCAGCAAGTGCCCAAAGACTGGATGAGCCTTGGCCATCCCTCCTCAGCATCCTTGATCCAAGCCCAGGGGAAATAACAAATCCCCCTGGACAGAGAATGGTTCTTTTCCTTGTCCTGTGTCTCTGAGCTCTCCACATTAAGGTGCCAGACCCCTGAGAAGGGCTCTAAAATGGTTTGGAGCCCTGGGCACAACTAATGTGGGCAGATAGACCAGCCTGCTCTAGAGGAGTGGTTTGATTCTTGGCCACTTACTGAAATGTGTTTGGGAACAGGATGAAGCTGGCCTTAGAGGTTTCATGGGAGAAGCTGGCACAGGTTCCACACCCAGAGAGGTGGTGGATGCTCCATCCCTGGAAACATCTGAGTTCAGGCTGGGTGGGGCTCTGAGCAACCTCATCTGGCTGAAGGTGTCTCTGCTCATTGCAGGGTGTTGGACTTCATGGCCTTTAATAGGGTTCCAAGTCAAACTCTTTTATAGTTCTATGACACTTGTCTTCATTGGAGTTGCCTTGGACTAACCTTTATCTTGTAAGTCCCTTCCAACTCAGGAGATTCTGTAAGTCCAAGTGTGTGTATTGACAGTGCAGACGTACCTGAGTGGATTTAAAGAGGCTTTCTGAATGGTGTGGTAGCATCTTGACTGACTTGACCAGAATTTGTGGTGTACCAGATTCCCTTCTGCTTAAAAAAAAAAAAAGAAGAAAAAAAAAGAGAAAAATTACTGTATGCAGCTATAATTTTATGCTACAATTTAAACCTCCTTTCTTTGTGTTGCCTCATATAAAGGATTGATCTTTGCATGTCTGCATTGTGTAGATATAATTTTCTCTCCTTTGTGATTCATGTTCCCTTATGCACATGAATAATTCTTTCCTTGTTCTCTACATGTTTTTTTCCAAGATAAATTATTTCATACAACAGTAGTTGAAGTGCTACATTTTAAACATTAAATTAACCTTGAATATGAGACATAGATCAGCAACATTGAACTAGGAAAGAATTTCTGTTAAATAATTGACAGATTCTTTTAAAGCGCTGCTTAAGCTCTTGAAGGCTGTGACAGCCACTTCAATTTATAGAATTTGGCATTGAGCAAAATGATGCATTTAGCTTGAACTTGGCTCATTAGTGCAGGCTTTCATTAGAAGTAATTCCATTTCTGTTCTGCAACTGTACATTTTATTTAAAACTGTAAAGCAGTTTGTATTGCCTCTGGACAGGAATATAGGAAATTACTGCTGGTACACTGAAAAAAAGTGTGAAAATACATAGCAGGAAACACAAGAAAACTTGAAAGGCTTTGGAAATGTCCCCAAGTGGTTGCTCCAGGAAGCTCAGCCCTGTACTTTGATCATCACTGGAGTGGCATGAGCATGTTTCTGAGCAAGGATGCTCCCTGGTCATGCCCTGGGTGTGAGATCTCCTTCCCAACCCTGAGGCAACGTGGCTTATTAATGAGCAGTTATTTTAAAATATAAATAAATTGTGTCCATGGGATGTCCTTTACCCAAACACTGGTTGATACACACACAACTCCAGCAGCCTGCTGGGGCTGGATTTCCTCTTAAGAATATATACCAGTTCTTTCAAAATAGAATGGATTCGTGCACGTGCTTGAAATTAATTCTTATATTCCTCTTCTTTATTGAAATTATGGAGCCTGTCACTGCCAAGGAGGTCACTCACAAACCCACAATTCTAAGACACCTTCTGGAGCTGGGAATTGTGCTGGCAGCACTGCAGGCCCCTGGGAGGGCAGCTCTTTGCAGGGTGGGTGACCTGCCTTGAGAGAATGCAGCCCAGTTCTGGTGTTTCATCAGCACTATTGCTGCAGTCCAATATTTCTTGTGTATTGAAGTGCCTTCACTGTCAGAAGGATGTCAGAGCTGCAAGAATCTTCCCAAGGTCTTTGTCAGAAGAGCCAATGCAGGGAATTCTCTGAGTGTTTTTTGCCTACTCCTGAGTCCTCCCAGTACATTTTCTCCATCAAGCAATCCTCTTGATTCCCTAGCTGGCCTCCTGCTTTTAATGTTTTTCAAGAACTTCTTACTATGAACTTGAGTATCCTTTGTAAAGGTGCTGTTGAAATTAATTTCCATCCTCTTAATTTCTTGTTTAGATTTCACCTGCCATGTTTTATGCTCTTCTGTTCTCTGCAGGTGGGCAAGCATTCCACTTCTTTAAATTCTGACCTTTTCCTTCTGACAGGCTTCTTAACTCCCTGTTGAGCCAAGCAAGAATTAATTGGGACTTTGTTCTTCTTTTTTACCTTTTGGTCCATGTTTTATCTGGCCTTCTAACCCAGAATCCTGTGTAGTCCTTCAATTGTTTGTAGATGTGATAATCCTGTTCTTTTCATCTTTTTTCTTGTTTAATACCCTTGTTTTTACATTGTTCCATTTCTTCACATTTTTAATCTAGTGCTTTTTTTCACTCCCTCCTCTTTTCTATAGCAACTGAATTGTGTTGTCAACACCCCTGAAGGACAGCTCTTCCAGTGATTCCACTTGAACTGGTTTCAAGCATCACTTGAATCTAAATCCAAAACAGCACCTTTCATGTGGATTTCTATATAAGTTCTTCTAGAAGTTTTGTGTTTGCATCTCTTCCCCATGATTCACTGACCCGTTCTGTGTGTAGGTAATTTAACTCCTCTTGTTGCTATTGGTCCAAAATTACATTTTCTGTGCTCAGCATTTCATGATCAGTATCATTTCCCTGATGGGGTTCAACACTGTCCTGTTCCATTGGTAAACTGGAATTAGATTATGGGATTCTTTACCCCACAGATTCTTCCATGCTTCTCTTTTCCTATAACATCTCCATGTTGCTACACTACAAATATATATAATTCTCCAGATCCAGTAATCTGACTGGAGCACAATTTGCCTGTTTGAGGCTGCTTCAATCCCAGCCCTGGGCTCAGAAAGGTGGATCCAGTGCTCCATGCAGCCTCATCTTTCCCCATGGGCTCCATTCTAGGTAAAAACCTCTTCCATTCATGTAGATCATCAGCATTGCCCTGACTTACTTTCCTGAGCAGCACCTCTGGGCCACCACCAGTTAGCCCCTGTCTGCACACCCATTTAATGCCATTTCATGTTGTGGGTGTAAATTAGGTAACAGGTCTGATGGGAGCCTGCTCTGGCATCTCCCTCCACAGACTCTGTCATTTAAAGAGGAGACTTGCAAGTATCATCTTGTAGCCTGTGTTTATCAGACTTGTCTTCATTTATCTGTTAGAAATCAAAGGCAGAAATGACTGGAAGAGCAAAACAATAACAGCAAGAAATTTGGTAAAGCTTTTCAAGGGTGAGATGTTAAACTGCTGCTTAAAAGCCATTACACTGCTTTTCTGCTCAGGACTACTGCTGTAAATCACTGCTGCAAAAATTAGCCTGCCAAAATGATACATAAAGAATGCACTCTTAAGGAAAAACACACTAAACCCACCCTCTGAACACTTCAGTATCAGCGTAACTTTCTGCTGGTTTGTTGACTGAAACTAGCAGAATCCACAAGTGGATTCTGTTTATCTTGCTGTGTATTGTTGAATGAGTGTATTAAATCTGAATCACAACATGATTTGGGTTAGAAGGGACCTTAAAAATCACCTCATTCCAACTCCCCTGCCATGGGCAGGGACACCTTCTAGTGTCCCAGGTTGCTCCAAGCCCTGTCCAACCTCGCCTTGGGCACTTCCAGGGATGGGGCAGCCACAACTAAGTAGGACCACTGCAATTCCTTTTTTCTGCTCTTCAGGTGCTCTTCTGCTGACCTGCAATCTCCTCTCCAGGTGCTACCCATCTATTGTTGGCCCTGGCATCAAACTAGTAGGAATGGGAGGGATTGAGTTTCTCCTCTCCCAGCAACTTTAGCTTAAAGCTCTTATTATTATAGCCCCTGTTATTATATCCCCTGTTATTAAAGCAAATCAAAAGACTTGGTTTAATAACTCTTATTTTGGAGGTAATTTGGATTCCTTCAATGTGGTTTGGCTGAGATTTTCTTAAGAACTGTTTTGATGTTGGATTGAAAAGCTGTTTCATTTTGTAAAAAGAAAAAGCATGGCACCGTACTTTTTTTCCTCCCCGCATTCTTCACTCCCTACCAATTTATGGAAGATTGGGAACAAAGAACAGGGCTTCAAAAGCCCTTCCCTTCTTTACTGCCTGGTACCCTTGGCTGTTTTTCTAAAGGTCTGTGCAGTTCTGCTTATTTCTGAGTTACAAACAACAAACAAGTAATCACAGAGTTGCCAGACCCAGTTTGAAATGCAGGATCACAATGCTTTGTGTAACTCATAAACTGTGAGTTATGGCATTGTTTCAATCTGGAACTTCATCCATCTTTTATGTCTCACTCCCCTAGTAAAGCAGGACTGGTTTATAATGGGAACCTCAGCTTTCTGTGACAGAAAAGGTATGAAACCCAGGGAGGAATTAAATTTCTTAGAAGCACGCTTAGTGAAAGCCAACAATATGTACTTGTCTACCACTGAGTTTTATAATGGCATCTGAGGTTTTGAGAGGAAGGAGCTGTGTAATTTATGATATTGTCATATTTCATGTAGGAATATGAAGATGCCTTGTTCTTCCTGAGCCCTGCTCTTAAGGAACTGCTGGAATCCAGAAGCAGATCTCCCTGTTAACTATAGTCCCGTGTGCCATGACACGTGTGCCTTGTTTGTACAATGTTGTGATTAGTTACCTGACAGCAGGTTGACATATTCCTGGGAATATTGCATTTGGAACAGTTAAAAACCAATTTAATCAAAATCTCCGCGACTATTTGCCCGTGCAAATGTTAAGGAGCAGGAGTCTCACACCTCAGTGCTTGGAAAACAATTATGAACAAATGTTTGTCATTATCCTGCTGGAAATATGGGATCAGTGCAGCTGAACAGGAGGGCTGTGCTTGGGGCATTCCCACAGCATCTGCTGACAGCAGGCTCAGTTGCTCCCTGCTTATGCAGCCCTTACATGGTACCTGATAGCCTATTTGTCTTCCATTCTCCCCTTTTTATTCCATCCTGTCCTACTGGGTGACTGTCGTGGTGTTTTCTGAGATTCCTACAGAACTTTGTTGCCCTGCTGTGTTTAAAGCAGAAGGGAGAAAGCACAGGCCATGGATGGATGCATTTCATGTCAGCCAACCTCTCTTCCCTGCAGCCTATTTTAGATGACTATGCTTAAATCAAACTTTTTCTCCAGTTTGTGATATGCATTATTTATTTGCTAGAGCAGTTTTTTGGGCATAGAAATGCTCTTGAGCCCATAATACCATGGAAATAAGCTCCATTGTTTTGAATCTGTGGTAACTTGGATGGCTAGCTTAGGAGCCTGAAATTAGGACACTCTTGATCTGAACTGAAGTTCTTAAGTGAAAAGGCATTTACATGCCTTGACTTTCTAGATTCACAAGCACACCACACTGGCAGATCTCTCTGTATTCTAATACCATCATTCATCTTCATCTGATAAGCTCTTTCATCTGATATCCATGCCTGGGCTTTGTCCAAGGACCTTAAAAAGTTGTCACCTGAGACCTTGGGCTTTACCAGATGTGGATCTTCTGCTCACCAGCTGGTCCAGCTTAAAGTTTAGTAGCAGATCTCAGATTTGCCATTCCCTGGTGAAACACCAACAGCTCTGGTGCCTTCACTGCTTGCACTGAGACCTGCAGAGTCTGTGGCTGGTGCTCTGCTTTTCCACACTTAGATCACCCTCAGACACAGAGAACAGAGGGAGATCCCACCCAAAATATAGAAGATTAGGATTTAACATAGGGTAGATTGTGGTGGTCCGTGGACACAGGGTCAGGCAGACAAGGGTGGTGACCTGCTCACACCTGGCAAATCCCACTTATTTCCCCCTTTCCCCATGCACTTTGATCTCTTCCTTCCTCCACTCCTACATGTTCCTAAATGTACAACCCATCCCTAATTACCTCTGCCCCACTGGTCATGGGTTTAGTATATCTAAATTAGCATCCAAATTTGGCATTTCTGAAAGTTACCCAGGGCAGATGGCATTACCTGGGTATGGCATTACCTGGGTCTGGCATTACTGAGCTCCTGGTGGTCTTGCAAGATCCTGGTCCCTAAATGGTACCTCTGGAATTTGGCCATTCCTCATATAACTTCATCATGTATTAATCCAACCATCCTTCACAGCACTTCACTTTTTCACTGTTATTTATGTTCAGAAGTTTTTAATGTTGTGTCCAGTAGTTTTTCATGGTCTGCTGAGTTAATTAAACCTCAGCCCAGGGCCCAGACATCTTCTCACAGACCTTAACAGAAGCACTGGAAGTTCGGTGCTCACATAATTATTTTGGTACAATGTTCTCCCTCTCAGAGATGCAGAGAAACTGATAAACTTTGGGGGAAGATCTCACTGCTTCTGAATGGTCTCTAGTTCCTGCAATATGGCTGCGTGGAAAATCAAGAGTATATTTTGTTATTGAAATAGGAGTTGGCACTGTTGTCAGGAAAATAATTAACTCCAACCCAGGAGCGAACAATAACGTCCTTTGGCTCGTAGACTGAGAAATAAACAAAATGCAGAATAAATTGCAGGGACAAAATACATGCTCTGACTGTCAAGGTGATTTTCAAACATCCTTTGTCTCTTTTATGATCTTTTTTTTTCCCCTTAAGATACAACATATGTTTGATACAAGAATGTGAATCAGAAGAATACAGGAGATCTTTTATTTTTCTGTGCATACCATTGTCAGCAAAATAAATTGTTGCCTTGTCCCTATCCCACTTTTTCTGGCTTTGGTGGGTCCTTGAGGGCTCCTGCTCTGGACTAGCCTTGCTTTTATATCTTCTCTTAAAACCTTACCCTCAAACACCACTTCTTGTAGAATCCAGTTATTCTGATTGAGATATAAATAAGAGTTTTTGATTTTAGATTAAGATCCCCTTTATTTTTTTTTTATTTTTCCTCTGGGACAAGATTTTAGGAAGGGCTTAAGAAGATGGAGCAACCACAAGGCCCTGCCTTAGCATCCTTTCAAAGTGCTCTACTTCCTAAAGTTTTGCCCTCAAATTTCTCAGTGCACCTCAAGCTTTTCTTTCCCCCTGTGGGTTTTGAGTTCAGGTATGAGTGGTTCAAAATCATCTCATGCCACTTTGTAAGTGATCAGTTAGTTTCACACACGGTTACAGGGAGTCATTGGCACTCCAGCAGTTTTCTTGGTGCCATCCTATTGTCCCTTTTCTAAAGTATAAACACCTGTGTGTCTTTGGAACAGTTTTGTCTCAGGTTCCCACCCCAATCTCTGCAGTGTGACTGTTCATCCTTCTGATGCCTAAAATCCTGGAAGATCACCTTTGCATGCTGCAAGACACTCTTTGCTTCTCCTAAAATATGCAACCACCTTCTCCCTGTTAAGGAGTTCATTTGCTGTGGACAACATGCCCAATGGCTTTTTTCTTTCCCCAGCAACGAGCAAACTGCAGAAGGTTTTACATCTGTCCTTGAAAAGCTTTTCCTACTGTAGTTTCCAAAGGCTCTTTCTGTAGTTTTCAAAGGCTTGGCATTTTCCTTTGCTCCCATAATTTGCAGCCCCCTGCACACTTGTGTTGGAACTGAAGTGTTTGCTGCCTCCCTCCTCATGGTATTTTCTGTCCTTCTCTTCCTGAAAAGGGACTTTGACAATTTGCTTTGTAAATGGTCTATTTTTTTCCCCCTCTAAGCTGGAGTGCATCATCATGGATTCATAGAATTCCTGAATGGTTTGGGTTGAAGGGGACTTTAAAGAGCATCTCATTCCACCCCCTGCCATGGGCAGGGACACCTTCCCACTATCCCAGGTTGCTCCAAGCCCCATCCAACCTGGCCTTGGACACTTCCAGGGATGGGGCAGCCACAGCTTCTCTGGGCAACCTGTGCAGGGTCTGCCCACCCTCTCAGGGAAGGATTTCTTCCCAATATCCAATCTAAACCTGTGCTCTGGAATGGCCTTGTCCTGTCAATCCATACCCTGGCATCAGCTTGCATGCCTGAAATGTATTATTTTATTGGGAATTAAAATTTAAAAGGCAGGAAGGGGAAGAGACATTAGAAAGACATCTGCATGCAGACTGTATTTATGTAAATGGGCTTGTTTCTGAAAACCAGGTCATGAAAGAATTGAGAATTTCAGATAAATCCCACATGAAATGCTTCAGATTTTTAGCTGTCGCTTTTTCCCCTCTGCTTTCCTCTGTCTTGTGTCTTAAGCTGAAGGTATAGAGCAAAATCCTCACAAGCAATTTGCTCTGGATTTGCCATGATAAATGCTGTGATGCTTGGAGTCTGCAAAATAAACAGTAATTTACTGCTCCGATATTAATTGACATCAAAATGCCCATCAAAACATTGCAGTACGTTCAGTTTGTTGTAAAATGGGAGAGTCAGATGAGTAAGCATTTGTTAAATGCTCACAAAAGAAATCAGTTTAGGCAAGTAATTATTTATAAGCTTTAATATAGAAAAGGTGGATAACTAAAATGATTTATGATATTGCTGAGTGAAATCTGAAGGATTTCTTAGTTCCTCCCTGCAGTCTGACATTAAAACACTAGAGAGAGCTCATGATTCATCGTTTCTTTTTTTCTAGTGGCTTTTTTAGAGAGCTGAAACTCCTCGTGTTCTCCTAACCATAAATAAACGAGAAACTTGCCTTTTACTCCATATTATAGCAATTTCTTGGGCTAATTAAAGCTGAAATGCAATTTAATGCAGCATTTCACTAATGTTCTCAGTAATTAATTGACAAAATGCTGTTTTTTACAGATCCTCACCTGCTGCTTATTCAAAACACTATTTTTTTTTTTTGCTTACCAGTATCTGTTCCAGGTGTTGAGAACCCATTTAGCACAGCTTTTTCCTTCTTTTCCCCCTTCTGAGAGCAGCACATGATTTTGAGTGTAATGTTAGAATTTTTATCATGCATTTTTGGAATAGCTTCGCTGTCGTAGTGGTCCCAACTATTCTAAATTTCCGCTGTGGTTTTTGGGAGCATTTGGATAAATGAACCACAAGCAGGAGCAGCATTTCCGTTCCTTGATTGGATGAGCAGCTCTGGCATGAACAACATACTTGTGTGTGTACAGAGAGTCTCTGGAGCCTCAAATATGCACCCCTGAGATCTCCAAACTAATTTCTTATGAGTATNNNNATGAGTATTTCTGCTAAAAAAAAAAAAAAAAAGGAATGCTTGGATATTGGCTGTCTGTCCCAGGCTCCTGCAGGAATCCAAGCCCGGCTGCATCTGTTACACAGTCGTTGGAACAAGTTCCAGCCCACAGTTTACAAGCTTGTTTGGGTTTTGTATCCAGGCTGTGTGATCAATTTAATTTTATTGAGAGCTGCAGAAAATGGTTAATGTTTGGATTGAGGAACAAGGCTGAAGCTGGCCATGGTCATGTGTATGTGCATATGTCAAGAACAACCGTATGGTTTCCATGGTTGCTGTCCTGGCCATTTTTTCAGTCCTCAGACTTGCAACCATCAAAAACAAGGCAATTGTGCTCCATATTTGCACCCCAGCCCTGGAGAATGGCAACTTCCCATGTGGTCTTTTAAAATATGTTTGTCCAGAATTGGATTAATCTGGATTGATCCAGACCCTACTGCAGCATTTCGGGGTAATTCCATGATTTGGAGTACCAAGAGGATGAAATCCTGATGTTTTGTAGGGTAGACCTGTCCAGGTCTGCTTTAGTGAAAGGTGTCCCTGCCCACAGCAGAGGAACTGGAACCAGATGATTTTTAAAGTCCCTTCCAGCCCAAACCATTCTATGATTCTGTATTTCTAAGACACTGGATATTTTAGAAGAAAGTGAAAAGCAATCTGCAGTGGACAGGTCCAACTAACCCCAAATAAACTTTACTTCTATTCTTAAATATACTTTCAATGGCACTCAGCAGACCTAGTTTTGATTGGATTCTGTCTTAGATTAACAACAGTTCTGATGATGAGGACATCCATCTATATCTAAAAGAGTTTTAAAGGAAAAATTCACCGAAATTCAGTAAGGAGTGAGTTTAGGGAGGTCCACAAAGGGCAGGTGGTTTGGGTTGGAGAAGAATTTACAGCTCCTCTCCATCTCTCATGCATCAGTCACACGGGTTTTGGTGCCCAGGGGAGCCTCAGGAAGAGATGATTGGTTTGGATTTGACCATTTCCCCCACCATTTTCCCCACCATTTTCAGAAGAGGCTGATGGAGAAAGACTCGTGGATCTGTAGATTTCAATGACAGAGGCTTCCCAGCAATGAGCTGTAGGTGCAGGAGGGCAGAGGACAGCACTGTGCTTGCTTCCAGAGAGGTGTCTGTAGCCTCTTTATTTTCTCTCATTGTTTGTGGATGTTCTCAAAGTTTAATCCTTTATTTATTGAGACATGTTTCCCTTCTTATGTTTATGCATGAGCAAAAATCTATTTACTCCAGCGTGGAGAAGGGGCTATAAGGTCACAGTTGTTGCTGATGTGAATGTCAGTTCTTTTGATTGCTCTGTTTTTCAGGGTGTTTATTCCCCTCTAACAATGCTGTTCCTTTTTTGAACAACTGTTCTCATTAGTGTTATGTTCTTTAATGATAATGTCTAATTGTGAGAGCCTCTGCCTCCCCCAGTGTTCCCCCAGATGTGTGGGGAGGTTTTGTTTGTGGTTCAGGATTGTGCAGTGAAAACACTCATAGCAGAGGCTTTGAACTGAGAAGTGGAGTGGGAATTAAATAATTGATTACAACAGGAACATTCAGTTGAAATTAGGTACAGCTGCATTCAGGAGAATGTGGGGGAAGTAAAAATTATTTTTAATTGTGATTCTGGAGGAAATGTAAGGCTGAATCTTTCCACTTCAGACAGGCTGTGATTTCCAGTTAACCTACAATTCAAACATTCAGATGTTAAGAGCATTCATTTTATATAATATCAAACTTGTATTTTGACTCCAGTGTCTGTTTTGTTCTTTTTTCCTCCTGTAATGGACAATCTCTGACCTTGAACCCCTTTTAAAATTCAGAGGTATTTAAAATTTGGATTTATAATGTTTAGTGCCCAAGGGCTGTTCCTACTTCACATGTTCATCTAATTTGAATGAAGACCTTGAGTTCTGTCCAACCATCAAAAGTATTTGAATTTGCTCTTCTGAAGAAACATTAAATTTTTCACTGGGGGGAAAGGAAAGGTAAAATTCCAATGGAAATTGTATCCTGCCTTTCCAGCAGCCCTAGCAAGCATTTCTCATCCTGTTTCCATTCTCACTGAAGGCACACCTTCCATATTAGAAGCTTGTTATAAATTACAAATGTCCAGAAGGAAGCTTTAGAAGCATTTGGGGCTCTAAAATATTCCTGTGTTCTCTTTAGGATCATCACTCAAACTTTATCAAAAATATCTGCAGTCTTATGTTCATGTGGTATTTTTTTTTTTTGAGAGAAGCTAATTATAGGTATTAAAACTAGCTGAAGTGCAGGAGTTTGGGGTTTTTTTTTCCTTTTTTTTTTCCTTTTTTTTTTTAGTTTTGGGAGAGGCACAAAGCCAATATCCTCATTACAGGGTTGCACAGTTTGTTGCCTGTGTAGTCCTAGGGAGCAGATGGAGGGAGATAGAGGGACTCTCTCAAGTCGAGTTGGCTGGGAAACAGTGCATCTGCTTTGTGAAAAACAGGGACGTTTTGGAATCCGTGTGGATGGCAGTGTGGAGATGGGCGTGGGGCTTCCAGGATGGATTGGGGCAGAAAGCAGCTTTCCTGCAGCAGCAGGTTGCTCTGTCACAGGCAAACTCTCAGTGATGTCACATGCTGTGTTTGCAGCGAGAGCTGAGCCCGGGAGTTGTTGTCTCAGAGTGACAGAACACTGGGAGGGAGGAGATGAGGAGAAGTGTGGTTGCATGTGCAATTTGCTTTAAAGCTTTTTTAGCTACTCTTCCTTAGCTTTTACCGGTCTGAGAGAATGATACTTTCAGACTAAAATTGTACGAGGGCCTTCCCATAGGACAAAGGGAAATGGCATTAAGCTGAAGGAATGTAGGTTTAGATTGGATATTAGGAAGAAATTCTTCCCTGTGAGGGTGGGCAGGCCCTGGCACAGGTTGGGCAAAGAAGCTGTGGCTGCCCCATCCCTCGAATTGTCCAAGGCCAGGTTGGACAGGGCTTGGAGCAACCTGGGACACTGGAAGGTGTCCCTGCCCATGACAGGGAGTGGGACTGGATGATCTTTAAGGTCCCTTCCAACCCAAACCATTCCATGATTCTCTGAAAACCGAGGAACTCCTGTCCCCAGGTCTCTAATAAATTCTGATTCAACATTATGTTCATCTCAGTTACACCCACTTGACACTGAAGGAGCTTCCGTGGTCCAGGCACTAGAGACCCTGTTCATGTGGCTTCAGCTTTACAGCCTGAAGGGTCTTGCTTGGGTCAGCCTTGACAGCTCTACTTGACAGGGTTGTAGGAAGGGCAGAATTATAGAATTGTGCCTCTGGAAGGGATCTCTGGAGGTCTCTAGTCTGACCCTCGTTCCAAGCAGGATTCACCTCCAAGTCAGATCATGTGGCTTGGGGTTTTTATCATCTGAGCGCTGAAAATCCCCAAGTCAAAGATTCCACAAACACTTCAGGCACCTGTCCCAATGCTGCACCAGTCTCATGCTGAAAAACACTGCTCCTTCTATCCTGCCAAAATTCCCCTTGCTGCAGTTTGTGTCCATTGCCTCTTGTCCATTCAGCATTCAACTCTGAGTATAGTCTGGTTTTGTCTTCCCTATAACCTTCCACTGGATAGCTGAAGGCAGAAATTTGATTCCTTGCAATAAACTCCCTAATTTGATGCAATTGGAATGGAAAAGAAGGATGAATGCAGTTGAAGGAACACTCATTTTAAGTTGACCAAATATTCATGGACATTTCTGAGTGCTGACCCAACAGAGCAGATTCCATCAGCACACCCCTATCCCCCAGCTTAATTCCTCTAAGCAATGCACTTGAGAGAGCAGAATTTTCCTGCCTTTTTTTAACTGTTCTAAATTGGATAATTACTTAGAGCCCTGACAGATTTACAAGAGTAATTGCCTAATTTTATGATGCAGCACTACTGAAAACAAAGATTACTTGATCTAAGTCACGTCTTGGAAAGGAGAGTCTTGTTGAATGCACTTGAATAACACCTGAGAAATGCACTACCTAAAGCCCAGCTGGTCACTGGGGAAGAACCAGTTTAGTACCTGGCCAGGTCAGCTCCTGGGAAACATCACAGAGAACTGGAGATGCATGAAACATGAGACCCCTTGGCACAAAAAGAAGGAAAAAAGTGGAGGACAACTGGGAGGACACAAGTAAGGAGATCCAAAATAATGACTGATTTAAAGGCCTCGATGAACCCTTCATGACAGTCAGCATGCCGAGTTCAGTTTCCAACAAACTTCTTATTTTTCCTATTTTTCTTAAAGATCATCTTGTTCCAATCCCCTGCCATGGGCAGGAACACCTTCTACCAGACCAGGTTGCTTCAAGTCCTGTCCAACCAGGCCCTGAACACTTCCAGAGATAGGATATACACATCTTCTCTGGACAACATAAAGGAAAAACAGAAGCTTGTTGCAAAACCAAAAATCATAGAATCATAGAATGTGCTGAGTTGAAAAGGACCCATCAGGATCATCAAGTCCAACTCCTGTCCCTGCACGGGACACCCCAACAATCCCACCATGTACTTGAGAGTGTTGTCCAAATGCTCCTTGAGCTCTTCCAGCCTTGGGGCTGTGTCCACTGCCTTGGGGAGCCTGGTCAGTGCCCACCACCCTCTGGGTGAAAAACCTTTTCCTGAGATCCAGCCTAAACTTGCCCTGACTCAGCTTCATGCCATTTCCTTGAGTCCTGTCACTGCTCACAAGAAGGAATAGATCAGTACCTGCCCCTCAACTTCTCCTCATGAGGATACTGAAGACCCCAGTGAGGTCTCCCCTCAGTCTCCTCTTCACCAGCTGAACACACCAAGTGCCCTCAGTGTCCTCACAAGCTTCCCCTCCAGACCCAGCTGGTCTCCTGTCTTACTCAGAGGAGAGATTGTCTTTATGTTGAAGTGGTGATTAGTTACACTTAAGAGTGACAAAACTCTGAGTTGCAAAGACCTGTATTGTCTGTTTATAGCATAATTTTACTGTGAATTCAAAGTCTCAGCCTCCTGTAAAAGAGGATACAAGATGCTGGTATGGCCAGACTTTAAGATACTGACATTGCAGCTCTTTTATTTCTATTTTCTGTTGTGGTTCCTCTACTCTACCAGTGTTTTTTCAGTACCAGCCATCCCACTGCAAATTGCTATGGCAATAGAAACCAAGCCCAGAAACAGTCCTTCCCAACCATGGAAAGATTTATTTACCCACATTATTCGACTGCATACTTTCTCATGAATATTTTTGGGATATCAGTCCTGGAACAGAACAAATTGAAAAAATTGCATTTAATATGAGATATATGGATGACAGGTCCTAGATGCCCAGTCCATCATATTCCACATATTTGAGAAACCAAGGACCCTTCCAGTGACAACAGGCCACTCAGTCCCTGGTGGGATAATTTACTTGTTTTGGGAAACAGGTCACTCCAGACTCTACCATACTCATGCAGGACAAGTCTCCCCTGTCAATCAACTTGCCTCCCTGTTTTCTATGACCTCTGATTGACCATACTAGTTAATTCCCAGGCCCTTTAGAGGAGGCAAAAAATCAGCTCCTTTGGGACTGAAGCTTGGGTTTGGTTCCTTCCAGGATTTCTCTGATCAGTAAGGACAGGGCTCTCTATCATGTGGCCTCTGATTTACATCTTAACCACCTCTGGTCAGCCACCCTTTCTGCAGGAGCTTCTCTGAGAGCCCAAGGTTGCTCCCTGCTGTACCTGCATTTAGCACAGAAGCAGCATTAAGGGTAAAAAAACGCACTCAAAACCCACCCAGAACACCTTTTGGTGTGTTCAGACTTCTTAAAGTCCAAATGTTTAAACAGAAGAGTTGCCACTGCTAAAATGAGGATCCTTCAAATGATGCTGCTGTATTTAAAATGTGCTTCCTCAGCACTGCTCTAAGCCTGTAAATCACCCCATATTGCCCGACTGCCACTGCTGAATCGCAGGCTGAGGCTTCTTTTTCCTTAAAACATCTTACCAGAGTCATCTTTAAAATTATTTCAGTGCATACCTTTGTGTGAAAACAAATAGAACTGAACTAAGCGCAGTAGAGCACTTCCTTTCCAATTAAATCACCCATGTAATTTATCCCTCTTTTATTCACAAACATATTTCAACAAGTGATTTTTCATACTATCTTTTAATTAAAGCTGATTTACATCCCCATGGAAGCTTTTAAAATGAACTCCTATTATCATAAGTCCATAATCAATCACTTGTAGTGTATGAACAGACCAGTAACTGCAGATATTTTTCCCTCTATTTATTATGAAACACTTGTTAAATCTCCCTGTTTATGAGCAACTCTGTCCTGACAATGAATCTCAGAAATCAATCTGAGTCTAAACATTTGTAATTTACAGCCCAGCCATGGAGCAGTGATGATGGCCTGTATGTTTACTGGAAATTGAATTTATGCCATACTGAAACACACTTTGGGACAAAGAATGGAGTAATTTCATGCCTCAATTTTCTACTGGGAGAAATGTTTTCAATTTTTTTTTCAGGGAGGAATGGAGGAAGCTTTCCATGAAGCTTTGAAGATGTACAGAGTGGAACAAGCAGCTGGTTTTGGGTTGCCATATAAAATGACGTGACCCCTCCATCCAAATTTGATACTCTCATCAAGGAGTGCCATAATCTAAAGGGCAACATCAACTGCATGTCACTGTGCTTGTAGTAAAGCTCCATCAAACAGTAGAAGAGAAGACTTTTTGACAAGCTGATTACTACAAAAGTTCAATAACTTCCTGGGTGTTTCCTCATCGTATTGTGAGTTGCTGATAAATCCACTGAAAGAACATTCCTGCCTCCAGCAATGGAAATTAAGAAAATAGAAATCACTGTCATATTCATGGCAACAAATATCCCACCTGTTCTGCCTCCAGCATTACTGGACCTGGGCGAGCTATTTGGAGATGCAATTCTGTTCACTGACCATTGTTCTTGGTTTGTCACCTTCTCTGAAAGATGTCCATAGGTAGTAACTTCTAATGAATTATTCATTTGGTTTCTCACCTTCTCCACTGCCCTCAGGTAGGTTACCTGAGGTTCTGGTGGCCTGAAGGCAGTTGGATTATCCCCATGTGTGATAACCATGTCACTGTCATGCGTCAGTGCAGGCTTGAGACTTCCCAGTCCCATGAAGGGCTTTAACCTGCCCTTTCCTTCTTTTCCCTGGTTGAATGATCCAGAGAGAGGGAAAGGTAAAACTACTGAGTTACCAAGACAGTAGAGAGGGGCAAAAAACTGTAGCACAAAGTGTGGGCTCTTTTTAAATTTCTGTTGCATAGGTCTTGTATCTGATGCCAGCTGCAGTTGCTCCTTAAAACTTGAAAATATGTCAGTTTTATGTTCCTGATATCTGTAAGATCACTAACCCGGTGAAAGTTTTAGCCATAGAATATGTTGCAAAATTCTGGTCCTGTGTCCTCTTACTTCAGCACTTCTCGGGCTCTTGGTGAGGTGATTATATCTAGTTTGTAGGCCAGGTGAAGCCAGGTCCCACCTCCTGTTTCATTGTACTCCAGACATGATATTTCTGGCTCAGGCTCATTTTTTGGATGCTTTTTGTATTGCACTGGCATTGACTGAAATTCTTTCCATTGCTTTTTTTCATCACCACAATAAATTGACAGTAATGTGAAGATGGAAGAGGGAGTATGATTCCAGGAGAAAAGCTAATCTGGCCATATGTGCCAGAGACTGTCAAGTGTTTCGAGAGAACGATGAATATTTTAGTGGAAAAGTAGCAATTTATCGTGCAAAGTTGTGCCAGGGGAGGCTTAGATGGGAGTCAAACACTGGAACAGGCTTCCTAGAGAGGTTGTTGATGCTCCAAGACTGTCAGTGTCTACGAGGCGTTTGGACAAAGCCCTTAACATGACTTTTGGTTGGCCCTGAATTGGTCATAGTTGGATTCCAAATGGTTTCTTCCAAATGAGTATTCCATTCTGTTCTATAATTTATACAACAGTATTTTTAATGTAATTTGGGAAAGGTAATGTTTTATTAATCAGGGAAAGGTTTGGGTTGGAAGGGACCTTAAAAATCGTCCCATTCCAACCCCTCTGCCATGGGCAGGGACACCTCCCACTAGCCCAGCTTGCTCCAAGCCCCATCCAACCTGGCCTTGGACATTTCCAGGGATGAGGCAGCCACAGCTTCTCTGGGTAACCTGTGCCTCATCACCCTCATAGTGGAGAATTTCTTCCTTATATCTAATATAAACCTGCCCTCTTTCAGTTTGATGCCATCCCTCTTTGTCCTATCACTACACGTCCTTGTAAAAAATCCTACTTCATTTTCTTTCCATTTCCAATCTGTCTATCCTTAATAGGATTACATGATTTGGAACATGATGCAGAAAAGAGATCTGAAACCTTTAACAGTCCAAGTTCTGTTAGAATCTGAAAATTGCTGTTCCCAGTGCTGGTGCAGAAGACCAGCTCCATTTCTAGCTTCCAGAGAACCTACGTGAGAGGGAAACACTACAGATGCTCTGACAGCAGAAGAGCTCTGCTCAGAGCTGAGCCTTCATTGGAGCAGGATAACATGAACAGAAGAGATTAAAATCATGTTGAATATTATTTTTTTCGTATAACTTTCTACTTACAAACCACTTCTGGTTCTCCTTTGGGATGAAGTCAACAGAACATGTTGAGAGTGTGCAGGAACTTGCTCTTCCCAACCTCAAAATACACACAAAAAAACCCAACCAAACAAAAAATCCCCATAAAAATGCAGAAAGCAGCTTCTACCCAGGGGCTGAGACTTGCATTTTTCAGCTGGTTTAGAAATGTGCCAAAAAGATGCTGTGCAGCCTAATTGAGGGCAATTCATTTAGCATGAGTAAATAGTCCTGCCCATAGAGTCAGCTGGGTGGGCTTGGAGAGCTGAGGCTGGACAGGAACCAGCCTGTGCTGCAGCTTTCTTTGGCTGCTTTTCTGATCTAATGAATGAAATAGCGCAGTCAAAGCCTGTGGTTGTAGGCTGGTGAGTGACAGCTTGCCAAGCATACTGTAATTGTAATTAAGACACAAAAGGCAGTAAAAATGTAGGTAATTACATCATGTGCAACATGGCTTAATTGTTCCCTGCAAGAGCCAGAGGAAATTTGCCGTGTGAAGTGTTGTTTCCTTGGGTTGGAGATCCAGTCAGGTATTCTTTTTGTCCTCAAAATATCATATTCTAATCCCCTCAAGAGGTGATGGGTCAGAGAGCAGTGACTCCTCTGGGGAAAATCATATTTTTGAGAAGCGCTTCTGTGCCCTGATATGCTTGGAAAATGATCACCAGCCTCTGTCCTAAAACCCATGTGATGATACATCCATTTTCCAATATTCTAATTGGGTCAGTCATTAGCAAGTCTTGCTTTGGTTGAGGGTGAATTACCAGAACATTGTTTTCTCTTCTGAACTGTGTCCTTCGTTCATGTGATATATTTCCTGTGACTGCTGTTCTGCTTTGTGTTGACCTTGGCAACTTGAAAGCAAACAGCAACTTTGTTTTGCTACTGCAAGTCCCATAGTCAGTAAAAACTGTGCAAGTAGTTGGTTTATTATCCAGATAACACGATAAAAGAATTGCTAATAGGGAGTCCCAGGAGTTAAGCATCTATTGCCATGGGGCAGGACCCAGAGGAAGGTGCTTTATGACTTGTAGCTGCTTCCCGAGTCCATGTTTTTACAGTGAGAAGGATCCAAGCACCTAACTCCTACAATGGGATGAGATATAACCCTGCTGGATGCAAGGAAAAGGGATGCTTGCCTTTTAAAACCCTTTCCAGAGTTAAGCCTATGGCTCCAAGTTACTACCTCTCATTTATTATTCTTTTTATTATTATTGTTGTTGGGTTTGCATTGTTGTTGTTACCACAAGCAGCTTTAGCTGCATCCCAATGCCAGAGGAAGATTACTGACTGGACAGGGTATTTTTATCCAGACCAAATACTGGAGCTGGTCACCAGAAGCTGACCTCAGACTAAGCGTGTTCTATTAATAAAATATTCATATTTCTGCTGGTATTGGGGGAAAAAAGATTGTGGCCAGAAGCCAGAACATCACTTCCTTACAAATGAGATAGTGCAAGTCCATGTGCAGTTGTGTGTGAAGTGCAACAGCAGACAGGCAGTCTGACCTCAACTCTAGGGAGAGGGAGAGCAAAAGGAGAGAGATTGGGATACTCATGCCTGTAATTCCATCTTGCTTAACTCAAAACCAGCCCCTGTGCCAGAAGGGTGCCAGCTAAGTGCATTATGGTGTAACCCTGGTTACATCAGGAGCAGACCCTGCAGCTCCCCTCAGAATGTTCATTTTCATGGTCGTCGTCTCAGCAGGATTTAACTGTAACTTGGAACCACAAGTGATCAACTCAGAGGAGAGAATTATTTTTAATTAGCTGTAATTGAATTTGGAAAGGATTACATCAGTGGTCTGAGATGATGAATCACTCAGAGCAGCTAATTTCTCTGCTCTCCTGACTCAGTTATCAGAATCTGCCTTCCTTTCTCTGCTACTTTTTTATAATAATTGAGACTGGGACGATGGAGAATTTCCAATCTCTGCCCTGGTGAGAAGCTCCAGGAGCGCCTGACACAGAAAACAGTCTCTGTCATAGGAACTGTGTTCTCATTCCTGATGTTTTGTTATTTGGTGTGAAAACTGCCCAGACAGGGAATTGCCTGCCCCGTGGAGCTGCAGCTGAGTACAGGGATCACAAAGGGAGCTAGAGAAGGTGGAAGTAAGTCAATTGAAAAAGTAAAAACAAGAATAAAGCAGCCTCAGAAGCACTGACTTAAACACAAAGTCTCTCTCCTTGAGACCTGCACTTCTTTATCACCCCCTCAAATGGTGACATGGACTGGAAATTGTTTGATTTGGTTTCCCTGGTGGAAGAGTTCTCAGGGCTGCATCAGAACATGGTATGGAGGATTACCCTCCCTTGCCCTTCTGATGACTTTTCAGTAAGAAAAAAAAGAGGAAAAGGCAGGTGCAGAAACAAAAATCTATTAAATTCAGTTTCTGTGAGCCTGCAGTTTGCTGGAGCACAGCACAATGCACCCTGCACCACTTCATTCCCTGGAGCTTGGGCAGGATGCACAAAGATGCTCCTCAGCCCTGTCCAGGGGCTGCAAAGGTCACTGTTGGCCTCTTTCTCTCTCCACTTGCCATTGTTTGAGCCCTTCCACTCTGCTGTGCTCTCAGCCAGCACCCCTTGGGTGCCTTGTGGCTCCATCTCCCCAAACCCATCAGTTTTCTGCACTATTCAGTCTCTGGGAGGCTGGGCAGGCCACGGGAGGCTTCAGAAAATAGCTCTCCACCCAAGTGGCAGTGTGAGATTGTTTTTCACACTAAGTGGAGTGTGAATGCATCCCTGTGCAGGGGAAGTGGGGGAGAAGGATCAGTCACCTCAGCTCGCCTCCATGTGCCTTCTGCTCAAAATAAACAGCCATAGAATCATAGAACACGCTGAGTTGGAAGGGACCCATCAGGATCATCAAGTCCAACTCCTGTCTGCGCACAGGACACACAAAAAATCACACCATGTGCCTGAGAGGATTGTCCAAACTCTCCTGGAGCTCTGGCAGCCTTGGGGCTGTGCCCACTGCCCTGGGGAGCCTGTTCAGTGTCCAACCACCCTCTGGGGGAAGGGCCTTTTCCTGAGATCCAGCCTAAACTTCTCCTGACTCAGCTTCATGCCATTTCCTTGAGTCCTGTCACTGCTCACAAGAAGGAATAGATCGGTACCTGCCCCTCAACTTCTCCTCATGAGGATGCTGAAGACCCCAGTGAGGTCTCCCCTCAGTCTCCTCCAGCTGAACACACCAAGTGCCCTCAGTGTCCTCACATGCTTCCCCTCCAGACCCTTCACCCTCTTCATTGCCCTCCTTTGGACACTCTCTAATGGCTTCAGATGTTCCTTATACTGTGGTCCCCCAAACTGTCCCACTATTGCAGGTGAGGCCACCCCAGCTCAGAGCAGAGTGGGACAATCCCCTCCCTCCCCTGATGCCCCCTAGGACGGGGATGTCCCCCCTGGATCCAGGGCACTGCTGGCTCATGGCTACTGGCCACAATGGCCCTTTCCCAGCACCTGCTTTCCGGCATCTCATTCCCAGTTTGTCCACACACCCAGGGTTGCCCCATCCCAGGTGCAGAATCCAACCCTTTGGGATGTGCTTTCCATGAGGGAATGCTTGGGAAGGCTGTGACACACTGCATGTGGTGCCAAGACTGAGCTGCACCCTCAGAGGTGGTTGTCTCCAGCCGTGTCCTGGCAGAGTTTTTTGGGGGGCTCTGCCTCTCCTTTTGCTGTTCCCCATGGACAATCCCACAGTGCATCCCAGCCTAGGAACATGCAAAACAGCAGGTTATCCCACACCTCGGGGTGGGAATGCTCTTGTAAAGCATGGAAAGCCTCTCACAGGAAATTTCATTTTTTCATTCTGTTATTAGAACTGAAGTTTTTGATAGTAAACAACCACTTTGGTGCACTTGCTGTGCCGTGTGATCTCATGGATCTCGTCTCATTTTCAGGCACTCCACCGAAAGCAACCACCTGGAGCAAAACCATTTCATCCTGTCAATTATTTCTTTTGTGAGGCAAAACTACTGTCAATTCTGTTGTAAACACAAAAACTTGTTCCTTGGAACTTATGAGTTATTGAAATAACATTTTTTAATGTTTTGAAACATCAGGCTTCATCACAGTTACAGCAATTTTCTTTGGCTGTGAAGTTTTTTCTGTCAATACCTTTCATGCATAACAGGGTATGGCCTTTTTTGAGAGGGAGAGAGGCCTTTTTTAAATAAGGGAGGTGTTTTTTGTGGTAGGTTCTTGACACGTCTCATCAGCTCAGTGGACAAAAGTGTTGGTAAAAATCTAATTGGATATAGGTATGAGTGACTATGAAACTACCCAGGGCAGTGGAGAGCTATTGAAGCTGGGTAGTCACAGCACTCCAGATAAGTCTCACCAGTGGAATCATTGCATCCTTAAGGCTGGAAAAGACCTCTGAGATCACTGAGTCCAATCATTAACCCAGCACTGCCAGGTCCATCACTAAACCATCTCCCCACGTGCCACATCTACACATTTTTTTAACACTTCCAGGGATGGTGTTTCCACCACCTCTCAGGGTAGCCTGTTCCAATGCTTGACCAACCTATCAGTGAGGAAATTTTTCATATTATCCAATGTAAACCTCCCCCAGTGGTGAGTAAAGGAGAAGGGTCACCTCCCTTGACCTGCTGGTGATACTCCTCCTACTTGCGGTCTGTGATTATTGGTGTCCTCAGGACCTCCAGGGCATTTCCTGCAAAGTTGCTTTCCAACTACAGTCCCCAGCCCATCCCAGTACATGGAGTTGTTCCTCTCCAGCTGCAGGATTTGGTATTTGCCTTGACTGAAGTTCATGAGATTCCTCTCTGCTCATTTCTTCAACCTGTGGAGAACCTTCTGAAACACAGCCACACATGATGTATCAGTGGCTCCTCCAAGTCCTCTGTTGTCTGTGAAGCTGCTGAAGGTGCACTCTGTCTCCTCATTTAGTCACTAATTAATAGATTAAACAGCAGTGGCCCCAGCATCAACCCCCTGGGATATAACACCAGTGTTTGGTCTCCAGGTGGACTCATGCCATGGATCACAACACTTGGAGCTTGGTAGCTCAGATGGTTTTCAATTAAGGCTCTTGTCATCCTCCTAATGCAGGATGCCAGGGCTTCTTTTTATGCATATTTGGCCCTGTTTTCTGGTAGTTGGCAAAGAAACCTAAGCTGGAGACTGATCAATAGAAGGGTGCACAGCCCTTGGGAGGAACCAGCATCTCTGTATGGCTTACAAGGAAAGATGATGTTCCCAGCTAAGCATCTGATGTCACATGGGTGAGTGTGGCTGTTGTCTCTCTGGGTTTCCATTTTCAGTTCAAAACTAGGGTATAATTCTTTAAAAAACTCCAAGACCCACGTGTTTTTTAAAGCCCAAAGTCTGCCTGCATGTTAGCAAAGGCAAAGCACATCTTCAGGATTCAGCTGTGGCAGCACCAGCAGCAGTGACTTAATGACATTGGGGACAGAAGTGACTCTTTTTAACTGCCAGCAGTAAATTGTTTCATCCCCAAGTGTGACATTTCTGTGTGGGAAATGCATGTTTCCTGCATATTTCGTATCTTGATTTAATATAAGTATTACCACAATCACATTATACATATGAACTACTTGTGGTATTAGTTTTTTTTAAAAAAGGGCACTTTAATTATGTTTATGTGGTCAAGTGAGATGTTAATGTTCGACCAAACAGAGTTTTCTTGATGCCATGTGGACCTTCATTCTGCCGTAGGGCTGGTGAGTCCCTTTGAGTAGATACAGTAAATGCAGATGTAGGAAATGAAAGACTGGATTTGTATCAGGGGGTAGATTAGATATTCTCCTGTAGAGACCCTGAATAGAGTTGCTTAAACTATTCTGATAAAGGATATAAAAATCAGATTTTTAGTACAGTTCTGAGGAAATAGGTTGTTACAACTCAAATTTCAGTAAAATTTTACCACTGTGAGATGAGATGGCTCTCCGGTTGTAATAAAATAAAAAAGAAAAAAAAAAGTGGGGAAGAAACAATTCTTGCAAGCATGAATTTGTATCCAATTTCTGATCAAATCTGGAAGATCAAATTTCAGGCTGCTTGAGAACAATGACTACAAAGAGGAGGGAAAATTACCAGGACTAATGGGCAGGATTAGCACCTAATCAGTTCTAAACTCTTCCTCTGCTATTCCAGGCCTCCTGAGAACTTAGGGAGTCACTCAGTAGCTGTTCAGAGTCCCTCAGCAAAACTGTTCCTTCCTGCAGAAGACTTTGGGATGAGGCTGTGGCCAGGGGTGAGCAGCACTGGTGTAGGAACATCCCCGGGGCTGGCATGGGGAGCACTCTGTGTGTTGTGGCTGAAGTGCTGCTGTTGGACACCTTCCTGTATTATATGAAGGCTTCAGGCTGGAAGAGGGGGAATTTTCTGTCTGACTTCAGCAAAACTAGTTTAAAAAGCTTTACCAAGTTGGCATTACGGGCAAACAGTCTGAAGGTGTGCTCCAAAGAGACCAAAGATGTCTAGACTCCGTTCTCACCTTGTAGATAGATTTTTTTGTAACCTTTTGCAGGAGCCTTTTAGTCACTTTGCCCCTCAAGTCTTCCATTATAAAACAAGAATAGCTGTCCATATCTCAGCCTCCTTGACTCTTTTCCACTCAGTTTGCAAGCTTGTGGCACCAAGCTGTTCTCCAAAGGATGCTACAGCAACTACAGCAACAAAGCCCCATCTCATCAAGACCCCTGATGCTGACATAATTAACAGAATTAATTGATATTTCCATCCTTCCCTGGAAATGTTTCATTTTGCAGTGCACTTTGGAGGGGACCTTCAGCCAGGGGCAGTGGCAGTGCTGGTTCCTTTGTCTCATCTTTTTGTTAATTGTGTCAGTTGTGACCAAATTTTTTTTGCATCAAAAGAGATTTTGCCAAGCCGTGTGACTTGGGGCACCAGTACTGGGTGTAAAACTGAGCAGACAGGGTGAAAAACCTTCAGGATTTTGTTGAATGAGCATGCAAATGGGAAATCTTTTCCTTTCAGGGAAAATGTGCTATTTATTGCACAGAAATTTCCAAGTAGCTCTAGCAGCAGTTGTTGAAGAATTTTTTGAAGGGCCAATGTTGCCTCCATGCTCTTGGTGCTGATATATCAGCCTTTTTAGTATGAACTATACTGGACAGATACAGAAGAAGTGATGCAAATTCCAAGTAATATAATCTCAGCAAGGAAGGTTAAATACCTGGTAAATACTTAGAAAATGGGATAAGAATCAAAATGCAGCGATATGTCTTCAATAGATGTATGCAATTTTGCTTTAGTAGCAAGAATACTTGTTGATCCTGAGCTTCCCTGAATTTCATTTCTCCCAAGTAGGTACCCAAATATACATTTTAAAAATTGCTTCTTCACTGAAAGAGAATGTATTCATGGCTCTGACAAAATGTGGGCTGAGTATGATTTCTTGTCCTTACCTAAAAATTACTCAGAGAGAAGAAAATTAAATCCACTTCTCCTACAAGAACAGGCTGAGAGAGTTGGGGGTTTTCAGCCTGGAGGAGACCAGGGAGACCTCAGAGCCCCTTCCAGAGCCTAAAGGGGCTCCAGGAGAGCTGGAGAGGGACTTGGGCCAAGTGCATGGAATGAGGGGGTGAGAGGGAATGACTTCAAACTAAAAGAGGAGAGATTTAGATTAGATATTAGGAAGAAATTCTTCCCTGTGAGGGTGGAGAGTGCCTGGAACAGGTTGTCCAGAGAAGCTGTGGCTGCCCCATCCCTGGAAGTGTCCAAGGCCAGATTGGACAGGGCTTGGAATGACCTGGGCTATTGGAAGGTGTCCCTGCCCGTGGCAGGGGGTGCAATGAGATGGTCTTTAAAGCCCCCTTCAACCTAAGCCATCATGGCAGGGAACGAGCACAAAATTCAAAAGCCAAACCAGACTGGTTTTATCAGTGTTCCTGGGGAAATGCACTGGTGCTGAAGCAAAGGACAGGACAGGTGTGGGCCACATGGGCCTCTCTTCCAAGAGCAGCCAGCTGCAGTTACAAAATTAGGAGCTTTAGACTAGAAGTCAAGCTTCCTCTGGGTTAAGACTTGCCACAGGCTTTCACAGCAGTCCCACTGCTGTGCTTTTGGGTCATGGTGTGTCCAGACCCAGATGTTCATTCAACCTTACCCTAATTATGTGCACAAATTTAAGCCCATGTGCTCCTCCAGGTGGTTCCTCACAATGTGACACTTCTGTCAGATATAGGATCTCAGCTGTCTATTGTGCATTATTCTTTTACTTTGCACATGTTTCTCATGCATTTCTGTTCTTAAAAAATAATACTGTGCACGTACAGCTGAAGGCATATATGAAGTTCATGGACTGACACAAAAAATAAGAAGGAAAGTTAAGAATTCCGATGATGATCGGGAAGTTGCTGAAGTGGAATTTGGGAAATGGAGCTAATTCTGGATCTAATCCTGCCAGCAATGAGTGTGGAGGAATCTCCTAACTCTGCAATAAGGATGGTGCATCTTTTCTTTTAGCTGGGGTCTCTCTTATTAATGCACTTTGGTATTCATAAAAGCTCAACCTCCCAGCCATGCTGCAGCCTTGGCACATCTGTGGTTGTCTTTGGTAAAACCATGAAACCATTTTGGTTGGCAGAGCCCCTGTCCCCAAACCTTGCCCAGAGCAGAGCTTTTAGTGCAGCTCTGACAATCTCCAGTGATGGATCCGTGGTTGAACATTTCAACAGGGTGCAGCAAGAAGTTGTGGTGCTTGGGAACGTTCAAAATCACCTAGACATGGTCCTGTACAACCTGCTCTCACTGACCCTGCTTAAGCAAGGGGGTTGGGCTAGAAGGTATTGAGAAGTCCCTACCAAAACCTCAGTCAGTTTGTGATTCTGTGACATCACACAGCCCCTCAGAGCCCTGTTCCCACGGTTCACCACTGTCGTGGCAGGTCAGTTCTCATTCTGCAGATGGGAATTTCTCTTCCTTCATCTTATAGCTGCTGTTTCATGTCCTTCTGCTGTGGTCTCCTGAGCAGTCTGGCTCCTGGTCTCTGTTTTCTAATCTTTAATAGTTAAAAGAAGTCAGTTAGATCCCCCTTGGCGTTCTGCAGGCTGAACAAGCTCTTTCAGGCTCTTTCATGCTCCTCGATGTGGCAGACCCCAGAACCACCTTCATGGCCCTCCACTGGCCTCACTCAAATTTGTCAACATCTTGCTTGTGCAGCAAGACCCACACAGCATTCCAGATGTGCCCTCACAAGTGCCCTCACATGGAAATAAATAGCAATTTCCTACAGCCTTCCCCAAACAGCCAGTGTGTTACCTGAACATCATTTGCTGTCAGCAAACCTGTCAAATCTTGCCAACAGTCTAAAATGCAAGTTCAGAGGTGGTTGAAGTGAGGTGAAATTAATCTCCATCTACAACTTAAAAGGTAAAATTGATGCTGCACTGGGTCCAGTTTCTCCTCAATAACTTTGGCATCTTTGTGGATGTGCAGTGTTTACCTGACACACATGTGCAGCCCCAAGCAAAATCCTGCTGCTCTCCTGTGACAGCTGGTAAAAAAATCTCATATATGCAGAAAACTTGGGTATAATGTTGGCATAAGAAACCAACGGGGACTCTCAGATAGAGGGAAATTGGTTCCAGTTACAGGCAAGACCATTTGTAAAACATCTGGAGGGAGAAGAAAGGGTAATTTATTGAGTTATTTTATTATTGTTATTTCTACTGTTGCTACTACTTATTTGGCTGTGTCACAGTGTTCATTTTTACTCTGCACACCAGAGCACTCATTGTTTTTTACCTACACCTCATAGTTGTTCCTACAACCCAATTTGCCTGGCATGCACCTGCTTTCCTTGTCCTGCCCCAAAAGTGGGGGTGTTTGTAAGAGAAAGGGAAGAGCAGCAGAGGGGAAATAGCTAGATTTGAGAAAGCCAAGCTTGCCAGACAAAGTAAGTCTTCATATCAATTCTGGTATTTCAGGAGGGAAAATGTTTGGAAACAGTTCAGATTTTTTCCAGCTGGAAAGAATAGCTGCTGAGTTCCTGCAGGAATGAGTTCACCAGCACAGCTTCCCTCCAGTGAGTCACTGCCCAGTGCTCTGATCAAACACAGGGTTTGTGGAGTGATCAAACCAACCTGAAGAGAAGTGGGGGATGCTAAAGACCAGAAAATCATGTGAATTTTTGTGCCTTCCCACTATCTAGGAGGATTGGTTTCTAACTCAGGGGCTTTATTACAGGTGGCTCCAAGCTCCCTGGTTCCATTGCTCAGACAGAGGAGTTACTTGTCCTCATCCAGAGCTGGAAAACGAGAATGAAAGTGATTTTGTGTTTTATTTCCTGAAATCACAGAATCCCAGAGTGGTTTTGGTTGGAAAGGACCCTAAAGAGCATGTAGTTTCAGCCCCCTGCCATGGGCAGGGACACCTTCCACTAGACCAGGTTGCTCCAACCTGGCCTTGGACACTTCCAGGGCTGGGACAGCCACAGCTTCTCTGGGAATCTGTGCCAGGGCCTGCCCACCCTCACAGGGAAAAATTTCTCCCTAATATCCAATCTAATTTTACCCTGTTTCAGCTTAAACCCATTAATCATAAATCAAAGTGATGAGGAGGTCTGCTATTTCAAAATGCATTTAATTCATTGAATTATGAAATGGAAGCAATGCACACTCAATATTGCAGTATTTACCTGGTGCAGTGGTAATGGGGCCTGCTGACAAAAGCTGGAGGCTCTTCCCAACATAGAAAATAAAGTTTAAAAGCTTTTTTTCTGTATCTGTCCCTTCAGGAAGAGACGTCAGATTAGCCCATGGGGCAAATATGCTAGAATACCATTGCAGAAGATAACACAGAAAACAAACCCCTTGAGTTACTGACAGTCTGGACCTCTGGGCAAGCAGGTTCCTCAAAGGGTTGCCTGTGTGGTTCAGACTCTTGGGGTCACACGAGGATTTTCTAACACATAAGAACCTTCTGGGGACATTGGCATATATCCAACATTTATTTGGAGTTCAGAACTCAGAAGGTATGTAGAGGACTAAAGAGGCATTTATTTTCCCCACACACATCCACTACATACTGACACAAGTTCCCAACACTCATTTCGGTATCTGCCACCTCCACACATCACTTTTAGACCTAGAACTTGTGAAAGATCATCGAAGATGCCTTCTAGAAGGCAGACCTTGGCTTCCCTGTCACTTCTTTGTTCTTCAAGAGTGGAAAAAATCCGGTCTCAAACACCCCCAGATTCTAATAGTATTTCATCCCTGCTGACTTCTTAGAGGAAAACAGGGTCCTATGGATTTCGCTGAAGCTGGATTCGTCTGTCATTAAGTCTGGATCTGCCCAGAGGCATCTATGGCACTTAGATTGCAGAGCTCGTTTTTGTCACAGCTTATTTATTCAGAGATTGGCCCTGAAAGTAAGGCTAACTGATTAGGAATGAGTTTAAGTACTTATCCATTAGAAAGAGGAATTAAAATGGAATGGTATGGTGTTCTCAGATGTCTAAATTATACAAAGCTGGAAAATTCTGCAGCCCTTGATGTAGAAATAATGAAAGATTAAGAAACACTTAGAAGAGACATGGTGTACTGCAGGGATGCATTAACATGAAATATGAAGGACCCAATAATCAGCTGGCAAACCTAGACAGAGCTCCATTGGGGTTTGGGGAGGTGCTTCCAAAAGCTGAGAGCCAAATCAGGTTTGGCAGAAGCTGGGAGAGAGGTTTTGTAGCCAGGAGGTGTCTGAGAGGCCACACTGGTTGGTGGTTAAAGCAGTAGACTCAACCCTACAGTCATCCATTCTGGTCGTGGCTCTTCCAAGAGCAGGGTGGGAGATCCTGCACAAAGCAATAGTGTGGATCAAAAGGTGACACTCATTGCTTCAGACTTGTCTTTGACTTCTCCTGATAAAAAGACAGGATATCAAAACTAAATAACATTATAATCTATGTCCCATACCCTGTGAACTTCTACAAAACTTCACATTGCTCTTCATAAATATTATATGTTTACCTTAAACACTTGCTGTGTTTCTAAAATTTCTGGTGAAAATGGGATAAGACTGAACAATTTCAGGGAGCAGAACTCTTGTAATTAAGAAACTGCAAAAGATTTAAAATCTCTGAATTCATCAGACTCTCTTCTCACATCAGACTGTGTGTTTTGGGCAGTTCTGTACTTACTAACAGTGCAAAACTGATATGATATTGAAGAGATCAAATGAGGGTTTGTTTAATTATGGTTTGGGGGTTTTTATTTGGTTTTTTTATGGAACCTGTAGTTGCTCTTACCATAACCTAAACCCACCATGACATTTCTAAATACACTCCGGCAAAATAATCCTCCTGCTGACTTAAAGCCAAGCTCAGGTAATCCTAATTAACCCTAATTAACCCTGTTATCAGAACCACAGAGCACTGCCCTGTGGTGACCTGAGCCCTAATTTTTTATTTTTTTTTTTGGTAGCAGCTTCAAGTCAGCTGCCAGGAGTAATTTTAGTTCCCATCTATCAAAGGTGAAATAGCAGCCCTCTGCCCTTGGCTTTTTGGCTCCTCAGCTGTGCGTGGAATGGAGCCAAAGGTAACAAATGGAAAGATCTGAGCCAGGAAATAAACACAAAACAGGCCCTGCTGTTGCTACAGGGGGGGAAGAGGTGCTCGGCCATCCCAGCTATGCATGATGCAATGGCACTGCCAGGGACAGCACCCGAGCTGCTTTTGGGACTGGGCTGGGTGTCTGCCCGGAGGGACAGGTTTGTGGCAGTGGATGGTGGCCATCAGCCTCAAAGGACAGCCACGAGCTGCCCCCTGTGCCAACCTTCTCACATCACCATCAGCAGGCTCTGCTCTTTAGGAGCTGACAGCTACTCTGATACGACCATCTGTCCAAGGGGAGTGAAGTGGCACATCAGCTGCTGGGGGGGCTTTGCTTGTGGCTGTGGTTGGTGAAACTGGGAATGACCACTGGCAGGAATGGACCCCTGGATGGGGGTGGAAATGGTGTTGGGAGGAGGGTGTCAGTGTTGGCAGGGAAACGTGCTCCCAGGGAAAGGAGCTCTAAGCCAGCTGAGCCTCGCCAGGGGCAGGTGGCTCTGTCCATGGTGGTGATATGTGCAGCTAATTAAGCAGGAGGGTTTTGCCATCATGGACAGAAACACTGACATGAAAAGTGCTCTGCTGAAGGGAATGAGCAGGTCAAAACCCAATAGATGCCCTTCTTTGTTTGTTCTAGGAAGTGGTTGTTAATGCTGACAGTCAGTCTTTGTGGCATGGCTTCAGCTGATCTCCGCTCCTAAGCCACTCTGACCTCCTGCCCTCATCTTATCCTGCTGTTTTCTGTGCATATTTCATCTGCACTTGTTCTTGCAATTTGTCTGTATCCTTTAATAGCCCTCTTTTTAATTCTTTATTCCCTATGCCTCTCTTATTTTCTCATTATTCTCCTTTGTAATGCTCTTTTTATTGAAGGACTATTGTAACAGTGACTAATTATATTTTTTGAGCAAAAACATGTAATGGAAGAAATGGGTTCACAATAAAGCTATTGTGGAACTCTTTTTCCAAACTCAAGAAGATGGACCTGGAGTATCTATCCTGACCTAATGATGTCAGGTAGTGCTGGATGTCTCTTTTTGGCTGTAGTCACAGTGCTCAGAGTTCTAGGTCATGGTTACACTGGTTCAGAATATGCAAGCCAGTGTTGGATTCACATTTGGTTTGGGGAGTTGGAACAAGATGATCATTAAAGTGCCTTCCACCCCAAACCAGTCCATGATTCTCTGAACCTAGCCTTAAGCAAGAGGTTAATCTGGATTTCTGAACTGCAGAAAGATCTGCTCTTTTCCAAGACTTGCTGTTTCCAGGACTTGCTGATTTTTCAAGACAAAGGTCACTGACCTGGGCTGGGTTGCAGAACCAGCAGTTTGCCCAGAAGGCAAAATCCAGGCCAAGGTACGGCATGTCCTTCCCCATAGGGACGGATGCAAAGGGCCAGATTACAACTTTGGAAGGCCATTTCTTCCACTTTAACATTTCACTGCACTCAAGCTGATGCAAATTAGTTAAAGTGTCTGATCCTTTTACAAAGGGCTTTTGTGTCTTCATCCTCCTCTCTATAATTACAGTCACATAAACTGACATTTATTTATGTAATTTCTGTCTCAAGTGGTACCAAAACCAGGATCAAAGGCCGTGCACAAAGAGCTTTAGAGTAAGAGCATGGTGTCTGCAGGGCACAGCTCAGAGCTCCTCCAACCCTCGGAGATTTGTTACACAGTGTGTAAGTCTCTTTATCCTTGTTTTACAGATATTCAGAAATTGAGTTCCAAATACTTTGTACTGTGAAATACCTTGACTGAGAACTCCTGGTAGAGCATTGGCTTGGCTTGGCTGAGGATTTGTCTTCAACTCGTGGTGGGTGTGGGTGGACCAGCTGTGTCCAGACTGGGGGAGAGATGAGGGGGTGACTTTCAGGTTTGGCTGTGTATGTAGGAGCAAGTACCTTTTGTGATGTTTGACAGAGAGGAGTGTAGAACACAAAATGCATGTGATCTCTGAACCTTCCCTTGATTCTCATCTTTGCTGTGACTCCAGTAGCCTGTCTGTTCTCTTCAGAGTTACTGAGAACTTATCTACTGATCATTGTGCTTTCTTTTTTAACTAGCCAGAGGCCACATTAAAAATTCCACTGGCTTCAACTTCAATCAGGGAGTTTAGAAACAATATGTTCCACAGATATTTATTTTTTGGCCTGATTTTTCTTCAGCCTTGTGGTTGGCTTTGACTGCTCTTCATTTTCATCTGGGTTTTGTGGGGAATGTCTTGTGAACATATGAAGTCCTTGGGTTTTGAGCCATGAATACCTGGGGCTGTGGCAATCTATGTAGAGCAGGACCAGAGGAGGGCAAGGAGATGACCAAAGGCCTGGAGCACCCTTGCTAAGGAGATAGGCTGAGAGAGCTGGTGTTCTTCAGCTTGGAGAAGATGAAGTTCCCAGGAGACTTCAGAGCCCCTTCCAGTGTCTAAAGAGGGCTTAAAGAAAGAAGGAACCCAGCTTTTTACACAGGCAGACAGTGATAGGGCAAGGGGGAATGGGTGTAAACTGGAAGAGTAGAGATTAGATCTTAGAAAGAAATCCTTCCCTGTGAGGGTGGGCAGGCCCTGGCACAGGTTGGGCAGAGAAGCTGTGGCTGCCCCATCCCTGGGAGTGTCCAAGGTCAGGTTGGATGGGGCTTGGAGCAACCTGTGCTAGTGGAAGGTGTCCCTGCCCATGGCAGGGGCTTGGAACAAGATGCTCTTTAGAGTCCCTTCCAACCCAAAGCATTCTGTGACAGCCTAGGCAGTAATGCCCATGAAATAGTAGAGTTTAGGACCCCAAGAGGAGGACATGCAAAGCCTGGGTTTCAGGGCAGCAGAATTCAGTTTTCATGGTATAATTCTGATTTTTAACTCTCTCTAAATCTGGACTGTATCTACAGATCTGAAACTTTTTCCACTTAATAATAAAAAAAATAATATTCAAAAAGCAACTGAGAAAGGAGGTCACAAACACTTTTAATTTCCCAAGAAGTGTTTCTGCTCTCATGAGAGGGAGTGTGTAAGTCCTGAGTCCCACAAAGCTGTGAGACAAAACTGTTCAAAGTGAAAGAAGCAGGCTAACTCATCCATAAATTCAAGTGGTAAGCTTCAGATATTTCTTGAAATCTATTTTGTGACTATGAGTTCACACATTTGTGCTCACTTGAGCTTGCAGCGTTGGTGTGAAGTGAGTAGCCTTGGGATTAATGCAGAGCTAAGCAGAGATCTAAATCTTTCATTTAGAGATGAAAGATTCCTTCCAAACAGAGTTATGTGTCGTATTCTGTATAGTATTCTGGTTACTATGGTGATGAGCAGGCTATAGAATTATATAGATAGATAAACAAAATTAGGTTTGTGTTGAGGTGTTTAAGTGGCTGAGGAGCTGAGAACATCTTTTATTCCATCTCAGCAGCTCCACTCCAGCTCATTCTGTCGGAGCCCCTGTGTCAGAGCCCTGCATTGCATCTTTGAAAGTGGATTAAGCCCAAACAAGTGGAAATGTTTAGGCATTTCATCTTTTCTGCATTCAATAGATTGTGTGACAGCATTTTTGAGAACTTAGCAAGTAAGCAACTTTAGATGTTTAAGTATCAAATAATCCAGTTAACTACATGCCAGTTTATTGGATTTCCAACCCTGGGCAGAATTATGGAAAAGCTGATATAGGATTTGATTAGTGAAGACACAATGCACTTATCCTGTGTGTCAGCATGGCTTTGGTGAACATAGATCTGTTGGACACTTGATCAAGGGAAATTGGAAAGCTTTGTGCAGAAATACACCAAAGCATCTTTCAAATGCTCTTAATTAATATTGAGCAACGTTTTGGACAACAGTGAGCAATAGATCATACAAATAGATATTCTTATCTGTAGGAACTCTTTCAAATGATTAAGAACAAGGGCGACAGCATTCCTGGAGCTAATGAAATGACTTTTTGAGATGCTTTACTGGCATTTTACAAGATTGGCACTGAGCCCAGCACTATCAACAGTGTCATTAATGATCCAAAAGTAAATATGCAATCACGGCTGATAAAAATTTGTGGGTGTCAAAATGATGAAGCAGCTATAAATAATAATGAAGACAAGACATTTAGAGAGGGCAATTTTGACTGCTTGTCAGCGAGGCCTGTGCAAATGTTCTTTTTATTGCAGACAAATGCAATCTGCTGCCTCAAGAATGCAGGTAATTCTCAGAGAATAGATGATAGTGTTTGGAAAACACAACTCCAAAGACAATCTTGGGGGCATAAATCTGAGCAGTTCAGTCTGCCCTGGTAGGCACAGAGTGGGAATTGTTTGTGTGGTTTGGAGGAGGGTGTCTGACCAACATTTTAGGTGTTTTGAGAGAGGAGCAGCTGGGCAAAAAAACACATTAACTGGGAGCACTGGTCAGACCTGCACTGGTATCTTTTGATGTCAAGATATGGATAAACTAATCAGGGAGGAGAGGCAATACATAAAATGATTTGAGGGCTGGGCAAACCACTTTTGGTAAGAGATTTGATGAGCTCAGTCTCTTCAATTTGTCAAAAAGATGATTGAGGGGTGACCTGATTGCACCTCAGAAGTACCTGTTCCAAAGAAAGGGCAAAGTAGTTGAGACTGTTTATCAGCAAACCAGCAAGAACCAGTGTTGGATGGCAAAGGAAAGCTCAGGGAGCAAGGCCCCTGTTTTTACCCCAGAAGAAGCAGTCATTGTAGCCAAGGAGATGAAGGACTAAACTTGATATCTCAAAACAAACTCCAGATACTCTCTGTGAGAAATGCTGTTCCCAGGAGCTGCTGGGCTTTGACCCAGGGTAGCAGTGAAATGACAGATGCTCAGAAGTGATGGGTGACAAACCCTTCCTGGCATTCACACTTACAGAGCCTTTGCACTTCAAGCCCTCCTTGAAGTCCTGGCCCAGGACCATAAGGCAACATGAGTGTTTTGGGCAATGTCACCACTGCTGTAGCTGTAGCTTGTACCAAGAGTTTTTACAGTTCATTAAAATTGCTTAGAGGAGGGCAGTAACAGTTCTACGATCACATTTCACCCTGTGATATCCTAAACCAGTTTCCAAACCTACAGATGGGGAAAGCCATGTGGGAAGCACCTGAACCCTCCTTGTCCAGATAAACAACCTTGGCTCCATCGTGCCTGGCTGCACCCTTTGGAGGGCTGCTTTTAGGAGGAACACCACAGCCCTGGCCTGTGGACACCTTTCTTCTGAACACATCCAGTCCAGGTGCTCAGTCATCAGCTTGGTGCTTATGCGCTGTTTAATGCTCCTCTCCAAGCAGAGAGGCTTTCAGACAGTATTTCATTTTATATATCCGTGTAAAATGATTCTTTTTATAGCTGAAGCTGCTCAGCTTCACAGCAGTGCCAAGCCCCATCCTTCTATTTCATTACTCGTTCCCCAGAGCTGGGATGTAAAACCTGCCTGTTAGTTGCTCTTAATGTAGTCGCAGTCTGTTGCGCTGTGTTAACTTGGGAAGGCATTGTCTGGCAGGCCCGGGTTTGTGCTGAAAGGAGAGAGGAAAGGGTGGGGAAAGGAGGGGAGAAAATAGTGCTAATGGAAGCAGCAAATGGGAACGGCAGAAATAAGCATAAGCAATCTCTGCTGCTGCAGCAATCTCTGGCTTTTGGCAAACCTTCCCCGGCTGTGGTTCAGGTCAGAGAGTTTTCAGTGACTCTGGTGGCCTTTGGATGAGATTTTTTGTACAGAGGTTGACTCCTAAGTTCCTGTAGGTAAATCATGTGTTTGGAGGCATCCGCTCAAGTGCACATCTGCTCCCCTGAAGGACCACTGGGAATGACTCCATGTGTCAAATGCCATGGAGCTTGATGGATGTACTCGTTTATGCTGGAAATAGCATAGAATCATAGACTATCCTGAATTGGAAAGGACACAGGGACCATTGAGTCCAGTTCCTGAACCTGCACAGGACAACCCCCAGAATCCCACCATGTGCCTGAGAGTGTTGTCCAAACACTTCTTGAACTCTGTCAGGTTTGGTGCTGTGCCCACTGCCCTGAGGAGCCTGTTCAGTGCCCAACCACCCTGTGGGTGAAGAACCTTTTCCTAATGTCAACCCCAAACCTCCCCTTACATGGGTTCATGCCATTCCCTCACTGATTATTGAAAGAAGAGATCAGTGCCTGCCCCTTTGCTTCCTCTCCTGAGGAAAGCATAGACAGGGGTGAGGGTCAAGGTCTTCCCATGGGTTTGGAGAAAATTGCAGGAGGACAGTAAGAAGGACATCCTTGATGATGCCTGTTGCTCCCCACAGGCATCCAGGGAGTCAGTTGTTGCCATCCTGTCATCACCTCCATCCTGTCCATCAGCTCTCCCCATCTTGATGCTTGGAGGACAAGTTTGCCAGGGTTGGGAAGAAGTCAGTGACATGATACCACAGCCTTGGGTGGAGATAAGGGGAATGGACAGGGTAGAGGAGCAGCAGAGTCAGGATTAGTGGCTTAAGGAGGAGCCAAAGTGAAGAACCACAGCCAGGAACATTCAGAATTCCATCCTGGAGCCAAAACACTCAGGAGCCTCAGTCAGCAGCTGAAGTGTCTGTCACAGGCACCTTCAGGTGTGGAGGTAAGAGGAGAGTAAAAGTTCAGAAAAGGCCAAATCATTCCCTCCATCCCCCAAGGAGAAGCTGGGGCATGTGTTTGCAGCTTAAAAAGAGGCAGGAGGAAATGGAAAAAGCTCTGAGTGATTCCAGTGAATCAGGCCCAAAGGCAATTTGAGAGAAGGTTCAGATGCAAGGACTTCAAAGAGGAGCATTTAGGAGGGGCACATTAGGCACAGCTTTGGCCCCAAGGTCTTTGCAGTGTGAGCCAGCAGCTTCAGTGCCCCTATAGGCTCACAGGCAAGGCTGGATATTGTTATAACCCAGCACAGGGTGGACTTTTATGTGCACCTTGTTGGGAAGGGGCCAATTCTCCTAGAAGAGATCCAAAACGAGTCCCTTTGGCAAAAACTTGGCTCTTAGGATTATTATTTTTATTGGTTTCCTAAAATACCGAGCACTTCAGAGCAGAAACAGATGGGCAAAGATGCCCGTCGCTACAAGCTCTCATTCTAATGTTAAATATAATGCATGGTTTGGAGAATGAGTAGAATAGACAGCTTGGAGGTTGCAAAGGACATTCTTTGCAGGAACATAACAACATCTGTGTGCCATTGTTGCTATATAATTTTATCCATTTAACTACCTGGTTTGTGGGTTTTTTTTAATTTACTTTAAGCCAAAAACTACAGGATTTTACATTGAAGGCTTAAAGGTCAGGGAGCTACTAAAAGACAAAGCTGATTTATATCCTATAAATAAGACCTTAACATGGGAGCTCTGAAACAGGATGCAGTTTAGCCTTTAGGCACTTAATTTTCCCCAGAAATCTTTCTAAATCTGGGATGGTTATAAAGGTATTACCAAGGTTCATGACCTTTCCTGAGAAATCTGCATCCAATTTGAACCAAACCTGGACTGTTCAACAGGTTTCCAAGAAACTGGAGTACAACTCAGCAGAAAGTGCATTGATTCTCACTACGATTCCCCAAAAGGAATCTCTCTCTAATAGAAATTCTAGTAGGTTTTTTTTGTGCTAAAAATCAAAGCAAATGGCAACACCAAAACCAGGTGAGTATAACTATAACTTACATGTTCCAGACATCCTGCTTTTAACTTTGGGATCCAAAGTTTATTTTAGTGAGGTTTGAATATTTCATATTATTACTTATTAATCCACTACAGTAACATGTCTTTAACAGCTCAAGAAAATTATATTCTGGACAATATAGAGAGTTGACAACTATTTCCAGATGGTTCAAGGCAAGAGATATGGCGTTTTCTCTGTCAAAATAGAGGGCACACGAAGATGAAGGGAAGCCTCACAGGGTCTCAGAGAAAAATCTGTGTTAGATTTGGGAGTTCTCTCCTAGTCTGGTGTGTTAAATCCCCAGGGTTGTTGTCAGCTGGAGTGTTTGCAGGCAGGCCAACGTGTGGGTCTGTTGTCACCGTGTAAAATGTGGCAAGTCTGACATTCTCAGGAAGGATTGAGATTAATTCTCACCTGAGGTAGGTAGATCCAACATTTCTGGTTGAACCGCAGCCTCAGACTGAGCATCAGCAAATCCACGGGTGTAACAAGACCTCAAATTCCACTCAGTCAAAAAGCCCAGGAAGAATCTCAGGGCATCTCCAATGAAAGCTGTGCTGGATCACGGCCCTATCAAACCTTGAGTGTCTTTGTTTGCTAAAGCAAAGGCATCGAGATGTCACCCAGGATCACTGATGGGACAATATTAGCCACATACAGGCATCTCACCTGTGACTGCTCTTTGTGCATCACCAGCTGGTGCCAGTGGATGCTGCAATTCAAAGTGCTTGAAGCTGTCAGAACACTCACAGTGCTGAGATCCTTCAAGGACTGATCACTTGGGACTCTTCTCTTTAATTGGGTTTCTTCTGTGTTTTGTGCCTGGTCCTGGCTGTTCTCCCCTGGAGGTGGAAGTTCAGCTCTCACAGACAAAGACAACAGCCTTGTCCTCTTACTCACACAGTGCTCTTGTGTCTCTAGGCAATTTTAGATTGGCAGGCAGCTACAAAAACAGAGTTCTTGACTTCACACCAGCAAAACTAGCAGCCTCTGATGGCTTTGTTCTGCTCCTGGCCCTTCCAGGGGTGCTGTGCTGGGATCTCATCAGCCTGAAGGCTGCAGCAGAGCCTTTCCCCATCACAGTATGACAGGTCAAGCCCCAGAATCTGTAATAATGCTGGGAAGGACGTCAGAGAATCATTGAACCATAGAATGTTTTGGGTTGGAAGGGGCCTTAAAGATCATCTCATTCCAACCCCCCTACCATGGTTTGGCAGTTCTGCTGATCAGATTTAAAGATCTTATTTAGGGAGAGCAATGCCATTACAGTCAATACAACTGGAGCCCAAATATGAGTTAGTGCAACTGGATTGGCACCAAAAGATCTTTAGGAGTGAAGTGGCAATGAGGAGGAACTGGATCAAGCACCTCTCTCTAATCTACCTGCCTAATATCTTTTAATCCTAAAGTAAATCTCCTTAAAGGATTTAAGAGGGCTGAGTAAAGACCATTTGAGGGTCAGGGCTGCCTTTTAGCAGCTGCACAGTCAACGTGGTAACTTTAAGTCTGAACTCCCTTGGTGCTTCTGGTCCAGCTCTCATACAAGTGGCCATTTGCAGGACACCTTCCACTTAAAGGGGGAAAAGGAGTGAGGCCTCATGAGTGAGGCAGCCCATGCTTATCCAAGTGAAAACTTCAGCATCCAAACACTGACAGTGAGCTGACCTGTGTTTGGGTCGTGGATTGATTTTTTCACATTTCAGTACAGCCACTCTTAAATTCCCTGCACTCTCACTGCACACAAAAATTGATGCTCTGCTCTCTCTTACCCACTCTGTGCCAAACCCCTGTGAAAGCACTGGCTGTAGGAAGGAGCTAAGCTATGCCCTATAACATCCCTTACAGGGCTTTTTAATGCTTACATGTTATAAGGCTAGTTTTGTCCCTAGGCTGTAGCTGCAAAGGGGGTCTGTGGTGCTTTGCTCATGCTCTAAAAACTGTTTCTCTCTCATGTACTTTTCCTTGTGCATTGTTGTGTTGGTTTCTTACAATTTTAGCAGCAGTAATGATGTTATTGGAATGTGTGATCCTTGTCATTGAGGCAAAACTGGGAGAGGAGAGGTCTTGGAAATGAAGTCCTGAAATCTGTAGGTCTCTCCTTGACCAGCAGAGAGATGCATTTTGCTGTCATGTATATATCCATTCCAAGGGCTTGCCCTGTGGCTTTTCCTCACTGTGTGCTTTCCTGGGGCATTCAATGGCTTTTAATGTCCTTTTATATGGTAATGGTGGCTCCAGTTTGTCAATGCAGCTGACAGCCCCACTTCCAAGGAGGACAAGGCAAAATGCAAGTCACCCTTAGAAACAGAGCTTTGATAAAGTGAAACTCTGTGGGAGAGAGGTCTCTGTACAGGTCATAGAAGAAACTGGTTTTGGTTTAAAAGAAAGACTGGAAGTTTTTCCACCATGGACAAAATGCTAATGGGAAGTGAGAGAGACTCACACACCATGAGCTGGTATTTCTGTTAATCTCAGGATTTTTAGATTTGACAGATGTTAAGGTATCTCAGTGTAACACACCTTTGATACAGGGAATATTTCAGGAAGGAATAAGAAAACACTACTTGAGCTGGAGCAATTGTAAATCCACACCAAACACCCTGGTTTTATAGCACTCTTCATTTTCACAAGAGAGATGTGATGCTGTTGTGTCCTGCCAAACAAAGAACATTCCCAAAGAAATTCAACCATTTGCTCACTTTTGGCCTGACAAGGACACTTTTTTGCAATCCATGAAGATAAATCTATAAGTACAAATGCTATTTTCCTGCAAGAGACACTTGGGAGAAAAAAGGAAGGTTGTTTTCAGAGAGCTTATGACAAGTGAATTTCTCATCTGGGTAAGTACAACGTAAGTGTGTGTTGAACGCCAGAGAAACAAGAGTTTGCACTTAAAATTAAAGGTATTGCCTTGAGGGATTAGAGAATCCAACCTGAGGCTGAGGACACTGTGATGCTTCCACTGTGGCCTTGTGGAATTAACACACAAAGTGACAAATGGTGACGTGATCCTGTTTGCTCTTTTTCCTCAAGAGATAAACAAGTACTGATTTAATCCAGCACTCATTATGCTGGAGATCTGTGCATTGTAGAGGCATAACAAGATGCCAAATGGGTCCTTTCTGACTTTGTGACCCCTCTGGAGTTCTATGCTTTGATCTATCAGTCAGTTTATTACAATCACATTTTATAGATGGGAAACCAAACACGAGATCAAAGTGCTTGAACAAAGTGACTTGTGTTGATTCTGGGAACAGAGAAACTGCAAATGTATCACCAAAAAATGTGGATGAGTACCACCTTGAAGTGCTTGAAGTGAAGAAATCACTCAACAAATACATGATGATGGAGCTTGAGAGCAAATGGAAATGGGAGATCCATCAAAACTGAAATATTAATTTTGGTAGAGGCCAGGTTGGATGGGGCCCTGAGCAAGAAGACCCCACCATGGCAGGGGGATTGGATCTAGATGATTTTTAAGGTCCCTTCCAACCATGCTATGCTTGTGAGTGCTGTTTTCAGCAGCATTTAATCTTGACTCCACTCCTGCCTGCCCAGCATGTCACCTGATTTAGGAACACAGATGTGTTACAATGGGAAAGAAGGGTAAAAAATCAAGATCTGGTTTTGTTGCAATTATGAGTTTACCATGGACAGTGACATAAACTACTAAGTTCTAAATTCTTTTGGGATCATATTGTCTCTGTCACAGAGGTCTTGTCATGGCCATCCCTGTTCTGGCAGTGGGCACAGGTTCTTCAGGGCTGTCTCAAACCCATGTGCAAAACAGAGGGGGTCAAAGCAAGCTCCACATCTTGCTGTGTCCACTGATCCAAAAAGCTTCAGCCAGCTGGACAAAAAGAAGGTAGGGATGGGCAGACAGCTCCTGAAACCCAGTTTCTGCCCATTATAAGATGACAAACATCACTCTCCTAAGGGCCATTTTGTATATTTTGCACTGTTTTTCCATGCAACCCTGGCTTGGCCAGCTAACAGGTGATCTCTGCACCCTGTAATCTTCCTGCATGGCCCTTCCAGGGATGTTCAGCCCTCTCTTTAATAAGGTTCTTACAAACAAGACCTCCTGTTTTCTCCCAAAGGAGGTACCATGATCCCATAGCGCAGGTGAGCTGCCCTACCCAGTGCCATGGTGTGCAGCTTTGGCCTTGGGCCCACTTAGAGAAAAGGATTGAATTTCACCTGTGTCAGGTGGAAATGTTTTTGCCCAGCTCCAAAGGTGGATACAAGGCAAAGTGACACCAAAGAGAATGCCTGCTGCAATTTAAATCCTCAATCTGGGTGCACTCTGACTGTTTACAAGCCCACAGTAAATGGGCTCATGTCAAGAGGTGATAATGAGTGTGTCCATTCTGCTGAAGGTGTGTTGTTACCCATAATATGTGTGTTTTAAACCTGAGACAATATTAGTTAAGTTAAACATGTTGGTTCAGTGGAGTTTGGTATCTAGCAGAAGTATATCTCTTTGATGAAGCACTTCAAAAATAAATGAACAGCTTTTCTTTGACTCTCACGCTGACATTTCCTGTTCAGTAGCAGCAAAATCCAAACAATAACATTCTGTTTTGTCAGAGTGAAATACCTGGCACCAGTGCAGCCTGAAAACAAGTTTCAAAATGTTTCCCTTAGGATGAGAATTCTAATTTTCACTGACCTCATTCATATTTTTTAATGATAACTTGAATGAAAATGAGAATTGCAAGAAGCCCTATGCACAAAGTCTCTGTTTACCTGGTGAGCATGAACACACTTGAATGCCATAATGGAATCTGATTTTATAAGTCACTCTGTGGAGAATGTGATAAATGCTGAAGTCTAGCCCAGTTCTGTTAGAGCTGATAGGCTTATCTCTGCTTAGTCTGATCAGTGCCTTGAATGTGCCAGAGAGATGCTTAGAATTAGAGGCTCTGACCTAATTTGGTCTATTCCACCTGGACTGCACTTATATGCATTTGGGCTCAGGGAAAGATTGAACAAGTTATCAGCGTGCCAATTAGAGATAGTTTTGCAGTAACTATTTCCATCATTTTGGACTAAAATGTTGTGAGATTTGCACAACTCTCAACCTCAATTCAGCTCTGAGTGAGAATTCACAATCTGCTTCGGGGCCCAGCTGGTTCCCCCTGCCTTTGGCACCGTGAGTTCCTCCTACTGCTTAAAATACTTCCCATGTTCCCACAGATACTTGCAACTCTCTAAAAGTTTGTCGGAGTCTGAGTATCCCAGAATGCTCAGACAGTCCTTAAATAATCCCTATTTAACCCAAAGAGCAGATTTCCATGAGCTCCAGGGCAGGATTCAGTTGCCTGGCCAGAGGCACCTGATGCCCTTACCCTACGTGGGGATCTGTGGGTGGCTCCAGAGAGGAGAAGACAGGATTTAGGAGAAGCAGCAGAGGCTGGGCATGATCCACCCACCGTGCCTGATATTACAATGGGTGCTGAGATGTTTAGGCAGCTCAGCTGGGAGTTGAATAGGGCTCTGCATTTCAGTTCTTGCTGCATTTGCTTGTTAAAACATTTCTGAAAAGGTCTTTTCCCTCCCATCTCATCTTTTCTCTTAATTTTTTCTCATGCAGACCTTGTGCAGCCAAATTTTCTTTTATGCATCCCATAACAGTGAGCTTTATTTTCAGAGCCTGTAACTAGATCTGGCTGGGAACAAAGATGTTTGGGACCAAGTTTACACTGAAGGGGTTTTTTTCAGGTTTGCTTTTGATTTTGTTTTCTTAAACTGTCAGTAGGATCAAACCAAACCTCAGAATGAGGATATATCGTGGTTAAAACTTGACTAGATCTGGTTTTCACCACTCACTGTGTGACTCATCTGTAATTCTCTGGAAGTTCAGAGCTAGTGAGGTGGTAGCTCTGCCACCCCTTCTAGCTCACCCAGCTAGTTTGTCTTATTTCTTTGGTTTGTTGTGATAGTCAATTAGAGGCAGAGAGACTCTTCCAGGGGATGATTAATTCTTCCCCCTCTCATTTTAACATCAGCTGAAGCACTCCTTGGAGATGGCTGTCTCTTTCTGTTGCCTGGGAATGTCATTTAGGAGTCTAAACTTAGGGAAATGTCCTCTAAGTGACATGCTCAGGGTTTTCCAGGGGGTCAGTGACAGAGGAAGGAGTGCAACAACTTGTGTCTCCTACAATCTAATGTTCTTTATCATCCATTTGGCTTAAAATCAGCCTAATTTGTACATAGAGCAATGATCACATGGCAATTCTTGTCTGGAGAGTGAAAATCAGAGAGGAGGTGGGGGGGATTTTTAATTATTTAATTAATTAATTTATGTAACATGCCAGGATCATATAATGGAAACAAGTCAGTGGCAAAACAAAGGGGGGAATTCCACTCAGGAACGGAGTCTGATTCTATTTGATATCAACATCTGTGTAAAAGATAACTAATCAGATACAAGGCAATTTCAGTTCATTAATAATGTATGTGCACTCTCCAAAACACACTGTCATGGGAAAATTAACAAATATGAAAACAAACTCCTCAGGAGTGTTGCTGTAATTGAGTAAAGGATCCTGTTGTTAATGTGAAAGGCAGAACTAATTCATAAAGCCCACCTCATAGTCAGGCACTGCGATGATGTGATTAGCAAAGGTATCTGTGCTCTCAGGCTCATTACTGGGCTGACTCTTTCCATTTAAACACACTGAGTTACCATCCCCTTCCTCAAAGGTAACATTCACACCTTCTTAACCACCTCTGGTTAAGCAAGAGACAATGTTAAAGTGATTCTGATTCATCAAAGGAAAAGGGACCATTTTTATTACTTGCTGTCATTTTCCCAGGCTGGGCTTACAGCCCAGCACAACTCTGGTGCATAGATATTGTCAGGTGTTGAATATGGGATAATAGTGACATCTCTTTTCACTTGGAAAGCTCTAGGCTCATTTTCCAAAGTGATTTACATGGAATCCTAGAATCAAAGAATGGTGTGGGTTAGAAGGGACCTTAAAGACCATGGAGTTCCAACCCCCTGTCATGAGCAGGGACACCTTCCACTAGACCGCATTGCTCAGAACCCCATCCTTGAACACTTCCAGGGTTGGGGCTTCCACATCTTCTCTGGGCAACCTCTGCCAGGGCCTCCCCATCCTCACAGGGAAGAATTTCTTCCAGATATCTTATCTAAATCTGCCCCCTTTCATTTAAAAGCCATTCCCCATTGTCCTGCCACTGGGACCCACATTCCTGGGATCAGTGGAGTGCGAGGTGTGCAGGCAGGCTGGGTGATTTGCTCCCTGTGAGATCCATTTCAGCCCCATGAAGGGTTGGAAAACTCTGCCTGGGCACTCTCTGTGTCACCCAGCACCTCCACTGGGAGGTCAGTCCCTGGTTTGCCTTCAGGCTCTCACACCTCTCCTTCTGACCATTCCCAGAGCCAGGTTTTAGATGTGAAGGAAATGGGGCAAAATCCCTCCCAGGGGAGGAGTGTTTGGATCTGTCTCCCATCAGCTCTCACAGCAGGACAAGCTAAATGGTGTGGCCATGCCTGGTGCAGCACTTCTGTGCCTCTGGTTGCAGTGGTGTCACCGTGCAGCCAAGACCCATCACTCCTTAGGAGCAAATTGAATTTCTCCAGCCATGGCACAGCCTCTAAGGCCTGGTGGGCTTTGAATTGATCAGCTCACTGCTCTCTATTGCTCAGTGACGAGGTTTGGGTGTGATACTGCGAGGTGAGGCAGTAAGAGCTAACCTGGAGGAGGAGGGGCTTTGTTTTCTGGTTTTGTGCTTAAATTACTAATTAAATTACTGCTATTACTTCGGGCTTAAATATCTTGAGTCATAGAATCATTAATGTTGGAAAAGACCTCCAAGATCATCAAGTCCTTCCTATTGCAATATATCTCTCTCCAGTCCTGTGGAGAGAGTTACAGTGCTGTAGGTTCCATCAGAGGAAGGCTGTGAACAAATCTTGAAGTTGCTGAGGAGGTGTCACCGTCAACATTTAGAGGTTCCTGGTGGGATTTTTCCAAACTGTCTTTCCCTGACATAAAGTTCTGCAGGGGCTTTGCACAGTCTGTAACCAAGTTTTAATCATGTCCAGTGCAAATTCTCACCCCTTGTAACCAAGAACGACCTAATAGCAGTTCATGGCCATCAGGCAGACTCCTGTCCATCTGAGAAACAGCAAAAAGTCTTAAAAAATGCCTCGATAAGGTCAAATCTTTGGCTGTTGGAAATTAGCACAGCTTGATTATTACTTACAGGCTTTGAGTGTCAAATACCAGCTGAGACCTGATCCTTTAGCTCCTGGCTTTTTTCTGGGCTATTAGCAGTTTGAGCGTCAAGCTGAGCAAAGCCAGTTAATGAAGGCATCTCTCTCTAGAGGGGGCGATGCCTTTGTGCTGAAAGAAACGTGTTGCTGTGCAAGGAGATAACCACCCTTATTGCTTCCCGATGTCTGGGTGAAATGGGTTCACCTGCCCCAGGGCAGGCAGCTTCCCGAACCACTCATGCATTTACAAATATGCTTCAGGTGGAGGGACAGCAATAAAATGCAGCCAGGAGCATTCCCTGGGAAGGAAATGAGCTGCCACCATCCCTTCGTGCTCTGCATGAAGTGGGACACCTGGACAGATCTGTGTCCCCAGTGAAGGGGATGTTGCAATCCAGCCAGTGCTTCCCTGGGGAATTAATTGTTTTTTAATGTTGGAGTATATTGAATCAGAAATAACAAAATACTTTTTTCTGCCCACAGCCCTTGACCTTGTGATATGTTCTCATTAACCTTATTTTTCCATGATCCTTAATCAACTTAGGTAGAAGAATCCAGAATCTTTCCACTGCCAGTATCTGCAGCTCCAAACTGCCTCACCTCCTGTACATGGCAAATCTGAGCTACACCACTCAGAGATACAGCTCGGTCTTAATTTCCCAGCTCACCCTATTGATTCTAACTTAGTCTAGTGATCAGTAAATCATGCCATTGAATGCAAAGATGCTAACACATGTAATCATACTGGTTTTCAAGTATTACCCCTCAGGGACAGCTACCAACCCCAAATAATTGCTCTATCCAGCTGAAATTGCTCCTCCAATGATGCAATGACCTTGCAATATGCTTTCTCCTCCTCCCTGCTCTGGGCTGGCGTTGTGCACAGCTCTTCACCTGCTCTTACAGTGTATTTGGGAAGAAATCAAATGTTTTATGGGCAAAGAACCAGGCACCCTGTAATCATATTCCCTATTGATTGGGAAACGCTGGAGCAATATGCAATGGAAGGTGACTGAAAGGAGGGACATACACATCACAATTAATGTCCCACTGGGACCACAGTAATTGGGAGGTGCCGTGTGACAACACAGCACTGCTGTCAAATGACTTCTGGTTTAATTCCACAAGTGGTTCCATTTTGTCACTTTAGCAGAGTGGCCCAGAGGACTGGGAAGGGATTACATAATGATCCCTTCTCCTCTCTCACCCCCACTCACTCCGCTAGTGATGCAAATTCAAAATGGACCAGAAGGGAATGACTGGAGCTCTCATTGCACATTGATTTATTTTATTTATTCCTACTGCTTAGCATCCAAGGCTGCATCATAGAAATATGTTTCAGACTGCTTTTTTGTTCAAGGGTTGATTGAGTATTTTTTGTTGCACAGAACTGTTCTTGTGTGGGCCTTGGCAATCTTTGATTTGTGATTAGATTTGTGGCCCAATACTGCACATAATGAGTCCTGCTGACACTGTGGCTTGGCTTTGTTGCAATCTTGTTAAAATGCCTTCAAACCCTTCCCAGTTTTCCTGAAATGAATCAGTCATTGAAACCACCTTTTGTTTACACGCTCCCCCTGTAACAAAGGAAAGACCAGGGTGACCATAAAGATGACATCTCCAGTTATTCAACCCTGTGCCTCTTCCACGGAAGGGGTTAGTTCCTTTTTTAAATAAAAAACGTTTTTATTCTGTTGTGTTTTACATCCCTGAAGTCTGGCTTGCCATTCTGAGCAGCCACACTCAATGGAGCAAAAATTAAAGGAGTGACCTGTTATCTGTGGTTGCACCAATTTCTTCTGGCCTCTCCTGGACACCTACACTCCAGCCTTGATTGTGTCCTGTAGCATTGCCTGATGTTCCAACGTCCCAGAGGCTCATTTCTCTGTAGGCTTTTGAACCTGGAGAACTGTTGTTCAATGGCCTTAAAGTAGTTGTGAAATGGATTTTTGGTGGTTATACCCTCAAAGCACTCTTTGGTCACCAGATAGAGCAGGTACATGAACAGCTTCCATAGGGTTTTCCCACTGCAAGGGGGTCCACACACCAGGCTCCTCTTCAGCCTTGAGTTGTTGGGCTGCACGCAATAAAACTCAGGGAATTTGGCCTGTAAACATTAGGGCATCTTTAAAATTTATGGCTGCTCAGTTACTTGATTTTCCATGACTTCTGCTGAGCTCATAGAGGCCACCCAGCAGCTTTGTGGCCATGTCTTCTCATGGTCTTTGCTCTTTGCTCTTTGCATCTTTGCTTTAATGCTCGGAGTGTGTAACAGCAGTGGGTCTGCAAGGAAGCTGTGAAAACATCCCTCAGTTCAGCAGCTTCCCCGAAATTCTGCTTTCCAGCAGTCATCTCAAGGGAAGAGAGAGTACTTTCGGTGACTCACTGTGAAGAGACTCTCAAGAAGTTCCATGAAATGGTCTTTGAAGAGCTGGAAACATCCAACAGCTGCAACACAAAATAAGCGCGTTCAGCTTTGATGTGTTTGATGCAGGACCAGTAATTTCATTTTTGGCATTATTATGGAAGCAAAACATGCATTAACAGGCCATAATTTATTTTAAAAAGGAGAGCAAGAATGTTTACTGTCTTCCTGCTAATGCAATTGGCCTATTTCACGATCATCTATCAGGCATGACAGCATCTCCCATTTCTATGCAGATTTGTTATTTAAGTGAATTTTCTGTAGGTGCAGAAGGGGAGGGGGTGTTCTTTCTCTTTAGTGTACACCTATAATTTATTTAGATCAGAGCTTTCCTGCAGGGAAGTAAAAATAAAATCTTTGTTTCTCCTCCGTGGCAAGAACAGAGTTTGCAAAGCCAGTCTCATTTCTTGTCTCCTTAGAGACAGTGTTGGCAGAGTGGGACCTTCTGTGCCCCTCTGAGCATCACTGAAATTATCCCACATTAAGACTTTGATCAGTGGAGCCATAACTAGGGTTTAGAAGCATTTTCCCTGGACCTAAATATTAACAAAGGCTATGCCAGTTTCTAAGATTCGTTTCTCTTGGAAGGGGTGGCAAGGAGCAGGCAGAAGATTTAGGGACCATTTAGAATCACTAGGGTTGGAAAACATCTCCGAGATCATCAGGTCCAACCATTAACCCAGCAGCACAATAGTCACCACTAAACCATGTCCCCAAGTGCCACACATCCTTTTGAACACTTCCAGGGATGGTGACTCCACCACTGCTCCAGGCAGCCTGTGCCAATGCTTGACAACCCTTTCAGGAAAGAAATTTCTCCCTGCTTTAAGAATTGTTCCCAGGTCCTTCTCATTCAGGTTCAGTTCCCATAAAGCCTGATAAGACCTCACTAATTTTCTCTGCAGCTTTTCACTTTCCCGGCGTCCCTGCACAAAGATGGGGAGTAAAATCTTTGTGCAACGAGTGGCAAAATTCCCACCGACTCTGGTGGGGCCAGGATTTTATGTTAGACCTAATAGTGCCTGTAATTTCCCTTCTTATTAAATTAGTGGGCTGAACAGTTCTCAGCGGTGCATTGAGAAAGAAGAGTTTTTCCACTGCAGGAAATGGCAAGTTCAATCCTACGTCCCGCACTATTTATAGGAGACCCACATCCTCCCTCCTGCCGGTGGAGCTCCTTTAGTGCCAGTGAACTCCTATAACTTCTTACCAATGGGAATCTCTTTCCACATGCTCCTCAAGCTGCTGGAAAGGTTTAGCCCATAATTAAATTTCTTCAGTAAAAGGCTTTCCTCATTGTATAAAAAAAATCTACCTTTTTGAGAACTGATCACTTTGCTGCTCCTTGACTCTGAACCTACAAATACTAAATCAGAATAATTATGTAGTGATGTACACATTTCTCTTTTTTGCCAACAAAAACTGAATTAGTGGGTTTAATTTTCTTTTGTGGCACCCAGTTAGACTGGTTGATGTTATCTGGGAAACTTGCCCAGAGGTAGTGTGTAAGACGTTTTGTGTCTATCAAATAAGAAATACCTACAAACAAACTCACCCCCTTCTGTTTTCTCTATCTGAGCTCCTGAAGAGAATATGTTCAGAGTTAAGTATCCAGAAACCTGACAAACAACGTGAGAAGCCCAAGCACTAACCACTGAAAACAGGAGAGTTCCACAGATTTCTTCCTGCCTTTTTTTTCCCCTCCAGCAGATAAAATATTTATTGCTCAGCAACTGCAGAAAGGTTAAGTGTTTTGCATCCCTAACTTCTCTCTCCCTTGGCATAGATTAAGAGGGCAGCAGAATTAAAGGCAATTCTAATGAGCCAGGAGGTCATAATTTATAGATCTGCCTTGAAAGATGCAGACCTGCCATCTGTACTGCACTTTTCTGGGTGTGAAACTTCGCTCAGGAAACCTGATTTCACACTGCTTAAAGGCAAGCGGTTTCCTTCTGCTGCCTCGTGGCACCAGTTCAGCCTGGTCCTTCATCAGTTGCTCTCAGGTGATGCCCTCAGAGCACACCTTGAGACTGCAGGTACAGCAACACCTCTGTTAGCATCAGTCTCAGGGACATTGTGTGAATTTTCCATGTACGATTGACAGAATCTGTCCTGATTAACTTGTATGTGGTGAGGGAGGGAGAGAAACACAGAATATCCTGAGCTGGAAGGGACCCACAAATATCGAGTCTAGCTCATTAGCCTGCACAGGACAACCACCAGAGTCACACCTTGTGTCTGAGAGTGTTGTCCAAACACTTATTGAAGTCTAGAGACTGGGAGATATTCCCCTGAGCTCAAGTGAGCAGCAAATGGCCATGAAAATATAGTCAGCTGTGATTTCTCAGGAGGAGACAGCAAATATTGCATTTCAGTAGGTTTAATTCTGTATCAGGTGTTGGTGGATGAGAAGAAGGTCATGTTTGCAGCATAAGAGAGTTCAGAGTATGTCCATATCATCATCAATTTAAACTTTGCTCAACAGAGATGTCATCCAAGTAGGCAACACTTGGGCAGAGAGGTCAGAAATCTCCCAGCAAATGTTCTGTAGACTGTGTTGGCATCATTGTGATTAATTTGTGTGACAATGAGTTTCTGAGTTCACTCAGCTGTGGTGGCTATCTGCACACAAAATCTGAGTCATAGAAACACTGGGATTGGAAAAGCCCTCTAAGATAATCAAACCCAACCATTAACTCAGCACTGCTGAGTCCACCACTAAACCATGTCCCCATGTGCCACATCTACACATTTTTTTGAGCACTTCCAGGGATGGCAATTCATCCCTTCCCTGGGCATCCTATTCCAGTTGCTGACCACCCTTTCAGTGAGGAAATTTTTCCTAATATCCAATCTAAACCTCTCACAGCCCACCTTGAGACCATTTCCTCCCATCCTGTCACTTGTTACCTGGGAGAAGAGACCGACCCTCACCTGGCTTTGTAGGCACATCTAATTTCCAAGGAAAATAACCCTCCTGATTTCCTCCTAAAGGAGTATTAATACCATATTCAGCTTTCTTAGTGCTATGGCCTTTGCTTATGTCTAATTGTTGAAGGGCCAGTGGGAGCCAATCCACCCTGGAATGGTCCCAAGGGAGCTGCCAGCAGAAACAAAACTATGCCAAGAAAGGAGCCTGTCAGGCTTCCTTCTCTGTGAGGCCTCTGGGGTGTGTGTGTCATGGGAGACTTGCTGGGAACAAAAAGCATGGAAAAACCAACAATCTCCATCCTGGGAGCTGTGTTTAGCTACACCAGAACAAAAGTCCTTACTCTTAGGTAAGGACCCATTTTCCAGCAGGTGAATTGGTAGCTCTGAAAAGCTCAGGTTGCTCCTGGCTTGGTTGTTTCCCAGTGAGGCTTGGGCAAGTTTCCATCCCATAAGAAGGCAATGTGTCTTACTCCTTCCTCCACAGGGTCTGTGGCAAGGAGAGAGTGTGCTGGGATCAGGCTTGGAGATGACTTGTTCATCATTCCCCTTGCAGCACTCAGAGAGTAGAAACCCATTGTTTTCCATGCTATGTTACCCCAGTTATCCCAGTGTGTTTTTCCCCCAAAGGAATTACAAACCCCAAGCTGCTCTCCCTCTTTCTCTTTAACATGGGAGGGAGATGGTACTCTCTAACCAACCTGCTCCTTTAAAACAAGTTTTCCATGAGCTCTGTGGAGTCTCTGGCATGTTTTCTGTATTCTGTATTTATTTTTCATTTCTGCCTGCAGCTTCAGTTGGAGATAATTGCTCTTTCTTTGTCATCGTGCAAGGTGAGCTGGCTCCCTAGTGTGCTCAAGGACCTTCAGAATCTTCCCAGCCATTGCAGAGGCAAGACAGAAAGCACTGTAAAATAGTTTGCCACCACCCTCAGCAGAATTTGAGCACAGGAAACATAAAATGACAGATTATTCAACCCCTAGATAGGCCAATTAAAAGGGAAAAAAACAACTCCAGCAGCAAAGGCTGTGCTTATGTTGTTATAGCTGGGAAGGGGTTGCTTGTAAAGGGATTTCAGCATCATCTAATATTTGGAATTTAATAGTTGCAGTGGGACTGGCTTAGAACAATGCCCTTTCATTGAAAGGAAACTTTGGTCTCCCTAGAATTGCAGCTTACGTCGGGCAGCATGAGGAAGCGACGGGGGAGTCGTCCTGCCTTGCTCCCAGCCAAGTTCTGTCCCTCAGCTGGAGATCCTGGTGCCAGCCAGTGTCAGCTCTGGGAACAGCTGGGGAAGAGACATCCCTTGGTCATATGGTCAAATGTACCCCAGGACTGCACTGACTTAGCTGGATTTTGAAAGTAATGCCAAAATGTTAGTTAGCTTGAGAAGGTCATGACGCAGATGGTCAAAGATGTGCTTGGAAACAGGAGCTGAATCTTCTGACTTGCCTTTAGAGAGCTTAATACTGTAGTCTTTCTTCACTCAAAGAGTGGTTAAGCTTTGGAAGAGGCTCCCCAGGGAAGTGGTGGGGTCACCATTCCTGGAAGCATTGAAAAAACAAGTGGTACTTTGTGATCTGGTTTAATGGGCACGACAGTATTTGGTAGAAGGTTGGACTTTATAATCTTGGAGCTCTTTTCCAACTTTACTGTTTCTATGATCCTATGAGTGGTTCAGCCATTACCCCCAAATCCGGGCAATGAAATGGGCCCTCATTTCCAATCAGTGGAGCAAAAGCACAAAGGTCAGTTCTGACTACTGCAGTTTTGTGTATCCCAGCAAAGGGAACAACCCCATCCAAAGGCTGGGGCTCCTTTCGATCCAGGGACACAGCTGGACCCCATTCACTCACTCCTCTCTGCGCAAACACCACATCAGCAGTTGCAGGGAGGGTGTTGTTGTGTTCAATAAATAATCCATCACTGCATTCCAGGCAGAGCACCTAATAAATGGGAAAACATTCTGCAGTCATAAAACCCAATGATATCGAAAACATGAAGCGACTGAAGCTGGAGCAGCTTTACTTCAGCTCTATAAAATGAGGAGTCACACAGAGATTTGGAAAAACCTTTTTTTCCCAGTCTGGCAAGTGTTGTCTCAAGCAGTAAATCCCAAAGCCAGGATGTCTGGGGGTACTGCCTTGGGAGCAGTCAGTTTAATTGTAATAATCCAGAAAAGAGCAAGTCTCTGAGTCTTCTAGTTAATGCAAAAAGGTTCCTGCATTACACTCTGCTTTGCCATCTCTCAGAAAGTCGGGGGTCAGAGCAACCACATTCACATTTGTCTTGCCAGTCACCAGGGGTGTTGGTGCCACCAGCTGCTGATCCTTCCAGCTTCCATTGGATCATTGCCCTCTGGCTTTCATCTGCTCCATATAAAAGTCCTACTGGACCTCAGAGATGCTCTGGCTTTTCCTTTTTAGACACAAACAAACAAACAATATATTCAGCTTTGCCTGGGTGGTTTCTTTGTGGGTTTGAAGAGGTAGGGGAGTGAGTGGTGGGGTTTTGTCCCCTGTTCCTGCCTTGAAAAATGTTTCTCTCCTTTTCCCAAAGTGCTTGTGATTTGAGGCATGACCAAAAGAAAAGAAAAATTATTAAAAATTGCTCATTTTGCAGCCAGTATATCTGATAAAAATGTGAAAGAAAGAGTACAGACGAACATGCCTTTATTTGTCATCAAGTAGGACCAAAATTGCAATTCCTGGTGTAGAATCAGTCTCTGTTTTGCAAGTACTGGCAGGACAACAGAGAAACTTTTTAAAGGCTGTGGCTTAGTTTATAAGAATAAATGCAAAACATACAAGAAAGGTATAAAAAGGGATCTGGATTTTTCCTGCTGTTCTGCAGGGAAAGGCCATACACTGTTCTCATGGTCTGGCTCTGTTGTTGCCTCAAACCTTACACCAGTAACATGTTGGAATGTCCCACATGGTCCCCATTCAAGTGAATTCAGAAATAAAACAAAGAGCCCTCCACCATTTTCAAACAAGCTCATCCCCTCCTAAACATGGGTTCCTTCCAACATCCCCCTGGTTAGTAAGTTGGAATTCATTATATCCTGTATTTCTGGAGTGAATTAGTGAGACAGGTTGCCCAGAGAAGCTGTGGCTGCCCCATCCCTGGAGGTGTTCAAGGCCAGGCTGGACAGGTCTTGGAGCAAGCTGGGATAGTGGAAGTGGGTTGGAACTGGATGATCTTTAAGATCCCTTCCAACCCAAACCATCCTGTGATTATAGGATTAGAACAAGAATGTGAAGCACTAAAAACTAGTACAGATTTTCCACATCTGGCCTAATTACATTCTCAATTAGGCCAGTATGCCCACAGAGGAGTATGAAAAATTACCTTGGTGTAAGTTACCCGATGTCAATTCATCCTCCTTTCAGGCTGGCATTGCTGTATTGCTGATGCAGCATCTTTGTACAGCTGTCAATAATTTGTTGAGGGTTTTCACCCACTGGCTTGATTACTATGCATGATGGGACTTATTTATTCACATCAGCAGGAACAACTTGTGACTTTATGATCCAAATTTTGCCATGTAAACAAAGGAAAAGGGTGACTGAGATTGCACAGAGCAGTGATGATGTTGATGTCCCATCACAGAAGATTTGAACCACAAAGATCAATTACCTGCCCCTACCTGACTCTGGACTCTCAAACTGACCACAAATACTTGAATTAACTAATTTGTCTCCTCAAATGAGTCATGCTATACATTTCTCATGTACAGTTTTAAAGATGTGATTTCCTTTCCTCAAACAGGAAAAAGAGAGGCAATATTGGAAAAAAAAAAAAAAAGGAGATGCAGCAAAGTTGAATGAGAAAGTTTTCCCAATGTAAATTGTCAGAGCACAGAAATGAATCTGGCCCAGACTTAACATCTACTATTTGTGGAGCTTTTTAAGATCATCTACACTAAATCAGTATGATAGATGCATTTAAACCTTGGATAAATAATATTGAGGAAGAGCAAGCATCTTATTTTTAATTATGACACTGTCACTTAGGAGCTTTCAGGCTCCTCCTCTGTAAATGCACTTCTTCATCAGCTGCTCCATAACTGTCTGTGTTTTTGCCTTCAGAAGACACTGGTAGTCAGTAAGAGGTATTTTGAATTCCTCTTTTCCTAAGGGATGAGCTGCCTTTTGTTTATATCCCAATGCCATGCCCAAGAAGATAAACACAGAGCAGACAATGTGCAGGGTCTCGCTGGTGGGTCAAATCCTTGCAATATCAACAAGTGCAGGACCCAGGTCTTCAAAGGGACTTGACTTCTACTGGCAGAATTTGATTTTGGGGACCCGGAACATTGTTGTAAATTGATGTTCCACACTCACGATCATAAGTCACAAGTAGAAATTTGATTTAAGGTCTTATAAAACACAACTCTTTTGAAAATGTTGCCACTCAGAAGCATGACTTATCTCATTTTTAAACAGCCTTTAAAAATGATCACACTCTGGCTCTGTGCCTACAACTAAAATGAAAGGCAATCTCTTGGCCTGGGAAGAACCAGACAAGCCTTGGAACGTTAATTTTCAGCCATTTTCATCTGCTGTGTAAAGAGAAGATAAGGGAAAGACAGGAATTAGGACTAATAACAACCTGTTCTTTTTTGAAGCTTCTAATCTTCCTGGTAAGTAAATTAATTTTTATATAGAGGGATATAGAAGAAAGGCACTAATGTTTAATTACACCTAATGCTTTGCTGCTGAGGGCAATACCAAAGCAGATGTTTTTTTGATGTCTTTGGTTTTAATTGTACACATCTTAGGCAGGGGTGTCTGCAATAAACGCGTAAGGGAGACAGAACAGCCTTCCTGTTAGAGACAGGAGAAGAACTGGACTTCTTGGGGTCCTTCTGCAGGGGTTGAGGTCACCTGAGTGTACACGGTCTTCCACTGTAGAAGTTGTGTAAGGTTTTTTCTACAAGGATAGGCTAAATCTGCCCTCAGAGATCCCCTCTATCCATCTCACAGCAATCCGCTTCCACAGTTCAAATGTTTTTTCTCCACTGGATCCCATTTTCCAACCTGCTGATGTAAACCAAAAGCAATTTCTCCAAGACCAAGAGTTAATTTAATTGATCTGAGCTATAAAGCGATGGGAGACAACTGTTAAAGTGAGGGGGAGTGAATGCAGAAGGTTTTATTGGCTCCTCTCCCTTAAATCCAGGTGAGTTATGGGAGGCTGCACTGGTGCTGTTGCTTCCCTCTCTGCAGACTCTCTCTGTGACAACTTGTGCAAGAGACCCACAGCCTCCTGTCAGTTCAATCTTCCTGCTTGGAGGAGCATTCCAGATGTCCTTGGCCTTCCTAAATTTTTGGTCTTCCACTTGTTAACTCAGCCTGATGGCAAATACCTGCCTCCTCCCAGGCTGTGACCACCACCAGTGTGCTGTGGGGTCTCCCAGGAGCAGCAGTCGGATGGATGGATGGATGGATGGATGGATGGATGGATGGATGGATGGACGGACATACGGATTTTGTCCATCACCTTTGCACTTGGCAGATACATCCAGGTATTCTGCAGTGGTTATACATGAGAAGAAGCGGTGAACAATGCTGTTTCCCCATTGCTGGGACTGGGAGCCATGGGGAGACTGCTCCTGCAACACCATCCACCTGACATAAGGGGTTACCTGCAATTTCCAGATGAACCCTGCCTATTCTGGCTTTATCCCACAAGCACAGGCTCTGGGATAGAGAAGGATTTGCCACAGGCATATGAGTGACACCAGAGAGCACAGTCACACCACTGTGACATCTGGATTGGGATAGGAGTCCAGGAGAGCCCTTGCTTACCCTTCTTGGGGCCAGACCAGGAGCTGCCTCACTGCAGGGGACCTCCAGGAGACCTGGGAGTATGCCAAAAGATGTGCAGCAAGAGTCCTTGGACACACAGATCCATGACCAGCCCCCAGATTCCACAGTTTGGGAAGCCCAGGAGGACTAGCTCAGAGGACCTGCTCCCTTGGAGATGCCTATATTTAGTCAGACGAATTCCTATCTAAGAGCAGAGAGTTTTCACTGGCTGAGCTGGAGGCAAAACAGATGCTCAGCCCAGCCAGGATGTCATTACACTGTGATTATTATTACTGGATGCTTAATTTCCAGCTCTCTGGTGCTTGTCAGTGATGGATACTGGGACAAAAAGAGTCCTCAATCCTGCAGATAACTGAAAGCAAACAGGCATGTAATTCTCTTCCTTTATTCTAGTAAATCTCCATTGTTCAGGTAAACCATCTGGTCATTATCACATATCCACACTAAGGCCCTGGGGGCCTAAATCCAAATTAGGATAATCCACTACTGAGCCGATAATGAGGGAGTGACATGTGGTAAAATTAATTTTTTTTTTGTAGTTAGAAGTATTAAAAAGCCATTCAGTGAGATGAAGTTGTTGTTATCACAAACAAATTGCAGTTCAGTGGGAAAGAATTGCATTTAAAACTGATTGGCTGTAAAATTAATAATGTTTTGGGCAGCGTGCCTGCTCTTGGCACTTCAGAGGAGTGTCAGCCTGTGGCAGTGATCACACCAGTCCCAGAGAGCCTTCCACATCCCACCTTCCAGGAATCATGTGCTAAGTCTTGCTCCTGGGTATCTGGCACGAATTCCCAAATGTTGTGGAAGAAACGTGCCATCTGGGCAGAGCTCCACAGGGGACATTTGCCCATGTGAAAGGCTGGCAAAATGCCCACGTGCCTCTTCCATTCCCCAAGCAGGGAGAAGTAAACCCTGCAAAAAGTGTTTCCACATCAACTCTTTCCATTTTGGTGTGGGGTCATGTACACAGGAGGAGAGGAGTATTTTGATTACCCAGAGGTGAGTTTTAGCTTGGGAGTCTGGAGTTTCAGCTGTAGTGTTGTCTCTGAAACAGCTGAGCTGTGGTGGCCACATCTCCCTTGTGCCAAGTGCCCTTTCATAAACAATTACAGCAGCAAATAAGAGTCATGATAAGTTTTTTCATGTAGAGAACTGTGGGAAACTATCCCAGATCCTGTCTCTTGGTATGGGATGTGCCTTCATGCAAGGAAAACCCCGTTTTCTTGTACAAAGCCCAGTCTCCTTCAGCTTCAATGAGAGGATCAAAGTGTGTCATGTCTGCCTGGGAATTTTGCCCTGTGCCCATTTAGGATAATGTGAGAAGGACTTTTGAATGAAAATTTCTCTTCATGATGAGTTCCCACTTCTCAGCACTGAGAATGTCTGTGGGGTCAGGAAGGGATAGGCACAACCAATACCCTGCCCCAGCTTCAGTATCAATCACTTCTCTCCAAAGTTTGGTTGCTTCCAGTCTCTCTCTCTCTGTCAGCTTTGTCTTTCTGCCCATCCCATTAAGCAGAAGTGATTTCCACTAAAACTCCCCAATGGACTTCCATAAAATCCTGTTCCTAATCCAGATTTCATGGTTAGGGCAGATAAATACCGTGGTTAGACTACCATTAAAATTGTGTCGAGAAGGAATCTGTTCAAACAAGACCCTTGGGAATACATGGAACTATGTCAGTTGATTCTCTTTTAGCAAATATGGAGCCATAAAAGTGTCACTGAAGGTTATATATATGTTCAAGGAAGAAACAGTAAGTACCCTCTGAGATCCCAAATCCTCTCCTCCACAATAAAACTCTTATCTGTAGTTATCACTCATTTTTAGAGTTGTCCAAATCTGAAATTGACTTGAAGCTATTGCTTGTTTCTTCCAGTCTCAGAACCAGCTGCAAGAGATTTACCTACTTTCACAATGTCTTTGCAAAGTGTCAGTACCAAAAGGCAACTAAACTGGAGCTCAGTGAGATATAATAAAATAAAAATTAATTAAAAACCACATCCAAAAAAAAAATCCTGACAAAAATACATTTGTCTTTAAATTCAGATGTGCTGCAGTGATGCAGCTGAACTGTTCGATTCCACTGATGATATTCTGGTGAGAATATCACAGTGGGAGATGATAACATATGAAGGGTGGGTGGTAGTTGATCATGAAAACTGGAAAGTCCATCTCCTTTACCTGCCTCTGCAGCCAGGGAGGCAGAAGGCAGCCTTTTTGGGGCATCAGCTCTAAACTACCTGTTGGGGTAACTCCTCTTCCTTCACTGGCACATGAAGGAATTCTGGGGACAGGAGTCTTGAATCTTCCCCATCAAATGCCAAACACAGCCTGGAGCAGCGATTTAGCACGGTGGAAGTGGTGCACTGAAGTGCCTTCCAATGGCAGTGGTTTCAGGGGTGCCAAGGCACACATTTTTAGAATCCCTGTTTCACTTTGGAGACAAAAAAATTACAATTTTACTCCTCAAATCTGAATGAAGATTAAAAAATAAATGATGGAGCAGGCATAATGATTGCAAGAAAACCCTACTCACTGGATGTTTCTCGTTTACAGGTTCCAAATGTGGATCTGGGACTGTAAAGAGGCATCCAGGGCAGAGCAGCCAGGAGAGGACTCTGAGCTTCTGAGTCCTTTCCTAGCCTGTCATCCACTGAGTTGGATCTACCTCATCAAACCCATGACAGCAAATGACACAGGGTCAAGCTTCCAACTCTGTTCCCTACTACTTATTTCAGTATTCCAGTGTATCCTGTAGGTCCAGGTTATAGAAAGGTTTTGCAGCAAGATCTGGAGCTGATGTACCTCTTCTCAACCTTCAGAAGGCCACAGCCTCCTGTGGCTTCAGCTGTAAGAAAATCAAAGCATAACAGGCTTTCCTAATACTTCCTAAGTCTCCTCAAGTTGCCATGGTGTGTGGTGACCATGTATGACCACACACACACATTTTTAAGCTGTTGGTGCCATTGCATAAAACCCAAACCAGACTATTTTAGGTTCTGACAGTATGGGCAATGTGTTTTACCTCAGTGCCCGCTGATTTTGGGTCCAGCCTCCCCAGCAGTCACCTCTTGTCTAGAAAAGGTAATCAATGTGAAATTATGAGGGAGGGAAGGAAAGAAGGCAGCACCATGCACCACCTTGAATGGGTTAGACTGGATTATATCCCTAAGGACACGTGATTTCTCAGTGTCATTCCAGGCTCACCATAATTGCAGATTCAGGCAGCTCTGAAGGAGACTGGAGTGAGGACCTGCCTTTGGATGTGCATGCACCTGCATGGCAATGGAAAATTACCTCAGCCAAATGTGTTGTCACAGAGTAGCGGGGTGGTGATGTCAAAATAAAGAGAACTGCTGTCCCAGCTGACTTAGATTAGCAGCGTGCTCTCTTCCCTCCAAGCATTTTCCTTCTCCTGCACCAGTGCCAAGGCAGAGGAATGAATCTTTCCAGCATCCTTGTGGCTTCAGGGGGACTTGGAGTGATGTATGTGGAAAAGTCAAGGCTGACATCACACATTGTTCTTATGTTGTTCCCAACAAACACAGCTTATTCCCTGCTTCATGTGAAATCCCCAGTGCTGATCCTCCCACAAGGCAGCTCTCCCAGTGGGACTGGAGGGATTCAGGCAAGGAGAAATCCTTTGGGACCACTTAACACCAGAGTGGTGAAAATGGCTCTGCCTGTCTCTCTGTTTCAGTGCTGTAACAGCTTATTTTCCATGTGTTACCTGGTCCCAAGAGTCTTACACATTTATAGCCAGAGGCAAGATGGGCTGTTGGCAGAGACAGGGAATGAAATTCCATAGGCTGGTGCTAATGCCAGTCAGATCCAGACCTATTTGTGTGCTCCCCTGAAGTGAGCAGCTGGTGTGTCATCCCTTGCTCAGCCCCTCGCCTTGCACAAAGCCCAGACTGACCCCACATCCTCCCAGTCCTCTCTGCTCTGCTCACCGAGCTCTTTGCTCCTTTCCCTCTTGGATTTATCAACTATGTGGTCTCTCGGATGTAAAATCCCAGAGTTTAGGGCTCTGGCCACTGCCTCCTGCCTCCATCCAGATATTCCATGGCTCACACTGCAGTTTATGGGCCTGTAGCCCACATGTTTTCTGCACATTCCCGTTCATACTCACTGGCTTGGGACTTTTTTCCCTATTTTACCCTTAATAAAACAATTACTAATGATTCAAGGCACTCAACTCGATCCCATAAAGTGATCTGGAGACTTCAGGCTGAAGTTACGTTGGTTCAGTTCCCTTCACATGAGAAATCTTGGCTTCTTTGTGAGAGGGCTTTGGTGCCTGTATCTGCACACACATATATATTGTATATAATGTGTATATTTTTCATCCCACACGAGCTGGCACGAGGGGAGAGTAGGGAGGCTCCAGAGTTGTTGGATTATTGTGAAGAAGAGGCATAATGAGACAGGCGTTAGCACCCACACTCAAGCTCTCTAAAATCAACAGACTTGCAAAAAAAACATGTGAAATCACCGTTTTATTCCCATATTCAGAACTATATTTGCAGGGGAAAGGACCAAACTGTGGCAGCAGCAGGGCTGTACTCAGCTGTGCTGCCTTGGTCTCCTGACCCATGCACAGCATATCTTGGGTTTGGGTATCCTTGGTTTGCTGTCTCTGCAGACAGGCTGGAAGTGTTACAGCAGGCAAGGAATGAGGAATATTTGTTGTGACCAGCAGCAAACCATGCAGTGAGAGAAAACACTGAAAAAAATTCTGCCTGATGTTATGGCCTATATGGGCATATCAATGGGAACCCCAGCAAGCAGGGCAGTGTTGGATCTACTGGAAATTTAGCTAAAATCTCTCAGTCTCTGGCTTAGAGCTGTGTATCATAGTGCTGCTTGCACCTAAACTGCGTCTGCACGTGGTGGGAGGATCCAAGGGTCAGTGGTGGAGATGCTTTACATGACCTGGGCCATTCTTTTTGGCATGCCATTTATCAGGGAATCATGGAAAGGTTGGAACACACCTCGAAGATCATCGAATCCAAATGTTAACCCAACACTGCCAAGTCCACCACTAAACCATGTCCCCAAGTGTCACATGCCTTTTTGAACCTTTCCAAGAATGGCAATTCCACCAGTTTCCCAGGCACTCTGTTCCAATGCCTGACAACCCTTTCAGTGAAGATTTTTTTCCTAATATCCAATTTGAACCTCCTCTGGTGCACCTTGAGGCCGTTTCCCCTTGGTGTGCCCTTATGTTTCTTTGTTGACTCTATAAAATCTGCTCCTTTCTTGCAGGGAATGTGTATGGGTTATTTGGTTTTGGATGCTGTCCTTAGGCTGCAAACACCCTTTGGAGCAGGAATGCTGCTGCACAGCCTTTTCCATCTGTGCTGTGTTCAGTGAGGAGGCTGAGCTCATATGTTACACTGAATTAAAAGCAAGAGCCTCCCTGTAGCTGTACCATCGATGTCTCACTGCCACGGAGCAGGTGAGAGGGAAATGTGCTATGGGCAGCTTGTGGTCTGACAGAGACCATCTGTGTGACTGCTGACATGGCATTTAAGCACTTTTCCCCAAGTTATGTTGCAAGAAGAAACCTGCAGGAGATGCTGAGGAGCTCTAATGCAGCACGGTCATAGATGCTCTGCAAGCACATGTGCTCTGCGAAAGGATTTTGCATCTTATAAAATTTACCTTCATGGGCTTCTTGAAATGCCCAATCCTCACCATGGGCCAGTTATTTTTAATGAACTGTCAGTGTTTGGCTCAGCAAGAATCGAGGATTAATAAAAACTTGGTGCACAGGCTGATTTGAAGAACTCTGCTGCACATTGAACATCAGGGATGGGCAATATGGAACAGCCTCTCCAGGATGGGTTGCTTTCAAGCACAAAGCCAAACACGAAATACCAAGCTGTCTGCATGTTCTGTGTTTGTTTACAGTACAGCTTTTAAAACCTTTCTACCTCAGAAACTGTTTCCCCTCTGATATCCTTCCCGGGATAAGGGGCACAGTCACATTCTTAAAGTGCTGTTAGTGGCAGATGGAGCAGTGGAGGTGTTTCTGACACCCTTAGAGCTGACAAATGCCTGGAGAATATTTACAGTACCTTGCTGCTGCCTCCTCTGGTAGTTATTCTTCCATTTTCATGAATGTAAAAGGTGGGCCCATGGCAGTCTGGTCTGTCTTATTGCATAAGCACTGAACTGCAGACCCTTTCCATGGCAATACGTGCAGGACCTCAACTTTAAGATCTCCACCTGCAACCTCCTCAGAGCCCTGTCAGCATGAGGAGTGCAAGGAGTTTGGTCTCATTGTATGTCTGGGACAGGGAACAGATTGGTGACATATCTGATGTCTGCAGAGATTTTTATTTGTATTTCAGACTCATGTCAAGGAAATTCCTCCAGTGCTGCTGGGGAGTTGGCTGTGTCAGTGACATTGTGTCACCCAGACCAATGCCAAACCTTCACTTTCACCTTTTGAGAGCAGTAACAGCCTCACCCCAGCACATCTCTAGGGGTTAATAGCTGTCTAATTTTCAAGATAGCTGAAAAATCCATAAATTACTGATGGGGCTCACAAAGGTTGCATGAATAGGCTTGACCCTTCAGAACAAAAAGGGAGGCAACTCTGTTCCCATTCTCTCCAAAGCCAATCCTCGCTGACATCACCAGCTGTACAGCCAGATGTTGGGCAGGTTGGAAACACCTCTTCCAGGCTGAGCCTGCCACCTTGAGCAGAAGGAACATCATCCTTCACTGGCTCAGATCCCAGCTGTCTACCACCCAACAGAGCTCAGCAGACCAACAGAACGGCCAAAAACCCACCTAATTTTGCATACCCTAGGCTGTGGCAATGTCTACATCTAACCATCAGCAGATGCCCAAGCAGGCTCTGTACTCAGAGTAAAATTTTGTTGACATGAACGAATAAAAGTCTTTTCAATTCTCTCATGCCATCATGGCATACCTAAAGCAGAGCCATGAACTGACTGCAAAGAAAAGGCCATGCATGCTGACCGCCAGCTTTGGAGGATCAGGGTAAAATTCCTGTTCCATGTTGTGTAAATTGCTGCTCAAGACATTTTTACATCAGTGTGCCTCAAAAAGGGGGGTGATCCTGGGAAAAGAGAAAGAAGCAGCTTTTGATTTTGGCAACATCTGGTACCAGGGAGATCTTATGGTCATGGTCACAGCAAGGCCAGGTTGGATGGGGCTTGGAGTGACCTGGTCTAGTGGAAGGTGTCCTTGCCCATGGCAGGGAGGTTGAAACAAGATGGTCTTTCATCATGATGACCTTGGGTCTCTCCCAATCTAAACCATTTGATGATTCTATGATAACACTTCATTGGTTGTGTTCAGATCAAGGCCAGATGCCAGGAACAAGGGAAGTTGGAATGCTGGATAGACTCTGTGTCTGAGCCCAAGAGTCACACCATGGGCNGTGTCTGATCCCAGCAACTGGAGGAATCCGCATTATGTGCATGTATTCTACTAGCTAAATATATGTATGGATCTACATTCCTCTATTTTTATGTATATGATTGTGTATAAACATATTGCATAAACAGACTCCCATCCTGATTAGAACCATAAAAGTATAGAATGTCCTGAGCTGGACAGGATCCACAAGGATCATCAAGTCCAATTCCTGGTCCTGCACAGGACACCCCAGGAGTCACACCATGGGCCTGAGAGCATTGCCCAAACACTCCTTGAGCTCTATCAGCCTTGGTGCTGTGACCACTGCCCTGGGGAGCCTGTTCAGTGCCCAACCACCCTCTGGGTGAAAAAGCTTGTGCTAATATCCAACCCAAACCTCCCCTGAAGGAGGGTTCAGTGAGAGGAGTGACAAGGTGAGAGCAGAGGTGCTCATGGTGTGAGTGGAGTGCTGCACCTTCTGCCTGCTCTGCCCTGTGTGACCATCTGTGTGCATGTACATGTGTGCACACATGTGATATTCCTGTGTGATGTGTGTTCCTGTGGGAAGCACAGACTCAGCCTCATTGCTGGCTGGATCTGGGGATGTGAAGCTGCATCAGCCTCACTTCTACCAGGTGACTGGATGTGGAATTTCCAGCAACTATCCAGCAACCCGTGTCTTCCTGGAGCCCCACATACAGTCTGGTCTCTGCAGAATGGCTTTTCTTTGTTTATTTTATTTTCATTCATATTACTCTTCTCTTTCTTGCTTTCTTCCTGCAATCCCTGTGGTATAGGCTCATATGCTCTCTGCATGAGTGGTGGTTAGATCCCGTTCCCTTCTCATTCTTCCAAAAACTACTGGGCTGTCATGCAGGAAAACTCAATTCCTAGGGATATTCTTCCATAGTATTGCCGTAGTATTTTCTGCCTACCAGAGTTAGAGGGGTCTGAGTTCTCACTGACAGCTACTACTTTTGATATAAAGGCCTGATTCTGCCCTCACTTGCACATGCTATTTATACCAAATTGCATAAACTCAGCCCCAAAGTGACTTACAAGTTATGATGACAGCTTAATCACGAGAACAAACTGCAGCTTTAAAACCCTGTGATTTAAATCATCTGTGAGTAGGATTCGAATCTAATAGTCTACCATTGAAGGCTGAACAGCCTAGTAATTGCAGCCATATATGGAATACAATAAAAGCACCAGGAGAAAAAGAGTGGAAAGAAAAGCCTTTTTCAAGACAACAGTGCCAGAAAAAGTAATTACCACTGCAGCTCAGGCACTCCCAGGTATTAAGCACTTGTGCAGCAGCATGAGCATTTCCCAGCTGGCTGTGCTTAGCAGAGCTAAAACAGGGAAAGACAAAAACCAAACCAAAATAGGAATAAGATGAAGCACCAATTCTCCTGATGTCAAGAGAGGTTGTGGACACAACTCTGGAGCTGTTCAAGGCCAGGTTGGATGGGACTTGGAGCAACCTGGGCTAGTGGAAGGTATCCCTGCACATGGCAGGGGGATGGAACTGGGTGATGTTGAAGGTCCCTTTCAAACCAAACCATTATGTGGTTCTGTGATACTTCATTTGATCCAAGCAGTAGAAACCAGTGGTGGAGGAGGAATAGCACATACCTGATGAATTTGAGTGGCTTTGGGAAGGTGTTTTCTGGATTGTGTTTGAAGGCAAAGACGGTCAGTGCAAATTTAACTTCTCCAGGGAAAGAATGCAGAGACCATTCTCACAGTAGCATGACAATCTCTGCTTTGCCTTGTGCTGCTGCACACACATTTCTGGTGCAGAGATCATTTTGCAGTGTGTAATCATAGAACTGTGGAATGCCTTGGGTTGGATGAAACCTTGAAGTCCATCTTAGTCCAACCCTGCCATGGGCAGGGACACCTTCCACTAGCCCGGGTTGCTCCAAGCCCCATCCAACCTGGTCTTGGACACTTCCAGGGANGTGATGTTGAAGGTCCCTTTCAAACCAAACCATTATGTGGTTCTGTGATACTTCATTTGATCCAAGCAGTAGAAACCAGTGGTGGAGGAGGAATAGCACATACCTGATGAACCATTATGGGGTTCTATCCTACTATTTGATCCTAGCAGTGGAAACCAGTGGTGGAGAAGGAATAGCACATACCTGATGAATTTGAGTGGCTTTGGGAAAGTGTTTTCTGGATTGTGTTTGAAGGCAAAGACGGTCAGTGCAGATTTAACTTCTCCAGGGAAAGAATGCAGAGACCATTCTCACAGTAGCATGACAATCTCTGCTTTGCCTTGTGCTGCTGCACACACATTTCTGGTGCAGAGATCATTTTGCAGTGTGTAATCATAGAACTGTGGAATGCTTTGAGTTGGAAGAAACCTTAAAGTTCATCTTAGTCCAACTCTGCCATGGGCAGGGACACCTTCCACTAGCCCAGGTTGCTCCAAGCCCCATCCAACCTGGTCTTGGACACTTCCAGGGATGGGGCAGCCACAGCTTCTCTGAGCAACCTGTGCCAGGGCCTCTTCACCCTCCCAGGGATTAATTTCTTCCTCATATCAAAACTAAACCTACCTTCTTTCAGTCTAAAGTCATTACCCCTTGTCCTATCAGTCCATGGCTTCTTTTCTCTTGGAATTGGCATATTCCCCACATATGGCTATTCCAGTGATCCAAAAATGGACACAAGGTTTGTTCTGCTTCTAATGAAGCTGGAGATACTTTCCTGGTTTTCCTTTAGTGAAATCAATCTTCCCTTGGTTTTGGTCACACTGTAGTCACTTTAATTACACCAGAGATGTCATATTTCCAGAAGCAACCCTTTGCTTGGGGTGTAAGCTTAAAACTGGCTTTCCACAGTGCTTAAGGCAAAAAATGTTTTAGACTTTGCTTGAAAATATTAAAGATTCTGCTTTCCTTGATTGCTAAGAAAGGATGCACTGGGTCATACAGACTGATCTGCTCAATGGCATGTTGTGTGTCCTCTAAGCCCAGCACCAAGGGTAAAACTGAACCATTTCAGTCACCGGGAGATGTTATTTTTGTGGGATATGACAAGAGGAAAGGTTTTGGAACAGCCAGGCCTGAAAAGGAGAGTTTACATGACAGGTTATCTCACCAGGTGAGTAATCTTTGGATCACAAGTGTGGAGAAAAACACAGGAAAGGAGAAGTTATGTCTTATGGGGAAGAAGAGTGGATGTTTCCAGTATCAGGGCACAGAGAAAAGTATTAACAGATTAAGGGTATGCAGCAGAGAAGCATGAAAATGAGGAGAGGGCATGGTTTTGATATCCAAGGATGACATAGATACAGCACCAGAGAAAAGCCTGACAGAGAAGAGCTGGTAAAAACACAGGAGTGGGGAAGAGGAGCTGAGGTGAAACATGGGGATGGCGGTGACCACTCCATCCTGTCAGCCCACCCTGCACACAGAGGCAGGACCAAATGCAGCAGGAGCATCCCTGATATGTTTCCCCAACTGTGAAAGAACTCCTGTTCCCCTCAGTGCCATTTATCCCTTGGAAACGTTCCTCTGGGTCCAATCTAAATATTCAAATGACATTTTCCTTCCTTTGTTGTTATTGTTGTTGCTCAGAGAATTTGCCTTTCTCCTCTCTACCACAGCAAAGGGTTTCACATTGGCACACGGCTCAGAAAAAGCCAAACACGCAAGCCAAAATGGGTTTGAAATGGTTGGGTTCCATGCAGACTTGTTTAAATATGCTGAATTTCAGACTTTATCATCATCCTCTAAATGCAACAGATTTTGGGTGACCAGAGCGAAAGTGGTATTTCAGCTGAGTCCCCAAGGAAACTCAGCATCTTAGAGCTCTATGTCCACCTGTCCACTTGTCTGCAAATCTTCCTTCCAATAATTTTTGTACATAAAGAAATTTAACAGAGAATTTCCTGCAGATATTGGGAAAATCAGCACATGTTTGAGGGTGAGAAACCCAAATCAAAGGTCACTAAGAAATAAAAAAAGGAGGAAGTTCTCAGCTTAACACTTTATTCTCAGTGTCTGTGGCTTTGCAGTTGGCATGTGTGTCACTCCAGAGTCCTTGCAGTGTTGGGGCTGGTGGGGAGGATGGGATGGCTGGTGGGTTGTGGGGGCTGTGGTGGGATGGTGTAAGAGAAACAGGATGCAAATCTGGAGGAACTTGGGCTTCATAGATACCACTTCTTGATTTTCCTTCTCAGGACATCTGTCCCTGGGAGAGGCAGGTGGCTGCCAAGGGAACAAAGCTGCCTTGAAAGCAGAAGAACAGAGTAGCAACCTTTGGAAATAATTGTGCTGATTTTAGGAGCCGATTTCAGGAGGCAGAAAGAGCTCCTCCACACCATGGGACTACTCTTACTTCTGAGGAGGCAGTGGGCAGAAGTTTGGCAGTGATCTGACTGTGCTTTGAACACTGAAATGCACATCCTTGAGCAGGAGATGCAGAGTGGAGGGGAAAGTGATGATGGAGGGGAAAAGAATATGCAATTTGCCGAGCTGAAGTTCAAACCTGATATTTGGTTGAAAATAATTCCTTTCTGGGTCATTTCTGGTGGAGGGTTTATCAGCATGGGTTTCTTCCAATTCCACTCTTTCAGTCTATGGAAATAATCCTTCCAGCCTCCACTTACCACTTTTCAGCATGAATTAAAACTCTGACAGCTTGTCAGGCTGCCTTGTATCTGCACTTCCCTCTGCACTGCCAGGGTGAGGTTAAAGAAGACATAAAGGATAGTTTAGAGGGATGAGGGCTGTTGTGCAGTGAGAGGAAATAATTTCCTTCTAATGCACATGACACACTGAAACATTAAATATAAAGGTCATTTTGGGGGTTGTCTTGTAAAGGAGTTGATGCATTTCTAAACCACTGCATAGTGTGCCTTAAAATGACTGAATATCCCAGGGGACAAAAGGCATGTGGAGTGTTTTCTAAAGATCTGCAGGAGAACCTCAGGGGCTGAGCAGGATAATGAAGATGTCCCACTCCAGCCAACCTGGCTTGTGCTGAAGACCAAAAAGGATGCTACAATATCAGGAAAAGGTTCTTCCCCCAGAGGGTGGTTGGGCACTGGAAATGGTCATGGCCCCAAAACTGCCAGAGCTCAGGGAGTGTTTGGACAACACTCTCAGGGACACGGTGGGATTTTTGGGGTTTCCTGTGCAGGACCAGGAATTGGACTTGCTGATCCTTGTGGGTCCCTTCCAGCTCAGGATATTCCATGATTCTGTGTTTCTCTGCCCACCCAGCCACCTCTCCAGCTGACCCAGGAGCCACAGCACTGCCTGGATTAGACATGTCACTGTTTGGCCAGAGTAGTCTGGGGTAAGAAAGGGAGAAAGGAGACCTTTTTCTGTACTTTTTGGAGGGGAAAACAGACAAGGTTTCAAGTTTGAAGTCTCTTCGTTGATTCTGATGAGATGCAAAGAGTCCATGTGGATGGTTTCGTGTTCTCAGGAACAGAAAGTACTCAAGATTTCAAGGAATTTTATAAGGGAGTGGCTGGCAGAGATCATCAAATTATAAAGAGCACTTAAATCAGCAATTAAAAGTCAGTTCTGCAGTGCTAATAAACCACAGCTGGAAGGGAGGGGAAGGGGAGCTTTCAGAGCACACACTGTGCAGTGTCTCTGACCCACAGCACAGTGGTCTTGAGTGACGAGAGCAGACCTTAAAAGAGAACTCCAGATGGATGGAAATCCTGAGCAGGAGGTTTTTGACTTGTCAGAGAGAAGGACCTGAGGGAAAAACCCCAAGACACACTCAGTTTGTCAGTTGTCTTTTGTTATATTTGGGAAGTGTTCTTTCTTAGGAAAAGGAGACAGGCTGAGTCACAACAGACAGATGTAGTAAAGCAACATGCAGAAGTCTGGAGAACTTTTGCTGTGGGCAACCCATCCAGGGCTCTTGTTTGCTGCCTTGGGGTAAGCAGGACTTCAAAAATGTGGTCCTCACTGGGTAGTGTGGGCTCTGGCTTCTCTCTGTGTGGCATTTTTATCACAGAAGTGAGGAAACAGTGGAATAAGGTAGTGTAGGGGCTCAGTGGTGTCGACCTTGGGCACCTCATGCTGTTCTGTGAGCTGTGTCTTCACTGGAGGTCTCCTGTCATCAAAGCTCATGGTGTGATTCTCAGGGTTGTCCTGTGCAAGGCCAGGAATTGCACCTCTTTATCCTTGTGGGTCACTTCCAGCTCAGGATATTCTATCCAGCAGGGATGACTGGACCAGGGACAGGGACTTGTCCACAGCCTTCCTTTGGACCTTGTGTTCTTACAAATTGAGTCCACTGGCAGCACAAGAGGTTATTAGGATCAAACAGGGAGTGTGGAATCATCTATTTCCATCTCAGGTAAAAATCCAGACAGGGATCTGCCATCTCAAGCAGGCAGGGCTGGTACTAAATTAATTGGACATGTAGATATATTCACTCAGAGCTGTGTGAAGCTGCTGCCTTTCCCAGCAAGCACCAGCCCAACCAAAAAGACCCAAACTAATAGTAAAAATACTGATATTAATGATGATAATAATAGCTCAAAAGGGGTGACATCCTCTACTCACCTGTATGATTTGCTAAAGTCTCTCACACTGCCCTTGAGGGTCTGGTAGCAAAATAGTCTATTTTTAGTTTGGAGGGTTTCTGGATGTTTTCATTCCTTTTAAGAAATTAAAATAATAGTGCCTGAAATTTGTAAACATAAAGGATGCCCCACACATGGAGCAGTTCACAATTTATCTGCTGCTAGAGGTTCCAGGCCTCCAAAATTTAAATTTAACGTTTAAAGTACACTTTAGATGCCCATTAGAAGCCCACCAAAGAATCTGCACAGTAAGGCTTCCCTTAATATATTTTTGAAATCACACCAAAGAAGTTACATTATTCTTCAAGGTTTTGCTCAGCACAGTGGAAAGTGTGGCTGGGGAAATACAAGATAGTAACAGCTTCAAAGAGAAATCCTTTATTCACAAAAAAACCCCAAACTATAACATGGGAATCTACTTGCTAATAAATAAGTGTTCTGCCGCTCTCTCAACCAGTAGGATTGATCTGATATTGTAGGATTAGGGATTTGAGGAGGAACCCAGTGCTGGAGGATCTGAGGTTGTACTCAGAATGGGGGGCTGAGAGGTAAAAAATGGGAGGAGGAGCATCACTTAAAGCATTTCTTTCCATTTTAATATTTAACCGTGCCCCACTTGTAAAAACTCCCATGCACCACCTTCTGCTAAATCTGAAAGGCTTGGGTGCCTCAGCACCCATGACCTTCAGTGACCACTCAAGTATTTAGTTTTTACTTCATCCATTTAACTTCAGGAACCCAAAGATGGAACATTTGGCCTCAAGTTCAGCCTAATACCTCATGCTATGCATGTGACATATATGAGACAGAGCTTTCAAGAAAACAGGTGCCTATTTATTGGGAAATCCATGTATTTGAAAGAAAATTGTGATTGACTGAGATTATGTGTGTGTTAGGCTTTATAGTTAAATATTATAATAATATTGCCCTGCCTTAATTGATGTCCTCATCAAAAATTGCTGAAAATATATCATTTTTACAGCTCTTGGTTCTTTCTCTAAAGAAATTTGAAAGTTGGTGGTGGAAGGAGACAAAATTTATTGTATTCCATCTCTCCTGTCAGCCACTGTGATTCAACCAGAATAGCAGAGATGTGCAAACTTTGATTTAGCCCAACATGCCTTCTCCCTGGATATCATCCTTGGTACTTCCCATTTGATTTTCCCACAGCATCCAGCCTCTACAGAATGAATCATGTTCTCCTTACACCGTGGTTTCACATATTAGTACAGACAGACAAATCTGGACAAAAAGCAAATCCCTTCCTTGTTGTGGTTCGCTCATACTCTGGTCATGTCATGGAATCATGGAGTGGTTTGGGTTGGAAGGGACATTAAAGGTAATCCAGTCCCAACCCCCCTGGTCCTTGGCCATGAGCTGGATTCTAAATGTGTATTGAAGAAGGAACAGCCACTTTATGCCTTAGATGACTGAAGACTCAATCCTCAGCCTTGCAGATACTGAGACAGAGGTCCTGACTGGGAACTGAGGCTCTGAATGCTTTTTTGGGGTGTTTTTTGTGTGTCCAAGCCAGCCTGGATGGAAGATAGGTTTGATCCCTATTTGTGTTTCACAGATTGATAACTACTGGTTTCATAAATATCTAGACAGACAGCAGTTGGGTTAAAATTTTTCTAACTGTAACATGCCTAGAAATTAAATTATTAATGAGGTCACAGATTATGTCTGTGGAAGAGCCATGCTTTGACCTGACTGATGCCAAGAAGTTAACTCAATATCTCTACATGTTCTTTATTTCGTTCTTTATTTCATTCTTCTGAACAAACTCTCTGAATGCTGTTTTTTAACCAGCTTTCAGTGAAAACCACATTTTAGCTCCCACTCAAAGTGACCTTTCATTCTCACACACCTGTTATTTGTAGTCACACAGCATTTATGTTGGGAACAGTAATTGTGGCAAACAAGCCCCTTGCAGTGTCAGGATTAGGCATGTGGAAGCATTTCAGCTCTCCAAAACAGTTATGAACTGACAAGTGGGTACCAAAGATGTTGGGAAAATATGGCTTTATGCTGTTTTTGGAAACTCTCCCTTAAAGAATTTTTGTGATTTTGTGTGCTCTCCGTTCTTACCATGACAAAAAGAAGCCACTTCTAAAGATGACAGATGAGTGAAGAAATGAAACCTCCTAAGAGGTGAATGACTTATGTTTCCTGAACATGTTCCCTGGTAAAGATCTCTCTGTTCCTTGACATTCATATACATTTTTCACTCTTGAATTTTATTCTTAGTGAGAATTGCCAGCACTGGAGGATTGCATTTTACACTTCGTAAATCTCAGAATGTCCAAAAATGACAACAGCACACATGGGTATATGTGAGAGCACATGCACACATTATTCATGGCACTGGTTGGATGGAGAGCTTTGCTTTTCACTCCCAGCAGTTCTCAGCTAAGGCAATCTCACAGCCATAAATGCACTACAGAAATCGTGCTAAAACTCAGGCGAGAAATGAGAAGTGTTTTATTCTGAAAGTGTAAACGCATTCAAGCTGAGCTGTGTGAGTAAAATATGTCTTTTAAACTCCTTACTCTGCCTTATTGTATTGCAGCCACGGTTAAAAGTGGGAGGTATTTCTGAGTACAGGGGTTTAACTACAAGACAATGTGCTGAGAGATCAGCTCTTACTAAACCATTTTGGTTGAGGCTCGGCTGACCTACAGGACCTCATGTATCCGTCCTTGTGCCAGTCAAATGTTCTGGAAACAGGCTGCACAAACAAGATGTGGACTCCCCATCCCTGGAAATCTTCAAGGGCTGTTTGGATGAGTAACCTGGTCTAGTGGAAAGTGTCCCTGATCATGGCAGGGGGTTGGAACAAGATGATCCTTGAAGTCTCTTCCAACCCAAACCATTCTAGGATTCCATGATTCTGTACCCACCACCCCATGTCAATGCTGGTGTTACTCTACAGGCACCACCCTTGACTCCATGGCACTGGTGCTGCTGGAAATGGCAGGTGACTCAGGTGGAAGAGCTTTTATTGTTATTCACTGGCTTCGTTTTGTTATCCTGATGTATCACCTTAATAGATCATAACAGGGCCCTTCCCTGCCGGGTGCCTCACTCTGCACACCTGCTTAGAATGTACAAGGAAGTCCTTATCCTTATTGCCATAGAGAAATGGCATTGTTCAGAGAGAAACTGCCCATTTCCATCATTATGCCGTTTGCTGGATTGTTTTAATGAGTTTTTCACTGCTTTACCTCGAGCTTGTCTGCAAAGCATGTTGCTCCTTTCGTTGCCTGTCTCCCAGGATCGTGGTCTCCCCACAGGTAGGCATGGATTCAACCTGGAGAGCATCTACATTGGAGCAGGGAGTTTCAATACACCCTCACCATTTCTGAGGCCAAACCAGACAGCTACATTTGTCTGTGCAGTTCTCTGATGACACAGACAAGCTTCATTCCTCTCCTCCCTCAGAACAGAAATCCTCAGAAGTTTAATTTAGAATCAGCTCCATCTGACGTGAAAAAAATAGGGATTTATGATGCTCTTAAGGCACAGAACTTTCCCATGTGGCTTGGAGGAGCCCTGAGTGCTTTTGGCTGGTCAAACCCCACACGAGGCAGTGTGAGACAGGTGCCTGAAGGTCTTTCTTGGAGCAAAGTAGGAAACAAGTGGTATTGGAACAAAGTAGAAAATAAAGTGAGATGCTCTTTTTCTCCTGCAAAATAATCAGTGCGAATGTCACAGAGAAGAATGTGATTTCGCAAAACACTTTTCCCATTTAGGAAAAGCCATTGCAATGTGACTTCAGGCAGCACTATTAACTACCCTATAGCTGTGAATTGATTTTGTGGTTAACAGTTGAACTTGTCTGTTTTCACTTGCTGGCATGAGGAGACCTGTGATGGCATAAAGTGTCATTCACTGACAGAGGGTCTTTGGAGCAAGTCAGTCCTCTCTGCTAAGCTGCATGGATGGATGCCATTAATCCAGGCACCCCAGGGTCTTCTCCAGCCCCTGAACTTCAAGGGGATGCTCCTCTTGCTGCAAACAGATTTGATTTCAGGTCAGGGAGGAGTGACTCAAATCTCACAGAGGTTTAAAATCACCTGTGTATTGCTCAGCCCTCAGTAATCCCCTTGGCTTTGTGGACTCAGCAGCAATTACTGCGTGAGCCGATTCGGAACAAATCACTGGTATTAATTAGGGAAACCTCCATGGGCAATTGTCTAATTTAGGCACCATTTCTATTTCCTTGCGTGCCTTTATGAAAACACTTGGCAGTGTTCAGAGAAGATGGCATCTTCCTCCTTCTTCCTGCACTGGTGTGCATTAAAGTATTTCAGAGAGGAATTGAAATATATTTTCCCTCTCCATGATTGCTCTCATTAGTAATGAGAAAGTCACTGCCCAGGTTGCAGCACATCACCCTGAGCCACAGAAATGCATAAGAAGGAGAGGGAGCAGATGGAATTATGATATTTAAACCCAATTCTGCAGGGAGTTCTCAAGTGACAGCAACCTTTGCTACTGCCATTCATTATTGGGGCTTATTTTTGATCGTGCAAAGAGAGCTGTAATTATTGATTGCTCAGCAGGCTGCAGATGGCAGCTGGGAAGAAGTTTTAATACCTGGTATAAAGAAGTGACTAAAAAATCTTTTTTATTTTTTTTTTCAGAGATTTCACATATTCTGGAGATAAACTGCAATTTTAGAGCCCTCGAGAAATTGAAGTCTAGGAGCAGAAAGGTCTGCTCACACTTTCTGCCCAAAGAAACACAAGATAGAGCATATTGTTTGTGAGTTAACATTGATCAGAGAGTGCTGAGCATTAACATTGAGCTGCTTTGGTATTTTTCATTCACTTATTCCAAGCCATTGCATTCAGTGAATTTACCACTCATTTATGTTTTCATAAACAAGTTCTTAGTGCTTTTGCAACACTCTGTACCAACTCTTTTTATTTATAATTATTGTGAACATTAGGAAAGAGACAAGTGGCTTTAGGTCCTGACAACATTTCAGCAAACCAGGCAGTGAATTTATTGGAAAACAAAGTTTAGAGACACTAAACTTTGTTGGTCAAATTTAATAACTTTGGCCTGAAAAATCTTGAAAAATCATTCATAGCAAAGAGCTGATCTCAGATTTGCTAAACAAAATGTTCATGTTGAGAGCAGTGCTTTAAATTGAAAACTTGCCTTAGAAATAATTGTCTTAATTCCCTTAAATTCATGGAACATTTAATTTCAGTTCAAATGAATTGATTCAAAATGAGCTCGAATTATGTTTTACTTCCTGTTCACTTCTTCACTTCAACTGGTTGGGAAAAAACCTCAAAAATAAAAATAAACACACACACACACACACACCCCAAATTAAAAATCTCGCATCTCTGTGCTCAACCCCTGAGCTGAAACTTAGAAAATATGGGTCTTTACAGAATTATTGATGGTGCTGCTCAGGTCTCACCTGTCACTTGTCCTTACTGGGTATCTGATTTATTATTACTGAGCCCAATGAAGACTAAAATTAAGATCATTTAAGCTTCTACTTTGAAAAATTAATGATTTATTCTATTAAAACTCCTCTCTGGAAGCACAGCTTATTGAGTTATTGGCTGGCATCTTTTTTTCCCTCACTGGGGAGAGTGAAATTTAACACATAAACCCTCAGTGAAACATTTCCTTTTGCATTGTATGGCCAAGGTCAAAACAGTTGCTGTAGTCTTTCACACTGGTATTACATTGTTTAAATAATGTCATAACATTATTTGTACATAGTTTGCTGTTTATAGATTTTCTGTAGTCAATCTTTGATTTCTGTGTTCCCTGCTACGCTTGATCCTTATTGACCCTAATACTTTGATGTCAGTAATCAACTCATATTTTAAAAAAAAATCACATGAATGTGAGCACCTGCAGCCCAATTCTGTAGCATCTACCCACAGAGAATAATCCATCACTGCCTTGTAACAATTGTGTCTTGCTGTGAGTGCTCCCAGAGCAAGACAGAACTCCAAGAACCTAAGTGTTAGAATTAATGCCATAAAGCATAGCTTTAAACTTAAACATTAAGGTGTGCTGAAGTGGTTCGGGAGTCTCATGTCTTTTTGATATTCAGTGGAACTCAGGTTTGTAAATGCCTGTCTGGCTTTTAGAAAATACAACTTACACACAAGATTTCTGGAAAATCAGTATTCTGAAGCAATTTGCTGCATAAAATGGGCCATTCCAGAGGCGCAAAAAAATAAAGCAATTGCTGTTATCAAATGAGTTTGAAGGCCATGAGTTGTTCTCCTGCCACACAGCAACCTCCAGTCCCTCTTCCCCTCCCAACCCTGCTGCAAAAAAAACGTTGAAAACCTCAAAACCATCTCCTTTAGATGATTGAAAGTTGTCACAAGGCTTGAAAATTGACAGTCTGAATGAGGAATGTGGGTTCCTCTGCATTGATTAGAGAAAAAACATGAGTTGGCCATGGGGAGCACCAAGGACCATTTCCCACCTCACTGGAACTGGGGAGTCCAAGTTAAGCAGAGCCAAGGAATGTTCTTTCTCCTTGAAGACAAATGTCATGGCTTTTGTCTTTAACCTGAACTCTGCCCTGCCCCTGCTTTCCAGTGGCCTCATCCATATTGATTCTTAACCTGTTCCATCTAAAAGCTGGGAAAAGGCAGAGCCACCTGTGCCTAAAAAAGCACAAGCTACAATAAGAAAGGAAGTAACAAAAGATTAATTTGACATCGCTGATGTTTGTGAGACACTTGACTCTTCTATGGTGAAAAAAATTGAAATGCTTTGTTGTACTAAAGAGAATGAAAGCCCTTTGTCAATCAGCATGTGTCTTATGCCCCATTTTAGTGACTTTATACACTTATTTTTCACAGATTTCTAGAGGAAGCCTCTTTTAGCCTCCCGCAAGGAGTGATGGTTAATTCTTGTTGTATTTTCTGTCTTCTCCAATTTGATAAGATAAGAATAGCTCAAATCAATCACCAGGAAGGATGTCAAATCATCAGGAAGGGTGTCATACATAACAGCTCAAGATGAGATGGTGGGGGAAACGGAGAAGCTGGGGTGTCAGATGTGCCAGGTGCCTGGAAAAGCAGGAGGATGCAGAGTCCCAGTGCTGCCCCTTCCTGCAGGCTGGATGTCCCCTGTGCCACTGGTTTGGCACAACCTCTGCCTTCAGCTTCATGCCCTACAAACATCTGAGAATGGGCATTTTCCTCCCTCTGAATCGTCTTCTGTGACTGACAGTTTAATTTTAATCTCAACTCTTGTTATTGTGTTTGGTTAATATCCAAATGAACCCTTAGGATTCCAGGAGGAACTGCAGCATCCCTAGCAGGCAAACCCTGGGATTGCTGTGGGATTCCAAGAGCCCTCTCAGATATCAGACATTCATGAAGACCTTCTGTTTCTCCCCAGCTATGGAAGGGAGGGAGCAAATTCTGCCCTGGCCACTCTGTGCTTACAGGTAAGAGCAGATGGAGGAACCAAGCAGTCTGGGCTGTGATCTGGTATTCCCAGCTCCAGAACCCTCTCCCAAAGACTGTCACCCCTTGTTTCATGAGTAGAGTGCAGGGGTTGTCCTGGGATGGGCAGATGTCACATAATCTGCCCACATCCTCTTTACCCCTAACCCCAAATTTGTTGTATCATCTTAAAAAAAATAAATTGCAGGAAATCCATGTTATCTTTGTGCCTCTTTGAGTCTTCCTTTATTCCTGGCCAGTGTGTCTCCTGTTGCAACTGGTTTCCTGCACCTATATGTTCATCAAATGGAAAACTGATCCTTTTATTTCACTTCTGAATTTGATATTCTGGTTATTTTTTTGTACAGTTCCTCTTGACTCCTCCACAACAAGAGACAAGTGACATGTCTGAGATACATTTCTTCTCCTTCAGGGTAAACGTTTGACAATTCATGTCTGGGAATGGAGATCTCCTGACAACACCATCCCCAGCCTGGGTGGGTTCATTCTGCCAAAATAGGGCACAGGACACTGCTGTGAAGGCAGCAATGGGTGAATGAAAGTCTGTGGGTCAGGGGCAGAGAAGGGGCCCATCCATGTGGCAGATGCTGCTTAAGAGCCCCCCATGCTCCCATTACAGCATCTTCAGCTCCATCTACATAAGAAACACCCAGGAAGAGAGACTGGGCTATTCCTCCGTGGAATAACAAGTTTAGAACCACAAGGAGACCAACCTGCACGACCTTGAAGTTTTGGGGGTTTTGTCAAGGTCATTCTGGAGTTTTCAAGTCGCTATAATTAATTTCTCTTTTTAACCCCCTCCATAATTACTGGGAAACAATTTGTACTGTGGCCTCAGAGACAGGGAGCACTGGGAAAGCTTGGAAACTTATTATTCAGTGTGAGAGACTTTCAGAGGAAGTCTGAATGTATAATGAACTGTGAACATGTACAGGGATTTCTCCCCCTCTCTCACCCTCTGTGAATTCCCAGCATGGTGTGGATAAAATGCAAAATATCAGGGCAAGACAAATGTGGCTGTTAAGCTGTGCAGGGAATAATTGTGATCCGTTAGAACAAAGCCACATTTCTAAACTGCATCTGCTTAGCAAAAATTGCTTCTGCAGGAGGGTGTCCTCTCATGCAAGCTCTGGATTTTGGTTTTCTCTTAAACAACTCTTTTCTTTCTTGTGTTGCCTTCTTAGGTCATCACGTGTCCTGAAACTGAATGACAGGAGAACAGGCAAGTTAAAAAAATTACTGGAGCAAGAGCAAGTCGAAATATGAGGGAAATTTAGAGTAGTGGTCTGAGTGGTAACTTCTGCATCGTGCCAGCCTCACACCAGATTTGGTTTAAAAATTAATTTATTAAGTCCTTAGCCCCCTAATGTCAAGCTCCTATTCATAGTGATTTGGCTGTTGGAGGAGAAGGCAGGGAAAATTTCCAATAAACCTATTAAATACCAGTAGCTTTCTACAGAGGAAAATCCACAGATCCCTGAAAAAATGCTTGCTCAGCCTGGTTGCTCAAAACTGACTCTTTTAAGTGCAAAGTTAAAGCCTCACTCTTCATAAAATCAAGGAATTGTTTAGGTTGGAAAAGACCCCTAAGATCATTGACTCCAAACATTAACCCAGCACTGCCAAGTCCACCACCAAACCATGTCCCCAAGTGTCACATCTACACATTTTTTTTAACACTTCCAAGGCTGCTGACTCCACAACTTCCCTGGGCAGCCTCTTCCAACACCTGAGCATCCTAATATCCAATCCAGACCTCCCCTGGCACAACTTGAGGCCATTTCCTCTTGTCCTTCACCCCGTTTCTCTTAACAAAAATGAGAGCACTGCTAATTAGACAAACAAATATTGAGGCTAAAATCTGCCTTAGAAAACACATCTCCAGTTACAGGTTGAGGTGATTTATAAAGTACAAGCAGCTTGGTGATTAGCCAATGTTCTGTGGTCTGGAAGTAAATTTTAATAAAAATAAGATGTAAGACTGCACAAAGTCATGCAAATTAAGGAATGAGGAATGTGCATTTGATTTTAATGCTTGCAAAGTGAAGCTGAAAAATTAATAACATAATAACATACATCTGTATGCACAGAGATACTCAATGCACAGTTATCCCATATATCTTGAGCAAGAAGTGGTGAATGTAACTTAGAATGGTAAAGAAGATGCTAATTTGACTTTGCAACAGAGAGAGGAAAGCAAAAGAGAGGAATGTAAAGTACAAGCTTTGTATTTTAATGGAGAAGAGCAACTCACCTTAGGTTGGTGTCCACCTGCAGCTCAACAAAGCTGTAAGAACACGCAGAGTTGCCAAGGTCTGCAATTCTGTGTTGCCTTATTTTTTGCACATTATGGTTTGGCTTTGGCTTCAGTGCATCTCTAGTAGAAAGCCCTGCTGTTTCCTGGATTGCACTCTCCTCTGCTTGGTGACCTCTCCCACCCTTCTTCCTCAGGTTTCACATGTCATTAATTGAGGGAGGAAAACTTCATAAATTATGGAACTTAAAAACCAGGTTTTAATTAAACTCGGAGGTCTGTCCAACAAAAACTAAAGGGTTTAGCCTCAGATGTCCTCCCTTGTGAGGAGTGTCAGCTCTCACTGCCAAACCAAGGTATTTCAAACACATTTGAGACACTTCCCTGGAATCCACAAAGCTAAAAATGGGAATTTAATGAGCACATTGCTGCTACAGACACTCCTGACAATCCTGATCTCACAGCATCTGTGGCCCCATGGAAAATGGACAACCCTCATATTTCCCTCTGAGAAAGTGTCAGGAAAATGATCCAAAATCCCTTCCAAATCCTCCTCTGTGTCAGAGGAAATCTAAAATTACTTTTTATTCCTGACTTGTGTTACGTTATCTCCAAAAGAGATAAACAACCCAAGGAAAATGGCTTGAGTTATTCAAGCTGAGGAGAATATCTCCACCTTTAGGTACCAAGCCCTCATTGGTGTAGAAAATGTATTTTGTGCACTAGAAGAGCTGGTCAAGTTTCTTATCAGGGTCATGGTCCCATGTGTAGCTGAAACTCAGTAGAGATGTCTCCTGTCCCACAGGGCTTGTAATCGTGGCCAGCAGACCTGATAAGGGGAAAGCTGATAAAGAAAAGCCGAGAGATCTGCCAGCCTTGCACAGAAAGTCAGGAGTGGAGCCACAAGCTGAGCCCAGATGGGTTTCAGTGCTGGTCTGATACTTTTTGGAAGGAATAAATTCCAATCACATTTGCATTAGTCTCGCACAAGGTTGACAGCAGAGAGTGGAAGGAGAGAAGTCCAGAAAGGAAGGGACATCAAAGGCAGTGAGGAGGATCTGTTGACTCCAGGTTGAAAACTCAGTAAATCTTGGCTACTTTCATCCTCTGGAGTTAAAGACATTTGGGGTTTGGTTGCATTTGATGGGCAATAATAGCTAATTTTACTCCAAAGAGCAAAACCAGAACATTGTGTCAGCATTTTTTGTCCTACTACAAATTCTGGAGGGGTGGATGGCTCAGGGTGTGGGGACACAGCTCCATCTCTCAGTCAGCCTCAGCTGTGCTATTGGACCTCCACAAGGGCATCCCAGTTTCAAACAGACTTATTTCTTGTCCACCAGTATGTAGCCTAACAGAGAGATCCTCCTCTTCCTCCTTCCTCCACCTGCCTCTACTTCAGCTGCCCATCAGCTGTGACAAGGACTTGTCTTTGGTGCCGAGTCCCAACTTTTAACAAAGAATTTGGCAGGAACCAGGTGAGAAATGGTTGAAAATCTGCAGCAGAATCACCATAGATCCAAACAGCCAGTTTATTGCTTTTCATCACTCCCCTGACCAGCCCAGCTGTTGGACGGAAAAGACAGCCCAGGATTTGCACTGTGTTGCCCCAAGTTCATCTCTTTGGTGGCTGGTGGGACTGTGGAGCTGTGGGTAACCAGCATGAAGAAGGGTTTTATCTCAAACTGTGTCAAATCACTTCAAACCACCTGAGGTGCCTTATTTCAATTATCAATTTAAAAATAGAATTGGGTTTTGTTCCCTAATCCACTGATTCCTGGTTGGGTTACGATAGAATCTTGTTAAGGCCCAGGGGCAGAAAGTATCTAATGAGGATTTAGCTAAATGGATGCTTTTCTGGCTGTGTCTCTTCTGATCTTGAAATGCCACAAGTTATCCTACACTGGGTGGACTTTTAAAAATATATCACCAGATGGTTTGTCAGGAGGTAAAGGGTTAAAAATCAAAAAAAAAGTCCAGAATATATAACAGTGCCTTAACACTTGGTCAGATGTGATTTTACCCAAAGCTTACACTCAGTCCCAAATCCTGTTAAAGATGCTCTATATGTTTCTCCAAGATCATTCCTAGAGTTTCCTTTTTTCAGGAAGAAAGAGTCAAGGATTCCCTTGGAAATTTGGCCTTGATTGTGACTGACTCTCACAGCTTTGGTGCCATGTCAGGGTCACCCCCAGCCACTTCTCTGCCCATGGGTTTGGCCACCAGCTTTATCTGATTGTTCCCAAAGTCCCAGACTTCCCCAGAAAGGGCTGTAGGATGCAAAACAGCATCTTGATTTCCATGTGAGATGTGGGATGTGAGAGAGCTGCATTAATCATACATTTCCCAGCTTCTTCCCACTGGCAACAGCATGTGCAAGAACAAGTGGGTATTTCGGGCCAAGGGGGATGTGAGTTTGGGACCTAAAAAGGAATTGCTACGATGACACCCAGGAGATTTCTGTTTCTCCAGGGAGTGATTGGGGGGATTCCTGAAGCATGAAAAAGACAAGTCAATAAATATGGATGTGCTGAAGAATAAAATAATTTTCAGCCTCATCAGAAAGGAAGCTTTTTGTAAACAGGGATGACAACATGAAGGAATTGAATATCTACGTGCTGCTTGTCTGCAGACCAAGGAGAATACATGGAAAATAATAATGTTTCTGAGAGCAAGAGATCTGTCATATTTGGAAGTCGTGAGTTTTTTTTAGAGGGATGGTTTTGGTTTTTGAAGCAGCTTTTAGGCAATTCATGCAGGGAAGTCTGCAATACAGATATCTCAAGGATGTAAGTCTTCACATGAAATTGAACTGGGCTTAATGTGTTTCTCTGGCAGTCAATACAATGAGAGGGAGAGACATGGAGGAGCTGCATTGTTGAAAAAACCCCTCAGAAAGCTAAAGAGCCAGGAGGGTCATTTTAGGTACCTGAGGGCAGAGAAGGAGACCATTGATTTTAAGGATCGTTTTAGGTTATGTGGTTAATGGCTTTTAGCCTGCACAGAGAGGAGCACAGAGAAACATTGTTGGGGGGGGACAGACCCAAACAATCTATGCAGAGAAACAATTCCAAGGATCCTGCACATCCCAGGGCTCCCAGGAAACAGCCCCAGGTGCCAGAGGTGACACACATCCCATCAGATGATGAAGACAGGAGGCTCCCTATGGGATGTCAAGGGGAGGAATCAGAGGGGAAAGGGAGTATTTTGGCTGGTTTGAGAGGAACAAGCATGGGAAAATAGTGGGATAAAGGGACATGTCACAGAGGCAAGAGGTTTGGAAGCCAGGAATTGGGATGGCTGTAAGTCTGGGCCAGATATGGGAGAGACATCAGACTGGCGAGTTTATCTACTGGAGGGACAAAGGGGTTCCTGAGGTCTGGGGGTCTGCTGAGAGACCTGGTTTCTTGCTTATGTGTCTGTGCAGGAGGCAACTGGAGATGAGTGGATCCAAGATCAACTACTGGGTGTGCAGTGTCCAAGGCCAGTTACTGGAGGGCTCTGTCCTTCATACATGGATTGCTGTAGGAGTCCTCTTGCTCTGGGAAATCTGTTTCACATGCTGGAGTTCTTACTCTTTTCCTTCTTTGATTTTCCAGTGTCACATTCTCCAAGTGCCACCACCCAATGCCCTCCTTCTGGACTAAAATCAATCATCTTTCCGTTCCCTGGAACAATTTTAACAGCTGATGCCTTTCCATTTCTACAGCTGCTGGTCCCCACCCCACAGTGAGAGTCCATCCAGAAACACCACACCACTGCCACCAGGTTAATCACTGGGTTATTTCCTAATTGCATCCTGATCCTCCAAAAACTGTTTTCCACAGCTTGTTTGATCCAGAGAAGGATATAAACGATAACTTGACATAACTCCCCACCATCTAAGAGAAAAATTACTATTTCCAAACTGAAAATCCATTTGCAATATTTGAGGGTTGTTTAGAAATTTGGAGGCAGGCACAGTTCAAGAAGGAATTACACAGGCAGATATTTATCTGGCTGTCTCTGTCTAATTTCATTCCTGAAAACTAATGCTCTTTGTTGTCTGAGTCTTTTCAATGAAGAATTGAATATCACTATGGTTTGCTCTTTTTTCCTCCCTATTTTTTAATGAAATAAAACCATTTATTACTTCACAATGCATCACTGAGCTTTTCTGTCATATTTTTTCAGCTTCTTATCATAAAACAAGCTTAACTGACTGGTGGGCAAGCCCAAATTCCATACAAGGAGGCAGGATCCATTTCTTTAGTCCACCAGTGCGGGCAAACTGTTATATATAGTCTCAGGTTATTATTTCTAATTCAACAAAGGTTTTGGGCACTTCTTTAAGTGCCTTAATCTATTGGATTTAAGATGGTTATGCATCTCTTATATAGGAAATGCTGTCTGGAGACTGGGAACCCAAGATGAGAGTCAGAAATATGAGGCAGGTCTGGTAAAGGTTCTGGTAAATTGCTGTATATGAATTTTGCCTTCCTTTCTTCTGTTTCATGCTATGGAAACAGGGAAGGAAATGGAAATGCTGTCCAAGGAGAGTTGTGGCTGATTAGACAGCCACCTGTATTTATATTCTCTGTATTAGATGAGTGTTTGGAGACCTTTTTCTTATAAAAGAACACCTCACAGCAGTTCAAGAACATTCAGGGGTGTGAATTGTTTCAGTTCTGAGACAAAGGTCTGTCTGCACCTGAGTGCCCAAAATTTCTACTGCCTGGTTCAAAAAAGGCATTGATAAATCCCTAACTTGGAAGGCAGGAGTATCAGAAATCTGCTGGGGAGAAAGGGAGGTGGCTGGAATGGTCACTAATCTGAAACACGAGAATCAGCATCCTTGAAGACACTCAAAACTCAGCTTAATAATGTTCTGGGCAGTCTCACCTAACTTTGAACACAACCCACGGTCAGTGGGAGGTCACACCACAGATACAAGAGGTTCCTTTCCAATCTAAATTATTCTAAATTATTATGAGACTCTGGTCAATTTATATTCTACATTTTATGAAATTTCTGATATTTTCCTGAAGTCTTATAACGAAATTTAGGAAATTGTATAACTTTACTAATCCATTACACTGGAGTACACCCACAATATTAATCTGGGTATGTGGTGGGTAATTTCATCCCAGCCCAACTCAGAACATTGGGAAATAGGGGACATGTTTCCTTTATTTTATTTTATCCTCCTCATTTTCTTTTTCTCCTTCAAAAAGTACTATTTTTTGAAGCTATTTAATTAATTGACTTAATACACAAGGAAGTGTCAGTCATTGAACAATTTACATGATTTTCCCCAAGTTTCTCAATAAAAATGTGGATGGATGCTTTAAAATGATCCCTATAAGTAGAATTTGGCAAAACCCCCACATATATATAGGTGTGTGTGTATGTGCATGTATTTATATAAATATACATGAGAATGTAAATAAATACAAACAAAAAAAGAGCAAAATATTTCATTGAATGAGTGCTAGAACAAGGTGTTTCCACCTTTTCTTATCTTTTTTCCTGAGCAAGATTTTTGGCAAATCATTCTGGCACCTCAGGATATTTCAGAGGGTTTTTTCTAGGAATGCATTTTCATAGATCATTCACTGGTTTAAAAAATATCTGACCTCGTGGTGAGTGTGACAGGCCCAGCTGTCATCCAACAACCCAAACTGAGCAGATTGAGTTGTTCTTATGCCACAACCTTTAGTGATCTTCACCCCAGGGGAGAAGGAAGCTGGTCCTGCCCTCAGGGAGATCTAACCTGTCACTGCTGCTCGAGATCCCCAGCCACAAGCATGGTTTGTGCTGGTAAAATTCTTTCAGGCTGGGATGCAAAAGTCTGGGATAAAGCACAGCCCTCTGCAGGAATAATTTCTTTTCGCTTAATAAATATCTTCTCCTGCCCAGAAATAAACATGCAAGCACTAAGAATGAGGAGAAGGACACAGGTCTATATGAATAGAGGTGCTGGAGGAAAACTCCTTTAGAAACTCAAGAGGCTTTGACACTCCAGTCCCAGGTACAGGAGCAGAAGAAAATCTCTTATTCACCAGGAAGGTTTCCTTACCCCTTTCATGGCTATTTTGCTGTTTGCTTTGCCTGTCTGGGGTGAGAACTGTAAACAAGTGCTGGCCCTTTCTAAAAATCCATGCAGTGCTCTTGAGAAAGGCTCCAGTGCCTCGTCCCAGCCCTTCAGCCCTGCTGAAGGAGGAACAGCAATGAGGGATGGAATGACAGACCCCAGGAAGCAAGTCTTCACTATAATGCACTTTTTATCCTTAGGTTTTGTTTTTAATGCTGTGGAAGAATCCGCTGTGGGTTTAAAGTTTTGAGGGGATTTTGTTTAAAGACTCCAAGAGAGGTATTTAAGGGCTCAGGTCAGGTTATGTTCAAGCAAATTGTTGCAACTGGGGAATCCTGGGCTGGACTCTCAGCTCATGACAGTGGTAGGGATGGATGTTGGGTGTGTTGGTGATGGGTTTTTTGAATACAGGGAGTTAAAAAAGGACCAGATTTCCTTGTCTCTTTACTGACCTGCTAAAAGAAAACATCCATGAAGCCTGTGAAGGCCAGTCAAGATGAAGATGCAAAAAAGCAAGAACAGGTTTGTATTATTCCTTCTTTCCTACTACTCCTTTATTTGATATTAGTGTGGTTTTCAGTCTCAAGCAAAGATCTGGGATTTAAAAGGCTATTCTCCTTTCACGGAACGTCAGGTCTAAATTCCTTTTGCAGATGGTCTTGTTAGGCAGTAAAATCAAGAACATAAAGTTTGTGGCTTCTTAGTCCAGCTGACACTGTCAGTGCGTCAGAGGAGAAACCCTGGAGTCAGAAACCAGTGGATAAATACTCCTGTAAATTGAGCTTTAATGAGAAAAGTACTCTATGTCCCGAGGAATCACCACCCAGCAAGCAATGATCTCACCTTGCACGGTCAATGGGTGTTCAACTGAGCAGCATCTCTCTGCCTGGCAGCACTAAATTGCACAGGAGATTTCAAGTGTTTAGCATTGGGTACCCTCCTGTTCTCATGTGGGGAAGGGCAGAAAATTTTTTTGCTTAGAGAGCAAGTTTTCCACCCAGCAGCATTTATGTTCCACAGACACTGTGAGCTCCCAGCTGACTCTCTTGCCTTTACCAGCCTCTGTTCATCTCTCAGTTCCAGAGAACACTTTGTGCCTCTTGGTTATTCCTGGAGCATCCAAATGCTTCCTCTCTAGCCCTGCATATCACACGAGTGAGTTGTGTTATCAGGTTGCCCTGACTTTGGGGATTAGATGGAGATGTTCTCTGTGCACCAGAGGTGAATGACCAGCTGGCTTTTCCAAAGCGTGAAAATCTAGAGGAAAGAAGTGCAGTGTGTCAGGGAGAAGTTCTTCACTGGAAGGCTGCCTGGTGCTCATGGAGAGCAAAGCTCTGTGGTCTTGGAAAGACTGGTGGCTTTCACTCCTGCAGCACAGGGGACAGTCTACCAGAGGTAAAAAAAAAATCAGCAAGTGGAGGTTTTGGTAGGGCAATCCTGGGGGAAAATAGATTGTTTCATTCTGTTTGCTTAGAACAAGTGCTTGATTTTCTCCCCCAGCTCCCAAGGAGCATTTCTATCCATGAAGATGGTTAATCAAGGATGAATCTCAATATCCACTTCAATCCAGAGGAACTCCAGGCCCTGAGCTGGATACAGAAGGTGGAGCCATGGAGGCTGTTCCTGGCTGTAGGACTCGTGTGACTGTAATGGGAATAATTCCAATGAAACCACTCTGAAGCCACCAGCTGTCTCTGGCCATCTTTTCCCACCTATGGGTCTTAGAAAATACATGTTAGGCATAAGCGGGGAAGTTGCCATTCCCAGCTTTTGCTGGGACAGGTGGAGCACACTTTGCATGGAAATGTCATTGTAGAAGTCTGCAACTGAAGGGATTTGGGGTCTGTTTCCCACTTCTGAGTGTGGTTTGGAAAACTTAATAGTTGCTGGGTTAAAAACCTGATTTTCCAGGAAAGTTTCCGTGAGATCATATTGATAAAGCAGGGTTAAAAAAAAAAGAAAACAAAGAACTAACTACAGGAAGCTCTATTATCAAGTGTGCACGTGGCTTTTTTTGTGGAAATTTCAGCTGGGATAATTACTGAGTAACCTATTATTTCAGCAGAGGGCATTTTGTGAATCTAATGGCACCTCACCTCCTTGTTCCTGGCAGGTGTCCCTGTCTTATATAGAAATTAAGTGACAAGAAGCAGAGAAGGACATAAATTCTGCAAAGTAGAACAGCAGGGACTCCAGCGAGGTGGATGTGATCAGCACACCAAATCTGATTACCCTTGGACCCATTACGCTTCATTTTAACAGAGTAAATCTGCAGAGGGGGGTGCACAACAGAGATTCCATCAAAAGACTGAAAAACATTGCAGGTGTGAGCCCAAGACATGGAGACAGAGGTAATTTCTTGTTGATGGAAGGTACAGTACACATGGTGCAAATACAAGGAAATTTAAATCCTAATTGGGACATTCTGCAAGAACAGGGCAGGATCAGGGTATTGAGTTATAACAGTTCTCCCAGTCTGACCTGAATTTTGGTAAAGGTTATTTCCAATTGCAAAAGAGTAAAGAGACAACACCACTGTTTTTGAAAAGCCTGGTATTTAAAATAACTAATAGGTTTCTTTGCAAAACCTTCAGTTTGGAACTTGCCCATGGTCTCTTGCTGAAAGGATATTCCAGCTCCTGTACAGCAAGTCCAAGTCATCCTCACAATGCAAAGTTTCCTAGACAACAGGGTTTTGTCAAGCTGGATGGCAACTTAATTATTTTTAACTGTTTGTAAGTTTTTGTTTTATATAGTTGCTATTATTTTTTAAATCCATACCAAAAGGCCCATCAAAAGTACATGCCCAGAAGGGAGGAATTACCATAACAGAAGGTGGGTGAAGAGATGGTTGTAATTACACACTTTTTGAGACTGCAGAAAGAACCCTTGTCCATATGTATGGAGTGATGGGTTAAAAACCTCCTGCCCTACCCTGAATGGCTCCAAGACTTTCCCATAAAATGGGATTTGACTACCCCAGGTCAAATCATTATAGGAACAGAGATCATTTCTTCCCAGGGCTGTGGCCTGACACTGGAGTGGGATCTTTGCAAGATTTCAGAGCTTGTTTGAACAAAGCCAAAGGCAACCTGCCCATGACTTCAAAATTATTCCTGCTCTATGCAGCCAGTTCAGAGACCTCCAGGTGTCACTTCCAACATAAATTATTATGTGGTTCTGGAAAAATAGCTTGTTAGGTTTTTCCCCTCAAGTCTTTGAGAAAGCATTTCTCAAACAGAAAATGACTTTTTTCCTCCAAGTAGCAGGTGAACTTTTCTGCAATTTGCATGGGGAAAAAAAAAGAAAACAAACTCACAGAAGTTTCAAGGGATTTGGGTATGTATTTAATAGTGACTTGAATGCCCACCTGTAGCAGTTCATAAGTTCATACCCTAACACTGCCTCTTTCTGCCTGGCAGCCTTCCCTTTGGCTAAGGGTTACCTCTGCACCTGCTCTGGGACATAGAGAGGCTGGGTTAAGCTCTTGGCTTAGCCAGTGGCTTTAAGCTCTTTTCCTTTAATATCCTGTATAAATCACAGGAAGTTTTCTAAGTCGATCCTAAAAATCACTTAGGAGACTCTGGAAAACAGTCTCTTCTATCTCTTCATCTGCAGCTCCAGATGATAATTTTCCATGTTGAAGGAGGAATTGTGGGAATTCGTGGGCTCAGTGTTGAAAATTGCTTTAAAGCTTGCTTAGAAATTCTGTGCACAGGACAGGGAAAGAATCAACCAAAAATCCTTGCAACTCTCAGCCTTAACAAGTCACTCCAGTGCAAGCCCATCAGTGCAGACTTGTAAAACACACATAGGGGAGAGAAACATGATGCTGTTTGCTGGAGTAGGCTTTGAAATACTGATCTCACCAAAGAGGTTGCATAAAGACATGATAGAAATCAAAAACTCCTCATGGCTCCAAAAGGAGTCTGCTTGAAAAATCTGCTTTATTTGAACCATGTCTCTCTGGTGGCACACGGTCAACGTTGCTGTGCTAACTGTGACTGATGGGAAGCACCAGGAAGGAATTTTGTTCCACCTAAAGCCATGGCAGTGTGGACCCAGAGCAGCTGGAGGGTAACTAAAGGTTGGAGCCTGGTGCCTGCCAGGCGGGCTGTGCTGTGATTCCTTGGGAGCAGTCACATCCAAGTTGGCAAAGGTCTTCCTGACCAACATGGGACAAAGGGAGCTGCTGCAGTGCCCAAGTGACCAGAAAACCTGCAGGTCCTGCAGCCTGGTCCAGATCCTTGGGTCCTCAGGGAGAAAGGCATTGACAAACACATAATGGATCACACTAAAGACCTGCACAGGAATGCCAGCATTCCCCTGGCACTGTGGCATCGGGGTCAGTCAAGGAAAACAAATGTCATTGTTGCTGCTTAACCTGGCCAAATAGCTTCTAATCTTCATGCTGGAGTCAGCTGGCAGCTGGGACTAACAGCAAAACAAACCACTGTCATGGCATTTGCAGAAGGTCTGGTCCTGTTTAGTGACCCTTGGGAAGGAAGGAGTAGGAACATCTGGATCATGGAGTCATTCTGTAAATTTATAACCAAAGAATCACGTAATATCCTGAGCTGGAAGGGACATACAAGGACCATTGAGTTCAACACCTGGCCCTGCACAGGACACCCCAACAACCCCACCATGAGCCTGAGAGGGTTGCCCAAACACTTTTTAAACTCTGACAGGCTTGGTGCTGTGCCCACTGCCCTGGGGAGCCTGATCAGTGCCCAACCATCCTCTGGGTGAAGACCCTTTGACCAGAAAAGACAGATTTAATAGTGTTGCCTGTTTCAGTTAAACCTATCTACCAGCCATGCTCAGTCAGTGACTGGGAGGCCTGGGAAGTATTCACTGAAAGCTTGTGGTCACTCCAGGAGAAAAGTCTAGTAGTAAAAATGGGTCATCTTATTAGAATATTAAGGCCAGATCTAACTGGATATGAAAGACTTGGTTGACCAGAAAGAGAAGTTCATGTACATTAAAACTTAGGTAGAAGTTCTTTCTGCTTCATGAATTCTTTGTGCTTCATGAATTCTTTGAATTCATTTAGCAGGAAAGTCAGACATCAAGGAAACCTATCACAGAAACACAGAATCAATTAGGTTGGGAAAGACCTCTTGGATCATTAAGTCCAACCTATGACCCAACACCACCCTGTCAACCAGACCAGGGCACTGAGTGCCACATCCAGTCTTTCCTTGAACACCTCCAGGGATGGTGACTCCACCATCTCCCAGGACAGCCCATTCCAGTGTCTGATCATCCTTTCTGTGCAGAAATTCTTCCTAATGTCCAACCTGAACCACCTCTGGTGCAGCTTAAGAGTATATCCCCTTGTCCTAGTGTCAGCAAGGATGGCAGCACTCAGAGGGGCGTTAAGGAATGTCTCTTTTCTCCCCTTCATGAGGAGCTAAATGACTAAAGACAGAGTGTGGGATGTGATGGGATTCAGTAGCTTCACCCCCATATGTAGTTTTGCTGTCAGCACAGGATCACACTCTTCAGTAGCATCACAATCTTCCAGACATCCTTGATGGAGGAGCGTGGAAGGAACTTGAGATACGGTGGCTGGGAGCAAAAAAGATGAAAAATAGGAGGGATCTGACACTGAAAGTGGGATCTGACACTGAAAGTGAAATCTGGGAGTGAAACTCTTCTCACCACTGGCAGTGGAGATAAGTAAGGCAACAACCACAAATTGCAGCTTGGGCAGTTGAGGCTGAACACAGCATGACATTTCCATTAGCAGGAAAGGTAGATGTGGAATAAATTGCTCAGAAAAGTTGTCAGATCTCCATCCTTGGCTCAGCATCCAAGACTCACCCAGACAAAACCACAGCTGAGCTGTCTGGGGTTTGTGATAGCCCTGTTTTAAGCAGGAGAGCAGACTGGAGACATACAGAGAACCCCTTCCAACCAGGGAGGACAGAATTAAGGCAGCAGATGTTCATGAAATTTTATAGATCCAGCTTCACACTCTACAATCACTACAAAGTCCACTGAACCTTTTTCTCCTCTTGTTTATTGCTTATCTTTCTGGTTTGAGACTATACATAGTAAGATATTCTTAGAAAAACAGCATTCAGCACCTCGAGATTTGTCCAAGAAACTCCTGGGAAACCTTGCAGACAGGATTTCCTGAGAACCTGGAGAAGAGAACAGACATTAACAGATTCCTTGCTGCTTGCTGTCCAGCTCTCAGCTCACAAGGCACCTTTACAACCCACAGAGCTGTTGCTATGACTATTTTTTTGTCCCCAGTACACATCAACATATCTCCTTAGTCATGATTTATTGGGGAGGGATGTTATTTTTTTCTGCAGAAAGGCCAAATATGTTTTTCAGTTGGTGTGAATTTGGACAAGAAAAAACAGCTGCAAAACTGTTCTTTCATCTTGCTGGCTGACACTGTATTTCCACACAGCACTTAGAGGTGTGGGTCTGGTTGAAGAGAATGCAGAACACATCTTTGTTCATATTTCTTATTATTTTCCTGAGTACTTAAAAATGCCATCAAGCTGCCAAGGCCTAATAGGTTATTGGATTCCTCTGAAATGTCCCTGCACTTGTTCTTAACCCAGGGCAAATGGCAGGTGATATAAATTACTGCAGACTCTCTTTATTGACAGCCATGCACCAAAATAAAGGAGTTCCTCCATCCCAGGGGCTGGAAACATGCACTGTGAGGGCACAGCTGAACTAGGCAAAGCTGTAAATATCTGCAGCTGAGCACATTACCTGGTGCTTCATTTGTCAACACTGAGAAATGGGAGTTTTTAGGCCACGAGTCACCTGTCATGTTTTAAAAGTCTGTTTAGGGGGAGATTAATAACACTGGGCAAGCAGCAATTCCTTCCCATTATCTATGCAGAGGAACAAGGCAAAAGGCCAAGTGTGGCACTGTGGCCATCTGGCTTTGTGAATTTCACTTGCTGGCACTTTTTAAACCATCTTAATTGTGTGTCTGACACTTAAACTTGCAAAGAAAGAGGAGAAAAAGAGATATCGTACACTGCCTGTGCTAAGGGTTAATACCCAGCAAGGACTGGGTTGAAAATCTCAGTGGTTTCTTTGTCAAGTTACTGTTCCTGGTTTGGTTTTAAATACTGCTATAGGGTTGAAAATCTCAGTGGTTTCTTTGTCAAGTTACTCTTCCAGGTTTGATTTTTAAATACTGCTATAGGGTAAAATCAACATAGATTTCAGGGTGCTGGGTTGATCCTACTTGTCACTCTAATTGAAAAAAAATTGTCAGAGAGGTCATGTCTGAGAGGACACCTCTCACAAATGCAGAGCAAGATAAATGTCAGAACTTGGAAGTGTCTGTCAGTAAAGTACCACTGTTAGACAGGATATCTGTAGAGTATTTTCAGGAATCTGTCCCAGTCCTGATGCTCTTGAAGATTTCCTGCCATTTCCTGGGTATTGATAAAATCATGTCTGACAGTAAGACGAAGGCAGGACAGCAGTGGCCAGACTTGTCCTTTTGATGCCTGTCACAGAAGATCAGCTTCCTTTCCAGCCCTGTGCCTATGCTCTACCACCAAATCCCAGGCACACTGGCCCTGTACCACAGCTCTTTTTAGCTGACATGGAGAGGACATTTGTCTCATTTCCTTCAGCCTTTCCCAAAAGCAGATCCCATGAAAGCAGTCCAAGCCAAGTAGGACCCTTTCTAGAGTGTCATGGAGTTCCTCATGGGAACAGCCAATATCTGGTCTAGCAATGCTGGTTTCTTTTGTAAAAAGAGGCAATTTTGCATCATGGGCAGAAAATACACTTGAGGGTTTCTCCTCCACTTTCACCAGGAAAGAACATGGTCAATTCATGTATTCAACTACTTCTTTGGGGATAAATGTTAACAATTGAATTTTAACCGCCAAAATATATATATAAGAGGAACTCTCTTACCTTGTCCATCCTATTGCCTGCTGTCCACAGACTTCAGAAAAAGATGAGATTTAGGTCAGTTCTTCAAAACATTTTCCTATGCCCATTAGGAAATTGAAATCTTCCAAAGGATCCTGCTGATCATTCTGCCAGTGAGTAGAGAAGTCTCTCAACCCCTTCTAGCAGACACCTTTTTAAATTCAGTGCAGTTCTAATCATTTTTGTCTAGTGAAGCTGATTTAAATATCCAATTGGCCAAAGTGGCAGTGGTGCAGAGAGGGAAAAAGAAGCTGTGATAAGGCCTTGTTTGACACATGGAGTGCCAGGGGAGCAGGAGACCCAGCTTGCACTCAAGTTTGTGGCAAGTTTTCCTTGTGGGATAGATTGCAATTTGATTGACCTTTTGCTGAACAGTCTGAATTACTGATCTGGAATATTTTCTGAAGTCTATATTCTATAGTCTGTGTCAGATACCAGGTAATAAACTATTTATTGCTTCTGTAAGTAGCTGCTACAAGAAGGTGGTGAAGTAATGTAGGGTAGCTGTGAAAAAGGAGGGGTTAAGGGGACAGTCCAATGTCAAAGAGAAAGATAAAATCATCTGCTGTGCTTGTGGGAACAAAACCTTTTGGGTAAGTACTCAGGAATATTTGCAGAGAGTATATCTGAAATTTGTAAAGAGAATTATTCCCCCAGGAAAAGCCATTCCAACAGCTCCGTTCCCTATGTAAGGAACCAAGATGCAGAGCAGGTACCCCACACAGCCTGGACTTTGAGTGCCTGTGTTCAGACCTATGTAATGAATGCCTGTATGGGAAGTACAGGCTGGGAATCACTCACAGATGTGATCTGACAAATGTATTCATCCTCTGGACTGTTACACAAAGCAAACATGGTAGGACTATCAGGATAAACCAGGATTTATTTAAAACCAAGAGGGAATATTTGCTGAACATCTCTTGAATAGTTGTAGTTTAAAGGACCAAAAATAAAATACATACATACTCAGTCTGCTCTGTTGTTTAAAGATTCTTCATAGTAACAAATTACTGTATTTTTGGTATTGCTAAAATAATTGATTTATATTACAGTCAGTCACATCTGAAATAAAATGTTCTAACCTTTGGCTTATGCATCATTCCTGCAGGGGTATAAAGGTTTTCTCAGCATAGCAATCTCAACTTGTACACTGCCTCTAAAGCACTTCACAACTTAGGCTTGTCAGCTGTTGACACTGAGGCAGCAAAGTGCTCCTGTTGGGGGTGGGTGTGGAATTCGAGCCAGCTGTCCCCCACATCCCCTTTTTAAAATGATGAACAGGGAGGAAAACAACCCTGTCAGGGCTGGAGAACCTACAGATCCATAAAATCACTTCTGCTCAGCAAGAGCTGGAGCACATGAGGCGGACTCTTCTGCAGCTCTGCACCTGGTGAATGAGCATGTTGGATGTTGGGCTGCATTGATATGGGGGCTTTGTTGCAAATCTTGTTTTCAGAGGCCAGCACTGGATTATGAAAGAGAATTAGAAGTATATCCTTTGAGTGCTTCCAGAAACACAATTCCATAAACACAGGCTCCCCCAGGTTCCAGTGCAAGCTGATGTCCCTTCATGCTCTAGGCCATGGCTGCACACACAGTGGTTACATGACCAGGAACTGTTATGGGTCACTAAATGCCTTTGGGGTCATTGGTAGTGATCAGTCCCTTGGCATCACACCACACCCCCTCCGCAACTCGTGCCATCCCAGAAACCATCAGCCTCACAAATCAGAGAGTCATGGAATCAATAAGGTTGGAAAAGCCCTCCAAGACCACAAAGTCCAGATGTTAACCATGTTCACCACTAAAGCAGACCTTCAGGTGCCACATCCCCACACCTTTGGAACACCCACAGGGATGGTGTCAGCCTGTTCCAGAGCCTGACTGCTCTTTTAGTGAAGAAATTTTTATGATATCCAATCTAAATCTCTCCTGGTGCAACTTGAGGCCATTTCCTCTCATCTTGTCACTGGTTATCTGGGAGAAGAGACTGAATCCCACATGACCACAACCTCCTTTCATGGAGTTGTAGAGAACTGTAAGGTCTTTCCTCAGCCTCCTTTTCTCCAGGCTGAACCCTCCCAGCTCCCTCAGCCTCTCCTCATCAAACTTCTGTTCTAGTCCTTTCCCCACCTCAAAAGCTGCATTACTTTACTGTCCTCGTCCCAGATTTTGGGGTTTTTTTGCAGAAGTTTTGTTAACCTATCAGCAGACAGTTCAGTGATGAGAGAGTGATGGATTGTGTGTATAAATTACCTCTTGACTCCAGGAAAGAAGTAATTTCTGGTACATTTATATATCTATTTGCAGAACTCTGGTTTGTGCAGCAGCTTTGCTAATGTTTACATATGGGAGCAAATCAAATCAGAACCCTTCTCATTTGGTAAATAACACCAGCAAGTAAATTACATTGAGGAATGGCCTACAGGAGAGACAACTCTGAGAGACACTAATGTGTTCCTAAGAAGGTTTGATCAAGAAATTCCTGGCAATTTAATTTTCCCCTTCAAAACTATCAGCGATTTATGGAAAGGAGAATAGCATTTCAACAGGGTTGTAATGTCTGGTCAAGGAAGGGTCTTACTAAGGGAGAAATGGTTCACTGTTTCTTCCAGGAGCTTTGGGGTTGCAATTCAAATCTATCCCCTGTCAGATTTAGACCAGGGGCTTGCACTCATTCCCCTGTATGACCAAGGCATGCTGGTGCTGATTTATTCTTTAATCGGTCAAATATCACCTAAGAACACTTTAGCATAATAATTCTTTTTTCTCCAAACCACTCACTGTTCTCTCAACACAAACTAGTGCAGCTCCCTGCTTATTTTCAGCCACTCAGTTTTCATTTTGGCCAAATAAAAATAATGAAGCAATTATCAGACATAAAAGAACAACTGTACCACAGCCCAGGAGAGAGCATTGTGTGGGTATGCGTGTGCCTGAACAGGCTGGCAGTATCAGAGAAATGACACCTTTTCTCCCAGTCAGTCACATTTCTTGGAAATATAAAGACTGAATATACAGGAAACAACATCCTGGTTTCAAAAACACATTCGCACAATAGAAAAAAAAAAAGACTCCTTGGGAGGAGGTAGAATCAGGTTGACACAGGCACTTATACATGAATGAGCTCTCTTGTCAGTATTATCATTGTAGGATACCCCTGGAGGGAAATTTGTCAGGAGATACACTGCAATAATCCTGCCTGCCAATGGTCAGGTTTGATGAGCAGCCACTCTGGCCTGTCCAACGAGCCCAAAATTGCCAGCTCTTGAATGTGCATCATGTTCCTGCCTTTCTGAATGTGAGGAAGCCACAGCAGGAGGGGAGCTGGGAGTTGCACCTCCTCAGAGCCTGCTGTGAGCAAGCATGTACCCCACAAGAGCCTGTGGGGCAGGAAGACTGGCTACAGCAGAGCAAAATCCCGTGTCTGGTGTCAACAGGTTGTGGTCACTGTTGCTCCAAACCCTCACCCAGCACAGCTCAGCACTCATGGGGACCCCCAATAGACACATCACCCTGCTGACATAACCCTGTGCTGTATTGAGTTATCTCTGGGTGCCTAAGCAGGTCTATTTTTACCCCCTTATTGATGTCCAGAGCAGTGTTACTAACTATAAGAAGGGTTGGAACAGCTCATTTTTAACAAATATTGCAAAGTAATCCTGATAAAAAAGAGCCCTGAAGGTTGCCCAGAGATGCTGTGGATGCCCCATTTTTGGGAGTGTCCAAGGCCAGGATGAATGGGGTCCTGACCAACCTGGTCTGGTGGAAGGTGACCCTGCCCGTAGCAGAAGAATTGGAACTACAATATCTTTTAGGTCCCTTCCAACCCAAATCATTCTGTGATTCTGTGATTAGCAATAGCCAAGTAAACTCAGCTGACAGGAGACATTACTCACCAGCTGCCATAAAGCATCACCCACAAGAACTCCTCCCTCTTCAGCAGCTCCAGTGGCTGGGAGGACAAAACACCTGTTTGTTCTTCAATTAAGCCTAGTTCTTAGGACCACAAAAGCTCATTACCCAGAAAAGACTATTTACTGCTATTTGTGCCTTTCAGGTTTGTAAACATGGCTCTTTGCAATACAAGGACAACTCATCTGTTCTCCTCTTCTAAGGAGCACACAGAAACCTACCCCAACCTGTACAAACAGGCTGATTCTTCAATGCCATAGATCACATTCTGGCACAAACTGCTGCTGTGTAAGTTAAAGACTGTGTGTTACTTCCTGAAGTGTTGTGGTGGGAATTTTGGGGAGCGAGAAAGGGGAGAAGATAAAGGAGTAATAGCTGTTGGACCAGGGTAACTTACAAAGAGAAAGAGAATAAAACACTTGTTTAAAGGTATTTGTTCATTCTGGATGAATGTGCTACAATTCCCTTTGTGCTCCCTTCTCTGTATTGCCCTAATCAAGTTATACTTGACCTTCTTTGTCTTTTTAAAGGCGACATTGACTTTGCTTCTATTTTTATTGATCTGTATAATCCCCTCACGGACTCGGTGACATTAATATCCTCAGGGGACTGTCTCCATTCCAACTCAGTGAGCTGTTTTGCTTTCCTTTACCCATCTGGACACAGCAATGGCATTGCTACTGACAATTAATTCAATAATCCACTGGATTGAGGAATGCCTTTCCAAGAATCTTGTGTGAAGTGTCTTGTAAAAACATCAGGCTTGATTAGGCTTTCAAAGTGTGCATTCAGAACTGACAGGAAGCTTTGTGGTTTAGCAAGCATAAACAAGTATGTGGATTTAATCTGCCTCATTTAGAGCTGAAGGACTGTTATGAAACTATGAAAGAAACTAGGAAGATATCACTTTTTTTTAATCCATAGCATTGGGAAGATTATTTAATTAAAAAGATCAGTTTACTGGTACAGGGCATAATTTGCTGACAAAGGGATGGATCCAAGGTTTGGGTAAGTGCTGGGACATTGAGATTATTCGAACTTCTCATGCTGATTTGAGCACCAGTTGCTGACCAGTAGGAAATGCTGAAGAGAAGGACACACCAGAAACATTTTCTCCTCTTGATTCAAGCACTTCAGATAAATACTACCACAAAGACAGGGTTCAGAACCCAGAGGATCCCTGAGGATGGATGTCTGAATCTCACGTGGCAAGGGCAGGCAGAAGATATGGATTGTTTCTACAATCTGCATTAAATATTGATGGGGAAAAAAAACCCACTGACTTCAAGGTCTTTTAAGGTTTCCACCTCAAGCTCTGCAGTGGTTGGCTTGTAAGGCAACTCAGACAACATCTGGGGCACAGCTGTATGCCTGAACCATCCTGACTGCTCTCTGCTTTGCTTCAGTTCCTCAGAGAACTCATCCCTCTTCTTTGTGCTCTTTCCTGCTGTTGAGATGAAAACAACCTGACTTTACTCCTGATGAAGTCAATGTGAAAGGTGTAATTTGTCTGCCCAGTTTTATTTTGTGCTGCTGTCACCACAGCACTGAAACATCCTCTGTATAAAACCAGCAGCAATAGCAAAATCTGACTTTGACTTGAGCTGCAAAGGAACTCTGATGCCCTGGATCTGCTGTTGCACACACTGCTTTAGTATCTTCAGGTTCCTTAACTTAGCAGAACTTACCTCGAGTTGCTCCTGGGCAAAGGAGAACAGATTTAGACTCCTTAAAGCTACCTTTCCAAAAATAAATGGACCAAAGCACTCACCATGAGGGTCCTGCAGCTGCTGGGATTTCAAGGAAGAATTTGAAAGTTTGGCTCCACCTTCAGGGTCAAAAGCCTGGTGCTGACACAATGGGAAATGCAGTGGTGAGGGAGTATCCTATGGCAGGGAGAGCGGGCAGCCTTCCCAAACACTCACTGCTATTTTTAAAGGAGACTTGTCTTATGAAACGTATGACTTAGTGCTGCAGTTCTAAATAGGAAGTGTGAATGTGTGTTCTGTTGGCTGGGTAAGGAAAAAAAATATATTAATTGTTGGTTTTGTGAGTGAAACAGAGAGACAGTGGAGTGGACACAGCAGACCAGGCTGGAAAGGGTTGTTGGGATAGAAGAGCAGCATCGAGTCAGTGCACAAATATCCTGGATAAAAAAAAAAAAAAAACCACATCCCTAAACCTCCTCAAATTTTCCTGCCTATTATATATCCATTACAAACTCTGAAAACCTGATCAAATAAGCTTTCTGCCTCTCCCTGGCTGGCACACTGCAGAAAGCCATCAGTGACTCACAATTTATTATATAAAATCTTTGGTAGTTCTGCACTACCCACCATTATTTATTAATTTCATGCCACACCACAATTCAGTGCTGCTAACTCACACCCTTCACTGTGAGTATCCTACTACTTGACTTATTTCTCCAGATTCTGTAATGAAACCATTGGAAAGCCAATGGAAATGAACTTGGTTTAAAAAACCCATGGAGCATTCCCATATTTTTTCTGCTTAACCTGTTAATGGAGAGGAGCAAAGAAATCAGATAATCCCTATAAATACAGGGAGAAACTTGTAAATGAGCATCTTCAGTCTCTGCCTTTTGGAGGACTTCTCATGATTTCTAAAAAATTAGCACTGGCAAGACCAATCTTAAAAATCAATTCTGACCAGAAACTGCCCAAGAAATGGTGTGTAAAGCAAAGGGCTGACTTAGCTTGTTGTTTTATTAGTAATAATAGTTCTTAGATAATTTCTTATTAGATCTTAGTAATTCCAGTCAGTTAACCCTAATGATTAAGACTTGGCAGTGGAGTGGGGATTTTTTGTTTCAGTTTGCTTTTTTTAATTTGTTTGTTATTTTTAAAGTCTTTTTAAAAGCCTTTTAAAGGCTCTCCAACAACGAATGCAAACCTTGATTTATGATGCACGATGGAAGAAAGAGGAAGAAACATACCATTTCTTTTTAGGAGTTGATTCCTTACCTGCTGGGTATTCAGTAACCTCCACTGTGATCAGTATTTCAGAATTGTGAAAGCTGTATCCAAGCAAAGCTCTGGTTCCATATGGCACCTTCTGCAGCAGCAGAGATGGTTCAGGATCCCTCCCTTTTCACTTCCATCTTCATATCAGCTCACTTGCACCTCACTGAGCTGTTACAACTCTGGGAGCCAAACTGGAAGCCAGATCACTGAGTCAATTGGGGTGAGGAAAAAACCAACCAACACAGGTAAACCTTTTTGCTGCTTGTTTCTACCCCTTTGCATTCCTAAAATACCACCTAAAAGCTCCTCAGGTGCACTGCTTTCAGGAGGCTGATGTAAATGTTTGCAGAACCCTTAACTGTTTTGTGATTTAATCTAGAACATGCTACAGTCATGGTTCAGGCTGATTTGGCAAATATCCTTCAGCCCCATCATCAGCTCAGCCTTTGATAGAAAAAAGTTAAAGACCACAAGCTCTTTTTCCAGTAATTGCCAAGTAATTCAAGTTTCATCTTGTTGCAGAACTGCAGAGCTGCTTCTTGGAATAAAGGAATTCCAGTTCCCCCTCAAACTCACTTCTTGTGTTTGCTGTGTATATAAGGATGTCCAAACCTGGTCAACCTGAGTTCATTCATTCATTCATTCATTCATTCAAATCTTCTGGCTGAAGCAAGGAGAGGGAAAAAACATACCTGTAAATAGATAGTTATGTATTTAATTGCTCTTTTAACCTATTGATAGAGCAATGCTTGTCTTAAACATCTAAAATTTATTAGTTTTACTTGTAATAGAGACATAAGTACTTCACAGGGGAGGTTCTAATTAGCCATGGAATACCTGCTCCTCCTCACACTGTTCCACAATTTTCTTGCCACTGCTCCCCAGTGGCACAAGATCATTTTTGTTTCCTTCATTTATAAAGATTTCTCTGCTCCCAGAGGAGGTTTTTTCTGTGGTGGGATTGATCACCTCAGGGCTTTGGAACTGTGAGCTGCTGATTAAACAACATCTCAGTGAAAAACTGCTCCTCATTTTGGGGGCTTTAGCAGTTTTTGTGAAGAGCTGGAGAGGTTCCACATTGTAGTAGACAGCAGTCATGGAACAGCATGAGCTATAAAATGCCTTTGTCAGGGAGCAGCAATGGCCAGGCACTTTCTGAGGTGCAGGGAGCCAGGAACTAAGAGTGAGAAACCAGGCAGCAGGACTAGGACCTCCCTGGCCAAGATCCTGCCCTGCAGTACCCCAAAGTGAGACAAATCCAGAGATGGTTCAGCCAGCTGTCCAAAACTTCAGGCAAGTTCATGCTGATGAGGTAAGTCCAAGATTAAGACAGAAAGTTGAGGTTAGGATCAGGTCTAGAAATAATAACCATCCAGACACAGTCCTGTGCTCGCCACGCTGCTCCATGGTGACAAGGTAGGGCCAAGGTCAAGCTGGGAGGTGTCAGAGTCATCATCAGTGGTGTCCATGTCCAAACACAGCTGTGACTGGCAAAAGGCAGATATTCCTACAGCACAACTCAGGCCAAGGCTGAAGGACCAGGACTGAAAGCAAATGAAGCCCACGGGTGGAGGGTGGTCAGGGATGATAAAGCCCAGCAGTGCTCTCAGGACACTGCAGACTGTTTCTGTCCACTCATTATTATAAAGGGAGTAGAGACAACAGGCTCAGACACCTGCAGCTGCTCAGATGAATCTCACACCAGGTCTAACATCAGTGTCTTCCTGAGTCTGTCTTGATTCCTTGTGGAGCACAGCCAAAAATGAAGCCCTGCTTCAGAGGGAACTTGTCATCCCAGTTAGAAACAGGGCACTTTTGAAAACTGGAATAGAACTTATTCAGTATTATTTCACTTCCATAGGAGGACTAAACTGGTTTCTGCACACAGAAGAGAGTAAGTGAATTAGGCAATCCCTCCTTATGATCTTTTCAGATCAGGTTGCTCTTGTCTGAAGGGCAGAGGAAGCAGATTGAGCTCCACAAATTCCAACCTGATGCTGCTGAAATCCTAGAGCCAAAGAGTCAGAGAGACTGTATCACTGAAAAGCATAGCAGGCGTTATTTGGGAAGGTGGTATGAAGCCTTCTTACATGGTTTGACTCCTAAGTCTCAGATGATCCAGATTTTCTTAATGTACTTCATCCTTTCTGATGAGTGATGTTTTTTTCTCTCTAATCCATCCATTTATCACGTTCAGGTGATGCTACAGTGACTCTCTCATTGTCACCTGGACATCAGCTAGTAAAGGGCATGACTTTGTACCCCCAGGGCTCTGTAAATCCTGTGGTTCTCCAACCAAGCTCTGTAAAATCCCAGGATAAACTCCTGTGTGCCACTGTTATCTGTCTGTGTGACAATCTGCTCAAGAAGTTCACGCACCAGCTTTCCCTGGTTTTCTTCATGAAAGATTCCAGTGCTTCAATCTTGGAGAAGTTCTCTTCCATTTTGAATTTCTCCCACACTTTCTCTCACCACCACCAAACAAATTCACCAAGCCAAAAAACACTGTAGCCTTAAATACACTCTGAATCCAAGAAGGAGAAATGCCAGAAAATCTGTGCAGTCCTGCTGTTGTTCTTGATCGTATAAGGAAAGCAATAACATATTTCTGTGATCGCTGACAGCATCTGTCTGTGGAGCAGATAGATCATGGATTTGTCTCCTGGGAAATACCAACGTTCTGCCAAGGCTCCGATATCCAGTCTAGTCTCAACCAAGCTAATTCTGGACATGGAAACAATATATTGTGTTAGTATGTTCCACTCAGATAAATTGGCCTCTGTGGCTGACCCATCATTGCTCCCTTCTGAGAGGGATATGGCCTGTGACATGATGAGTTTCCATGACTGTCATTCCCACAGAAAGGAGAGCACACACTGGGAGACGACGATGGAGGGCCCATGGGTAAAACAAATCACTCTCAGAAGAAGTGGAATATGTCTGATTACACAGAGATTAATCATGGATTCTTGTTTCATTGCTAGAATTAACCTAAATTTATACTGATTGTTGCACTGGAGTGAGCCCTGACAGCAGCCCACACGTGCTACAGTGAAGGAGTTCGTGTCCATGAAGATCTTTGTGCAGACATCCAGATTCCCAAGGGCACAGGGATGTGTCTTTTTATTTAAAAACCCTTACAATTTTTTTTCCTATGAATTTGCCCCTGATATGTCAATATTTATTCCAATTTTCCTTATTAATTCTATATATTTCTTTCTTTTCTATATTTTCTCTTTCTGGGAGCGTCTAATTATAGGGAAAATAAACTTTTTATTTGTTCTCTCCAGTTGAATGGGGAAAAAGAACCTGAATTGCCTTCTCCTCTTCCTAGATGAGGATCTCTTGCCACAGCTACACACTGAATTGTCTCAGAGTGGGAGAAGGAAAATGTGGAATTTTAGACCATGGGGTTCCTGAGCACAAAGATGATACTTCTGAGTCAGTTTTACTTTTGACCTTAACTGTAGGGATTGAGTTGCAGGTAAGGAGTTGTCTCTTCCAGGGAACTCAGCATAAAGTCATTCCTGCCACGCAGCCAGACATGAAGATGGCACAGTAATTGTGAAAATCCATGGCAATTACACAGCAGGGCACTTATGGATAAAATCCATATGTGAAAATCACTTGGAGGGATATGGACTCACAGGTTTAAGGAGGAAATATGGTCAATGTCCTTTAGACTGTTTTTCTTTTATTTTCTTTTTTTTATCTCTGCTTCTTTCTGGTCCTCTATTCCCACAACAACTTCACAGTACCTGTTTCTGCCCACTTTAATAACGCTTGCAGGACTTTAACCATCCACTTCTGATTAAATACTTGGGAAACACATGGTTTAATTAAAACCAGAGAGGGAAACAGATTTCCTTTTTCACTTGTAATTCTGACAAGGGAAAACAAAATTGAATTTTAAATGGATAATAGAACAACGAAATTCCCCATGAAATGAAATTAACCATAACATTGAATGCTTTTTGTTTGAAGGCTTTAAAAATGTTTCATTATGATTGCCCCAACCCTGGGAAATGCTCAAGGGCAGACTGGATAGGGGTCTGAAGAACCTGGGATAGTGGAAGGTGCCCCTGCCCATGGCAGGGGTATGGAATGAGATGGTCTTTAAGGTCCCTTCCAACCCAAACCTTCCTAGGATTCCATGATTCCATTCTCTCATTCTGTGATTTCTTCTCTCTCTTTTCTTCCTGGGAAATAAAGTTAAACTGAAAGCCATTTAAAATGGAAATCAAAACCTGCTGCTCCTGAAAGACTGACAAGAGAATATTTCCATGGACGTGTTCTATTCTGATTTTTCAACGTGGTGTTTTATCAAACTTGACATATTTCCATGATACAATTTTCTTTTGACAGGTTGACATTTCCCCACGGGAAACTCCATAGGAATGTTTCTGATGGGTTGTTTCAGATGATCTGCAGTTCTTCAAGTAAAGGCACAACTTGTGGGATGCTGGAAAGAGTTGTAACAATTCAGGGGTGGGGGGGAATCACTGAATTTTGTGTCCTGCCTTAGTGAATCCATAAACAAATACCAGGGCTCAGTGCAGCAGGTCACCTGGTGCCTCTTCATCATGAGAACACACACACTGCAGAAAATCCTTAATGTGGGACTTCATGTCTTGACTCTTAATGAGCATTCCCCCACTAATCGCTTAAGTCTCCAGATTTAAGCTCAGAAGCTGAGCAGACTGAATTTACTATTAGGGTAAAATACAATGACTGAAAGGCATTTATTCCTTGAAAACAAATGAGCAGGATTGGGACTCAGCTATTAAGCAGAGATTCCCTACTGAGACTGATGAGAATTCCTGCCTTTTGCACGCAATGAGAGCCAGATCTGGCTCAGTAGTTGGAGCATTTTAAAAGTCCAAAGCCATATTCTCACTGGAACTAGTGTGAAAGCAGAATAATTCCAGCACAGCTGACTTACTCCAGAAATAGCACATCATCTCTTTTCTGCTTCAGATGATGTTCACACAAAGGTCTGTATTTTTCATAATTAAAAAAAAATCCAGCAAAAAAAAAACCCAACCCAAACCCAAACTAGTGCTCTTTTCTGTCCTCTAAAAAATGACTGTTTATTTGTGTTATTTCTTGCACTGACAACCTGTCTTTAGCCATTGAACTCTTTACTTAAACACATGAACCTGGGAGTCATTATGTCCTCAGTTCTGAGACAACTAGAATTATTGATCTCAGACCTTGAACTAGCAGAGAAGGACAGGACAGACTGAGCCAGTGGACTACAAATGGGCACAGCAAATACAAAAACAAGTGGATATTTGCTATGTTACCCTATTTTCCTTTCAGATTAGTAGTCTGTGAATTTAAAAGGGACTATTTTGCAAACACCATTGTGTCTGAAATGTTTGGAGCCTGACAGACCTACTGTCTGAAAGATTTGCAGAACGTGGTCAAAGAATGTTTGATTACTATTTCTTACCACTGAAGAACTAAGAGTTGTTTAATTAAACCACCAAGGGACAGTTTCAAAATCAGTGGTAAGAAGTGATTGTTCATATTGCATGAACTGTGAAGCTGCTGTGCTCACACAGACCTGTCCAGAAGTCAGGGACATCTGCATTTTCATAATCATTTATGCCTTCCCACTGCTGAGAAACCAGACATTTAACTTCATATTTCAGAGGGTGTGTTTTTACCTATGGGGCTTTGTGCATTGGAGGTGAGTGGAGCAGATGAGCTTGAAGCTGAATCTGAGCTATAAGTGTTGACTCAACACATTTATCCCTATCCATTTTCCATTGCTGTGTTTCCTCAAGCTCTTGGAAAGTTTATCAACATGTTTGTCATTGAAGTTTCCACTTACTTAAATCACCACTGCCTGTTGCTATATGAAATTAATCCAAAGACTGCAGACCTATTCACCTGACTGCAGACCTATTAATAACATTCTTTGCATGCTTCAGTAATCACAGACAAGCCATACATCTAATAAGTGCTTTTGAACTACTGTCAAGCTCCTTTTTAAACCTCATTAAGATTGGATTACTTGGTTACATTAGTCCTGGTGGCCTCATGCCAGTGGTCCTGACTCATACTAGTTATTGTAACACATTGCACATAAGAATACAGGAAATGTCAAATTCAAGGCTGAGGTTGAAAGAAAAAGAATCATAGAACAGTTTGGGTTGGGACTTTGTAAAAGTCGTCTAGTCCAGCCCCCCTGCAATGAGCAGGGACATCTTCAACCACATCAGGTTGCTCAGTGCTCCGTCCTGACCTGACCTTGAGTATTTCCAGGGATGGGCCATCTGTGCCAGTGTTTTACCACTCCCATCATAAAACACTTCTGTATTATATCTCTTCTAAATAGACCCTCCATCAGTTTAAATCTATTAGCCCTGATCCTGTCACTCCATGCCCTTGTAAAAAGCCCCTCTCCAGCTCTCTTGGAGCCCATTTAAGTACTGGAAGGTGATCTGACATCTCCCTGGAGCCTTCTCTTCTCCAGACTGAAAGAAAAGGGACAAGTTGTCCCCATGGCTCTTTCAGTCCCACAGTACTGCCCACAGGTCAGGTGAAATAAGGAGCCAGCATCCTGTGCTTTCAGCATTAAATTATTATGTACCTGAGGCACTTAGAGTTGCCTTTAGTTCACTTCCAAAATCTTCAGTAACTGCTGCACCCCCCATCCAGTGGAGGGGACCTTCCTGCCCACCATCCAAGCCCAAAAACATTGTTTGCTGATATAAACACCACATATTCCATGCTTTGCAAACTGATGCTGCATTTCGAGATAACAACATAATCATTCTGGCTCTTTCCAGCTTTACGCTAAGGGAAAGCAAAGAAGAAAAGACTTAAAACACAACATGTCAGCAGTGGAACGTGTGAGATTTGAATTCCTGGCTCTCATGTCCTTGCCTACACCATGAAACCAAGGTGGTCTTTCTTTCATTTTATGTTTTGGGCATTTTTTTTTCCTCAATCCAACAATCAAGGTATCTGGCACTTGTTTGGTTTATGATTATGATGAGAACTGTTCTGGAAAGCCTCATAGTGTAAATCTTGTTGTACAGAAAGATGAGTTTAGAGAAGGATGGAAATCAGTGGGCTCCCTACACAGACAGACTGACATAGTGTGAAAATGCTGAGTGTTACATCCCAATCCTTGGACAATTCCCTATAATCTGCCATTTGCATTTTGACAATCCCCCATCACAGAACCATTCGAATAATAGAATTATTTAGCTCAGAAAAGACATCCAAGAACAGGAAGTCCAAACATTAACCCAGCACTGCCATAATGTTTAGCATGGTGAGTCTCCTTTCCTGAACAGAGGAAGGAGAAATGGGCACTCCTAAATATTCCTCTGAGTCCCCTTGGATATCAGTGAGGAGACACAGTGTGAATAATGAGCCCTTTTTGAAGTCAGCACCACAGGGGACGAGGTACTGCTGGGATGGCTCATCTGCTGCACTCCCCAGCTCAGTGGCAGATTAACAAGTTGCAGATGTCAGGTGTATTTAAGGTTGCCTTTTCTTGGTTTTAAGCTTTATATGTAAAATAAATGGCAGCAAAATACAGAATCGTAGAAAAACTTGGGAAGCAACCTCTGGAGATGTCAAGTCCAACTGCTGCTCAAAGTAGGGCTGACTTCAAAGTCAGGCTCAGGGACTTTTTCAACGAAAGAAAAATATAAATTTGCCACAGAAAATCCCCAAACTTATTTTTTAAATACATTAGTTCCCTGTGGCACTGATAGGAACTCTTTGATTCTCTTTTCCTTAAATAATGTAGAATGCATTGGAGTTTTTTCCAATTTGGTTCAGGAGAGGTGTCCTAACATGGTAAAAGACAATGTTGGTTGCATTTCTGCAGGCCTCTTCTGCATCCATATAGAGGAATTTCAAGATTTAGATTTTTTTAAGAAATACTGAAAGATTTAGAATTCTTGTGGAGCAGCTGCATCCATATCCAAACTTTAATTCAAGCTTTATAAGGATGATATAATTTTGCAGTCCAGCTGTATTTTATCATCACACCTATCCCGATTCCCAAGCAGGAACCCCTGTTTTCAGTACATGACATACTTGTTTGTCTCACCAGCATCCTCAGTTTATCTGTGTGGATTTAAAGAAAGGTCTGAGGGGTCTGCCTGCCATTCAGCCAATAATACTGATAGTTGCAGGTACTTGGGGAATATTATTCTCTCCATGCTTAGATGCTTCACCCAGTTGTTTCAAAGATTTCAAATGAGACTGAATAAAACCCTTGTTAGGTCTGTCAAACACCTTCTGTACCCGTTCTTGGAGTTGAAGGAGGTTGAACCATTTTAGACATAAAATTTCAGTCTTTCACAAACTAGAACTTGTTTTTCTGTGCTTTGGGGTTTTTTTTCTGGGAAGAAACTCAAGATTCAGTCAACTGCTGCCATCAGCTTATCTGGAAAGAGAGTGTCTGGCTTGCTTTTCACCTAAAACAAGAAGACAAGACAAAAATTACACACCCTTAAGCATTTTGACTGCAGGTGCCTTTAGCTTAATCTCTCTCCCTCTGTTTTCATAAGAGTGTAAATTGCCTTAGCACTGACAATAATCCCTTCCTTTCCTTTTCATACCTCAGGATGTAAAGCAGCGTTTATTGACAAGCAGCCAATACCCAGAAAACCCAATTTCTGAGCCAAAGAAAATTCTTTATTACCAATTCTCTGATAAATAAACATGAAATGGTGCATCCCTTTCCTGCTACCATAACTCACAAAAGTGCTGCTGTGCAAAGGGTTTTTTTCAGCTGATACAGCAACTCAGGACAGGCTGGAGGAGAGAATTAGGAGAGTAGATGGATGAAAAGATGGTTTAGAGATGCAGAACGGTGAGCAACCAGTGTAGAAATTGTTTCCTTAAAGAGCTAAAAGGAAATTTCTCTAAGTTCTTGGATAGCTTCATGTCTGCTAAGATGAATAAAGTGGTGGAATTTTAGAGGAATGCCTTTACTATTTTATGATATGTTTTCCTGGGTAATCTGCAAGCTGAGTCCACCCACTTTGCCACCTTTTCTGCAGTGTCCATGGAAACACTGGGGTAAAGCTAGAAATGAATTATGCGAGCCCAAAAAGCCAAATTGTTTTTTCTGACAATGTGCACAGCCTTCTCCCATGGAGGATGCACTGCTAAATTCATCTAACCCTTCAGGTGAGAGGTTTCAGTACTGACATGGAGCCTGGAGAAGGTTGAACCATCCTAATCTAAGGCAGCATAAACAAGGCCATTATCTCTTTGTAAAAGAAGTTGTGAGCCAAAGACATCTGATGCCGTGGAAAGGGACTTTGACTGATACTCAGTAGGGCTAAAAGAAATGGAGACAAGCAATCTTGGCTGAGCCACAGCAGGCCTGCAACATGTATTTTAATTAGGCACTGCCTGAGTGCGTGAAGCATCGCTGTGAAATTTCAGACCCTTTGAAACTGCTGTAATGTTTAGAGGCGTATTAACATGAATGACTAAAAGGTCCTGCAGCTCTCCTGCCTGGAAGAGCCCTCATGTACAATAAAGCAACACATGCAGCTTTGATTCCCATTCTGGGAGGCAGATGTTCATCACAGGGAAGTGTTGCCAAAGGTGGCACTAATTAATTGCTGTGAACAAGACGAGCTTCAGAAATCAAAGACTCTTGTGCCTAAAGCTGGTGTCTCTCAGTGAGGATTTAAGGGTGTTGGACCAGATCTTCAGTCACTGTAAACTGTCACAATACTGTGGCAATGAAGAACAGTGAAGTGCATGGCAAGTTATAACACTTGCAGGGTAATTTTTTCCCTCATTAAAGATTGGATGGGATCCATGTCACCTAACTGCAGTTATCCACAATGCAACTGCTGCCATTAAACTCACTGCTCTCAGCTTCTTTGCCAGCCAAGGGAAGAAAAGGAATTTGAGTCAACACATGGAGCATGGACATCAAGTTCAGAGTGTTGTGAAGTGAAGCTGGACTTGTCTCACTGTATTGGTTAGATGTCCACTGGCTGTAAGGGGAGAGTGGAGAAATCAGATCAATTGTAGGCACATTATAAATAATGGCTTTTGTTCAGCCCAGTCCTACCTCTGATGGCAGTTTGTTGAGTCAGAGAATTTCCCAGAAACCGACACTTCATTTCCTACATCCTTTTCAAAAAGTTTTGTGTCCTATACTGGACATCTTACAACTGTCTTACACAGCATCTGAAATATTACCAGGAACATTTGATTAGTATGCAGTCTGTTTGCCTGTACTTATTTTTATTTATCAACATAATTTCCAGACTTACTGTTTGCCACATGGGGTGTTGCACTGCTGCTGACTCCAATAACTCCCAACACTGAGATGACTGAAGGGCAAGAAATAAAAGGAGACAAAAAATCATTATGTGCAAACCCCTTGTTTCAATTTCCCAACAGAAGATAAAGAAGTTATTTGTTTAATTAACAGTTTCTTGGCAGTAAGATTTTTGCAAGCAATTTATATACCAGTGGAAATATTGCAAAAGCAAACTCTGTGGTCACATTCAGTAACTTCAGGAGAAGTTTTATAACCATGTGTCCAATCTGAGAGTCCTAACTCAGAGGGGTGCTTAATTCTAATTTATTTAGAACACGGAACACTGGAACAGGATGCCCAAAGAGGCTGTGGATGCCCCTGGACCCCTGAAAGTGTCCAAGGCCAGGCTGGATGGGTCTTGGAGCAACCTGGGCTAGTGGAAGGTGTCCCTGCCCATGGCAGGGGGTGGCACTGGATGATCTCAAAAGTCCCTTCCAATCCAAACCATTCTTTGATTCTGTGATATTCAGTTCACTGATGTAAGTCTGAAGTAATACACAGATGCAGATGCTTCCATGCCCAATATGGCTTCGAGGCACTAACTCTAGGCACTCAGAATGGAAAAAATGCAGCCAGCACAATCCAAAATAGAAGGCAGATATTCCTGGGAAAAGAGTGATGCTTTTCTTCAGGGATGACACAGCACCACTAGGCTAGAGATGAACGGAGATAAGTTATGCTAACAGCTGAATTCTAGGCAAGTGGATGTAGAAAATCCCCATTTTATGCATTTTTCCACTCTCTAAGCCTGGTTCTCCCATGTGCATCTCCAGTGTTACTTCACTGAAATCCACATGGCTAAAAAGTGTAAAATTGGAGTATTATTGCAATGACTGACAAATGAATATTTGTAAAACTGCTTCTAATTCATTTACCTGCCGACTGCTGAGTCAAATTTTGGAGCCTCTCCTCTAAAGCTGACAGTGTCAGGCAAGTGGGCACAGAAATATCATGAACCTTTTTGTCTGTTTGCTGTGCTCCGAGCTCCCAGAGAGCCTGCAAACTGTTCTTGGAGAAAAAGAGAAAAATAAGTGATTTTCAAACATTTCACAGGAAAACATAAATGAGCAGCTTTGCCAGATGACACCAAGAAATAAAACAAACATTGCATGGGCAAAAAAAGTTTTTCCAGGGAAATTCCTGACATGCTGAGTGGTAACCCCATGAAAGGGAATCCTAAAGTGACTTGGCAGATCTGGGGGAAGAAATTGCTGACAACTCAGCTACTAAAATAATTGAGACCTCAGAGAGTTCAGAGCAGCCTGTCAAGGGAAGGATCCTCCCAGAACTTCATCTGGTGAAACTGCACTTCAGTGGGAAGTTTGAAAGGCAAGGATAAAGCTTGTCAGGAATGAAAGTGAGTCCCAGGAGATCTCCCTAATAGGCAGAAAAGTGCTTTTTGTGTTTCATTGGGTTCACCAGACCCCCAGGGACCATGATTTGAGCTCAGCACTAAAATATGGAGGTACTCACATTTATTTTTCTCAGTCCATGACAGGAATCCTGGCCACTAACTTATTTCAACTGCAGGACTTGAGTGGGTGTCTCAGCCTCAGTTCAGAATGAAAGTTACTCTAGCAAGTAAGGTGACATTTCAAGCTAAAGATGAATAACTTATTTGAGCCTAAAAATCCATTAATTGAATCAGAAGGTTTCAAAGAGGAAGAGAAAATGGGAAAAGAGAGAAATAAGAGTTATAAGAGACTCTTTGCAAACCAGTAAGTCTCTCATTTCTGTTCTATGTTCCCAAAAGTATTGCAATAAAAGTTCTTTTTATTGAGGCCTTAATAGTAACCTATAAATGATTTTAAGTTAAAAGGATTCGGGGTTTAGCCCTCAAGCTGAGCTCTTTCTTTTTCTTTAAGACTGCTAATATAAAAAAATCACCCCTTGGAGAGCGAGCATTGTATGAAGACATTGCCTGTGAAATGGGAAAACAGGGATAAAATTTAGGAAAGAGCCCTGAGAACTACATCCTGCACAAAGCATTTAACAGAAAATAGATGAGTCAGATTTTAGTGTAATCACAATGGATTAAAGCTGGGTGCAGAAATTGTGGGTCTCAGTCTTCATTTGATTGTCTAGTGCCAGATTTCCTTCCATGTGGTAAAATATGGGTGAACCCTGCAATCTAAATGTAAAATGCAGAATATATTCCTCATAAAAGAGGGAAAGAGGGAGCCTAAATCATACATTTCTTCCTGCTATTGAAAAAGATTTACTTCCATAGAAGTAACTTCAAAGTTATCTGGAAATAAACAAGTCATACCAAGAACCCCCCAAAATGTCAGACCTGCTTAGAGTATCAGTGGGGCTTGAACTTCTGAAGGCAGTTTAGGCAGTTCTTCTCAGGACATTTTCCTTCTCCCCCATTTTTAAGGTGAAACATCTCTTGATAATACACTTAACCATGTTTTAAGGATCCACTGAAGTAATTGCAAACATGGCAAAGGTTTATAGTAGTTCAATGCTTAGATAAATACAAACTAAAGCAAGTGTAACTAAGGATTTAATGAGTTGGGATAGATGTCATCATTTCTATAACCAGTAGTTCCTCCTTTTCCTTCATGTGATCCACGAAAAAGGAGTTACATATTCTTCTAGGAAGGCACAGGAATAATTTCTTGATAACCAAGGAAACCATGGGAGGAAGAAAGCTTGAAACAGGACATAGAAACAGAATGGTTTGGGTTGGAAGGGATTTTAAATCTCATCTCATTCCAACCCCCTCCCATGAGCAGGGACACTTTCCACTATCCCAGGTTGCTCCAGGCCCCGTCCAACCTGGCCTTGGACACTTCCAGGGATGGGACATAATACATTTATAATTGATACAAAGATGGCAGTATCAATGAGTATGTGCCACAGATCCCTGGATGATGGGAGCATCACTCCACATGTGCCCTGTGCTTGTAATCCTCTCTCTGCAGTAGAGAGATACCATCTCACTATCCATTGGAGCCTCTTCCTGACAAGCCCAACCACTTTCCTTTCATATGATACAAACCAGCTGGGAGTGCACTGACTTGGGGAATTTTTCACCTAGATAAAGGTGAAGGGAAATTGTTGTCCTGCCAGCACAACACCCCCAGATTTTTGCATGAGATGCCTGCCAGGAACTGATGTCAACAGTCCTTTTCATAGCACAAGGGCAAAACAGTACTAGTAGCAGTGATGATTTAATGTCCCTTGTGGTCTGTGACAGGATCTTCTCCCTCCCATTGTCCCACAGTGGAAATCTAATCTTAAAACCTTGTATGTATTGCTTGTTTTCCATCCAGGGGGGTCCTGGGTTGAAAGGGGGCTTCATGTCTGCTCGCTTAGTCACAAAATTCGTCTCTGAAACTGCTTTGCCAGGGAATCTTGGCATCACCTCAGAGCAGTGGTGTCCAGGTTGCCAGCTGTCCTTCACAGCCTGGAGCAAGGCACCTGAAATTCTGACTGCAAAGCACTCAGATCAACATCCCCAGATGTGGCAGCTTTGTTGTCTCACATCTGGCTGAGGAAAGAAGAACATCTGGCACTGCCTGCAGCCACCAGATCAGTTCTCCCAGCCCATATGGGCTTGGTGCTAGCTGAGGTTTGTGGGGCTCCTGGGAAGGGAGGAACTGACTGCATCTCCTTGGCAATAGGATGTGTAAAACATTAAGCTGGGCACCCTGTCACAAGGAAAAGCCCTGTGTTATTCCATGAGAATGCCATGTCTACACGAGTTCCACGGTGAAGGAAGCCAGAAAATCTATTTTATGCCTCAGGGTTGACGCTTCCCCCTCATTTTCCTTCTGTCTCCTCTCTCTCAAGGTTTATACTACACCCCAGAGACTTCACTATTAGGAACCATTTGAATCAATGGAACTTTCTTTAAATATCACCACTTTTCCCTCCATCCTTCTTACATTCTTCATTCAAGTGCAAGTGCAAGTATTAACCTACTGAAGAGAAAGAAGCTAATGCCTTTGCTTTACCAGAGCAATTACTATTTTCCTGAGCTGTGCTCGTTACCAACTCTGACCCACCATTATTTCAGGAAACCATGACATCCATTATTAATAAGGACCCTTTAGCTGACTTTCCTCCCTTGCAGACATTATTCTGGTTTCAAATGCCATCATGGCTTTCACTCGTTCTGCAAGAAGCAGGGGGGACTCCTCCCATTCCATTTCCCAGCCTGACCTTTTTCAGGTCTGACACACCCAGATCAATTCACCTGCCTCTCAGAAAATGAGCTGGAACCAAGGCAGTCAAAGGGGACAGGGCAGCACAACCCTTTGAGAGATTTGTAGCTGTTCTGAGCTGTCACATCTCTAGAAGGGGTTTCATTGTATTAGTTTAGGGGATGAATAAAACATCGGATATGTAATTAAAATTGGATTTATTCAGATCCTGCCCAAGAGACCTAAAATGTATCCAAAGTCCCAAATGGGGACCCAGCCTGTCCCCAAATGGGGACCCATGGGAAAGGACCCTAGGTATTACCTGGAGGGAGGTATTTGGTATTTTCTGTTGGTTTCTCTTAAGTGAAAGACATCTCATCCCTCTGAGACATCATCCGTATTTCAGAGAGACAAAGTTGGTGTCTGATTCAGTCCAATACCACCCTTTGGTTACTCATGTCTTGTATGATGTTTGTGGTTATTATTGAAACTACTTCTCAAGTTACTAAGTTGTATTGCATAAACTCCTCCAGGTTATGGACACAGCAAGGACCTCCATGTGTTAGATGTTACACCAAGAGCTGTCTTGCCTTTCCTCCAGCAAGGATGGTTTTTGCACTTCCATCACTGAGAGCAGTGGGAATGCTCATGGGCTTAAAATTGAAGATATAAATTATTTCAGGAGCTTTAAAGAGGGGAAAAAAACACAACCAAACAAGCAAGGGGGAGTCATCCTTGTATGGGCATGACTGCAAGCCATATCTGAAAGTCATTTGGGTACGAACTGAGCAATTGGATCCATTCCATGATCCCATATGGAGACTTGCTCCATACAACTGCTCAGAATTGTCTTCTCCTGCATTCCTGAACCTCTGCATATTGATCTCATGGGTCTTAGTGCATTTCCTAAAAGAGCAAAGCTTACATTTCATATGCTATATCCACACGCATGAGTGTGTGTGTATACATGTGCCTGTACATCTGTTTCCATGTTAACCTTGGCCAATTTCACCCATAAAGCCAGGCAGCAGGATGAACGATCCTACAAGTTTTATAAAAGGAGATGACTGGGAGAAGAATCCCCACAAGCACCATGACTGAAGGAAAAGCTGCATGTTGAGCTCACCCCTTGAAGAACTCAAGAGGATCTGAAGGGAAATGACCTTATAAGCAACTCAGTCAGCAAAAAACTTTGGTTGGACTTTGAAATCAGCTGCGAGGGGGAAAACCCTGGGCACGAGACTGTAGGAATGATTTATTTAATCCTTACATAGTCACAATTTAGTGTTGTTTAGCTCTGTTTCAATACAACTTTTAAGATTATGAGGCTCTGGTTCTGAACAGAGTGATAAACACAGACAAATCATAACAGAAAGTCGTGGAGCCACGTGCTGGAAAAGCATCCTTCTTTCAGGGCACTTGAGCAATGTCTGTGCACAGGCAGCTTCAGGGACCTTCACCAATTCTCATGAGTTCACATAATCCTGTTGCATGTGAGTTTCCAGTCCTGGAGGTGGATGTTTAAATGCAATAAAAAATTTTGCTGGATTCATTCCTCCTTTTCCATTTTCATGAACGGACTCATATTCATTGGAAGCATGCAGGTTTGGGATATGGTTTTGTTTATTTTTAATAATGAAAGGAAACAAATGTTGGTGTGCAACAGACAGGAGAGGACAAACTGGGCAAGCTTAAATACTTAAATTTATTCAAACTGTTGAATAACCAGAGGAAAAAGGGGAAATAATGCTGCTTTGTGAAAACTTTTGCCAGTGTTTTACAAGGATTCCAAGTTTTCTAGTGTTCATCAGTGCCCATCTCCTTGCTGTGATGTTCATGCTATACTAAATGGGATTCCTGCATGGAATTAGGAATGTAAACCTACTTTTAGGTGTTTTAGAGATGTCTTAGAGGTGTTTTATGCCTTTCTGAGCAAATGACAAAAAGCAAAATAATTCTGCAAGGCCTCAAAGAAAGATGTCCAGGCATTTCTGCTTCTGAGTAAGGCTTGCTAAGCTTTTGTCAACTCTGGAGAATTCTCTGGGACTCTTTCCTCTGTGCCACTATGACCTGTATGCCAACTGACTGTGGCTTAAAAAAACCCATAAAAACAAGGAGGGTGGTGGAAAAGCACTGTCTGGTGGAGGAAAAGGCACCATCTCCCTGAAAGGAAACAGTTGGCAGCAGGTGACTACACAGGCAGTGTTTGACACTGCTCCCTGTGGAAATCCAGCAGCTGGGCTGGGAAGGAGCAGGTCATGTGTGCTCCTGCTCCAGAATCTAGAACTGGGGCTGAGGGTTGCGTGCCTCAGGACACGGCTGGGCTCTTGGGGACAGTCCCAGCTGCAGCCGGGGGAAGGTACTGCCTGTGATTCACACACAGCTGGCCATCCTCTGGGCAGATGGGATGGAGCAAAGGAGAAAATAATCTTATTAGGCTCATTGCTGGCATTGGGAAGAGCAGGGCTTGGCCTGGTGCCCACAGCCTAACAATTCCACAAACACATCCATTGTATGGAGAGGCCGAGCTGGATGTGGAGGGCAGCGGGTGATTAGACCCTGAAACTTATGGGCCCCAACAGGGTCAGGAATCCAAATCTGTAAGACTCTAATTCCCTTAGCACCAACATCCACCCCAGAGCAGCCAGAGGGCCAGAAACCCCTTGGGCAAGTGGGCATGAAGATGTGGGGTGACCCTGTTTTGCTATTGTTTGCACAGAGGTTTAGTCTGGCAAGTACCCGTAGATGAGAAGAGCAGGACAAATGTCTCTTGTTTCAGAGACCAAGTGCACAAGGAGCAGCCACACTGGCAGTTTTTGGGTTGCCTGGCTAGAAGAGTGTACATGCTGTTGGGGAGTCTTAAAAGGCTTGGTGCTGGGGGAAAGAAGGGCTTCCCATTGCAGCTGGGGAACAGCAAAATAAATGCTTTACAGGCTTGGAGATTTTGGGAAAGGTGTGCTGTTGAATGTGGTGATCACAAACTGGTCACCTTTTTGCTATGAGGTGCACAGGAGGCTGGGAGACTTGCTCCTCATTATGTTGAGGTGGAGGTTCTCATCACGCCTGGTGATATTGCATTTTGGGCTTGGGGGTGTCCCCTTGCTCCTGGAGGACTGGTGGGTGGTTCAAATTGCAGTGTCAGGGAGGATTCTCCCTTTCCTTCTCAGGCTTGTAGGGCATTGTAGAATCATGGAAAGACTTGGGTTGGAGGGGACCTTAAAGATCATCTTGTTCCTCCCCCCTGCCATGGGCAGGGACACCTTCCACTAGCCCAAGTTGCTCCAAGCCCCATCCAGCCTGGCCTTGGACACTTCCAGGGATGGGGCAGCCACAGCTTCTCTGGGCAATCTGTGCCAGGGCCTGCCCACCCTCACAACAAAGAATTTTGTCCTACTATCTAGTCCAAATCTATGCACTTCTAATTTAAAATCATTCCCCCGGTCCTGTCACTATCTGCCCAAGTAAAAAGTTGCTCTCCCTACTTTTTATAAACACTCTTTAGTGTAATTTGTGCACAAGGCAGTTCATATCTGAGCAGTGGGAGAAACCTGTTGGGTCCTGAAAGTTTTTGGGGAACAGACTTAATATTTTGCCTAATGCCTGGCAGGATGGAGTGGCGTTGAAGGGACTCTTAATGCTCCCGGAGGATTGTGGGGGGCATCTGCATTTCACCTAATTTTGGAAAGGGATCCCCCTAGCACCCAGAGCCTGGGCAGGGGGAATCCTCCCGTGCTTGGAAAGTTTGAGGCAGTGGAATTCCCAAGATACGGGAGGGTTGAGGAGGATCCCCGTTATTTCTGGAGGCTTGTGTGTAAGGCACCCCCACTGCATTCAGAGCTTGGGGGAAAGGATCTCCATCGCACTTGGTGCCTGGGGAGGGGGTTTCCCCATCGCTTCTGAGTCCCCACCGCACCCAGCGCCTGCCGGAGGGGGAATCCCTCCCGCACCCGGTGTAGGGCAGAGGAAGGTCCCCCTCGCTCCGGGAGGCTCTGAGGGTCGCTCTCCCCCGGGGGTGCCCCCAGCCGCCTCCATCCCCGAGGCATCCTGGGCGGAGAGCGGGTTTGGCTCCCCCTCTCTCCCTCCCTCCTTCTCTNGGGGCTGCCCTGGGATCCGTCCGGACATCGTCGCCCGCTCCCCCGGCAGGTGCTGCTGTCCCCGGGCTCTGAGACACCCTGAATAAGATACCCCACTCCAGGTGCTGTTCTCAGAGACCCTGGATGGGATACCCCAC